>CM076573.1:801967608-802395072 GCA_034641835.2 Pinus albicaulis
TGCCAAGGCATCAGATTCATCTTTTTGCTTGTTTTGCATCTTAAGGGTGTCTATTTGTTCACTAATACTCCCTAAGATGTCAGATTTAAAATCATCAAGCATATGTCCTATTTATGATCTACTTACTGTCCCAGAAGCAGACTTACTTGCCCTTGCAAGAGCAGGATCTCTTGGACCTTTTACAGTTTTAGATTTCCCTCTTGAAAGGTTGATACATAACTCAGATATTTCAGGTAATGTGAGCTGTAATATATCCCCTTTTCCCATCATGTTAAGGATATCCAACCATTCATCCCTAATTGTTTTCAACAAAAGAGCTTTTAAGGTGTCTTGATCTAGGTTTTCCATTTTTGCTCTTTTGATGTTGTAATGAAATCTCTCCAACAAATCTTCCAAGTTTTCATCTTATTTTTGTAACATCTTAAACACTTCTTCCTTATGATTGACCGGCATACAATAATCCAGATACCTCTCTAGAAATTCTTGTTTCATGTCTTCCCATGTCCTAATAGAACTATTGATCAAACTCATAAACCACTTCAATGCTGCTCCTTTCAAGGTTGAAGGGAATAATTTCAGTTTTTGAGCATCTTGTAAGTAGTCATAAGTTCTACACAGAACTTCGAATTCAAATAGGAAGGTTTCGGGATCTTCAGTTTTAAGTCCATAGAAGTTTGGAAGGACAGAGGGTGAAATGTTTTTCATGGTTGTATTGGTTTCTTCATCAATTATAGGGAACCCAAAAGAGCTTCCTATTTCTCTTCTACCTCATCCTCCATTTGCACCTCTACCTCCTCCTCTACCTCTACCTCTACCTCCAAATAGTGTGTGTTCTCCATTAAAGACTCCTCCTACCCCTTCTTCTGCCATGGTTAACTCTCCTGTGGAAGTGGAAAGGTTTTTGTCCCTGACAGGAGTCTTTAGATCTTCTTCTAAGGCAGGTTCAGTGGATGAAGTGGAAGGTTTCTCTAATGGAATAGCTGACCTTAGATCTTCTAGAAGTCCAGGATCAGTAAAGGATGGAATGTGGGTCCGAATTGAAGGTGTACTAGCTCTTGGTCTAGGTGAAACAAGTGGTGTTCTAGGAATCAAATTTCTGTTTCTGCTGCTTAAGAATCTACCCCTTGAGTCCCTCTCTCTATGCATATAATTGTTTTTGGGAATTAAGAAACAAAGGTTACCTAGTTTTCACTTCCCCGGCAACGGCGCCAAAATTTTTGTGCTCAACCTAGTCTCCTAAATTGAGTTCATTTAATTGTCAACCAGGGTTGGTAAACTACTGAAGTGAAGTGCACTGTATGTGCCTAGGTGTTTGTCTCTTAATGCGTTGTGTTTAGTGTTTTATGATGTTTTGGTCTTTTGTGATGATTTATGATGTTTTTGATCTTTTGGTGGTTTTATGTTCACAAGGCAAATGTCTAAAAAGCTAGTGGAAAGAAGCTACTGGTTAAAAACAGAGTGAAGCCTAATTGGTTGATGACAAATGACAAATGCAAATGCAAATACTGAAACAGAATCAAACCTAAACTATGAATAAGCAGAATACAAAGCTTGATAATGACTTCAAGAAAATGAATTAAAACATAAACTTAACTTGTCCAATTCTTTCATTAAAGGTATTTTGGGAGAGCTTGAGAAATGGTCAGCTAAGTATACAAATTCTCCTAACTAAACAATTAAACAATCAGCTTATAATGATACAACATTTTATCCATGATTAAAGATTTGTTGAAACATATTTGGAGAAAAACATTGGTAACATCATAAGATTTCTACTCTAAGACTAGCTCCTAATTCTATTTTGCAACTTAGTTTAACATCACTAAACCTTACTCAAAAGTTATAGATTTATTTTTAAAGTAGTCTTTTGAGGAAAGGCTTTGTTTATGAAGTGGTAAAGAAGTTGCAAAAGAACTTCAGGCCTTGAGATGATACTGTCTTCTGTTCATATGGTTATGAGTCAATTATGGATTTGGAACAAAAGAGATTTTGTAAATAATGAAGGTCGTATTGTTTAAGTTTAACAACTAATGTAATCTAATATGCAATGGATGACAACTAAATGTGGAATGAAAATACAATGAGCTAAGCTAAAACTGAACTAAGATGTCACTAGTCTAAAACAGTGCTGAACTAACAAGCCATTATCAAAATTAAAACAAAATAACAGAGCATGAATTGAATGCAATTTGACTCCGGAGTACCCTAACTAAGTTATCATGCATTAATCTATGGGATTCTACAACCTATTTTGTCCATCATGAATGGTATTTTGGAAGAGCTTCTTAGAACAATCCTGGCTGTACAATTCAGTGCAAATGCAAACATAAAGACTAAAAGCAATTTAAAAACTAAGACATCACAGTGTTGTAGCCCCTACAACACCCTCCAAAAATACAAAAAAATAATAACACACACTTCAAAATTTTTGGAGCCCCTTTGAAACTAAAGGAAAAAAAAGCCAAGTAAAGTTTTTAAGAGCAAGTCGCTAAGTCGCGAATCCGTGATTTGCGACCCATGCGACCTATGCGACTCTGCGACCCTATGGTCGCCAGGTCGCAAGAATCAGAAGTCAGGCAATTTGCGACCTTGCGACCCAGCGACCTTAAGGTCGCGAGGTCGCAAGGTCGCAAAATTAAGTAATTAGGGAATTAGCGACTCATCGACCTTGCGACCCAGCGACCTTAAGAGAACAGTAAAACATAAAGATAAAGATTTACATTAAGATTAAGTGTACTTCCAATAGTGTGTCCTAATCTATGCTTGCTGTTCTTTATCGAGAGAATAATAAATGGTATGAAAAAAACATAAAGAAAGAAACAATTACAATAAGGGAAAACATCACCAATATTATAAACTAGGATCTTAAGATACATATTAAATTGATGTATAAAACCGTTCACATACTTTGAGCTTGATGGCTACCTTGAATCTGTTGTAGCTCCTACAACACCCTCCAAAAATACAAAAAATAATAACACACACTTCAAAATTTTTGGAGCCCCTTTGAAACTAAAGAAGAAAAAAGCCAAGTAAAGTTTTTAAGAGCAAGTCGCTAAGTCGCGGATCCATGATTTGCGACCCATGCGACCTATGCGACTCTGCGACCCTAAGGTCGCCAGGTCGCTAGGTCGCAAGAGTCGGAAGTCAGGCAATTTGCGACCTTGCGACCCAGCGACCCGGTCGCAAGGTCGCAAGGTCATAAAACTAAGTAATTAGGGTAATTACCGACTCAGCGACCTTGCGACCCAGCGACCTCAAGGTCGCGAGGTCGCAAGGTCGCAAACTATCAACTTGCGACCTCATTTATTGCTCGCACGTGCGACTCCTTTTTATAAGGGCAGGTCGCTAGGTCGCATTTGTGACTCGCGGCGAAAATCGTGGAATTGCTTTGACAGGTCGGCTAGCGCGTTTTCTTCCGGGTAAGTTGCCATTTCCTCCCTGTGTTTCCTTTCCCAGCATTTCTTGCTAAAATCTAGCCACCCCATGGTCTTAATTACTTGCTGGTGAGCAGATAGGGTTTCCGGTTGAGTTTTATTCTTGTTTTGGTTCCCATAAACCTCCGGGTCACCTGTGTCTTGCCCATTTCCTCATGGCTGTGCCTTATTTCCATTTTAGACCTTTTCCAGCCGCGTATGTTTCCCGTTAGGGAGAGATTATCCGCGAAATCGTGCGCGCTCGAAACCCCCCGGCAGGCTCAAGTGCGACCTGCGACCCAGCGACCCGGTCGCAAAGTCGCAAGGTCGCGCGCCCCCTTGTTAGCGACTCTGCGAGCTTGCGACCTAGTCGCAAGGTCGCGAGGTCGCATGTGAGTTCTTTTGTAGATCAGCGACCCTGCGACCCCCAGAGAACAATTAATTAAACTCTGCATGTGTAGACTGTATTTAGCCGTTATCATCATGTCTTTCTCATCCTGGGATTCTTTCTTGAATGCAACAGGTGAATTTAGAGCAGACATGGTACCGGTCCTCTCCGACTCTAGCAATATGGCACCCCGGGTATCCCGAAGGAGAAGTAAGCAGGTGGTGGAGGAAGAGTCAGACACAGACATACAAACATCTCCTCCACCAATATACGGAGACACCCTTTGCACCTTCGCAAAGGAGGACAGCCTTAGGTGGTATGAAGTATACCGCGAGTTCGCCATACCAGAAGATGAGTTTCCAGAAGATCTCCCGGACCGGGAAGTATACCTGAAGGTCAAGAAATCCAAATTGCACCTAGCAGGGTCACATCCCGCCATCTTTCCGTGCCCAGAAATGTTAGACTGGATCATACAGAAGACGAATCCTAAGAATTTCGCAATCCGAGATAGTGGAGGTAAAGCTTTTGCAACGTTGGAGAGCTCAAAAGCACAGGTCTACTACTCGCTACCCCAGCCAGAGGTAAATTTTACCCCGAGATGGTTTTCCGCAAATGAAGTACCGATGGTTGATACAATCAGAAAATGGTGGGTGGAACCAGATAAATTTAAAGTCAAGAAAGACCAGGAGTACCCGGTGGCCAATCTGAGGAAAGTGTATAAGTTAGTGGCCGCCATGCTGTGCAGAATATACGGACGTTCGGATGCCACCACTTTCAACGGAGCATGGGCAACCATTATGGAACACGTAACGGCGCATGGCACTCGATTCAATTGGGCTGGCATATTAGTGGGCTCAATGCAAACAAATTTGGCTTCGACTTTAGCTCCAGATGAGGGAACGTCGTCAGAATTTTATATGGCTTCGTATTTACTAGATGCTGTCTGTGCCCAACTGCATGTTGAGGGATGGCCACATAATTGGGACTCCGAACAGACCCAGGCAATCCATTTGCAGACCAAGGTATTCTGGGAGTCCAGGTACAAGTCAAATATTGAGCAAATCTCTCAGATATTCATTCCCGCTCTTTACGGGAAACTATTTGGTCAAGACACCCCCTGCATGTCTTGGCGAGCAATGGAGACACTAGGTCAGGTGGCACACTGGTTTCCATTCGCTGAATTTACAATCATCCGAGTATTTGGCACATTCAAAGCACCACACGCTCTGCCTAAGTTTATTACCGATAAGGTGCTCATGCAGGAGGTATGTTTCCAGATGACCTCGAGCTTCTCCAATGTCCTTTCCAAAGGGAAGAAGAAACCTTGGCCCGCTCTACCCCTCACCATTGGTGCTTATACAGTCAAGGACTTCAGAGAAGTAGTGCGTGAAGGGGAAGAGATAAAAAGTTACCACTTTAGAAATCTGGATTGTCGAACTTATGACCCAGTCAGGATAGTTCCTGAGCATTGTAAAAGGGCCAATTTTAAATGGAGTTACCAGCATGTCGAGCGCCCAGCAGAGGACGAAAAAAGAAACTGGTAAAACGCAGACAGGCATCTAGCTCCGGGGATCGACTCGGACCAAGAAGAGGAGGATCACCAGAATTTAGAAGATAGGAGCCATAAACTAGGAGGCTCTTCTTCCTCCAAAGATAAGAGAACACGGACCAGTACAGGGCCTGACACCTCGGAGGGGGGAGGGATGTAACGGGGAAGAGCCCAGGCCAAGAAGGAAGAAAATAAGACAGAGGAGATGCAGGACAGTGAAAGGAAAAAGGAGGAAAAGGAAAGGACAGAAGGAGGCACAGGTGGCTGGCAGGAACCAGGCACCAGGAAAAGAGCTCGACAAGTGATGTCAGCAAAGTGGAATAGCCATGTGATAGGCAGAAAAAGTGAAAGATGCCCAGCCAGACAGCAGAGGAGATACCTGTAGGGCAGAACCAGTATGGCAAAGGAAAAGGGCTGACTGGATGGGAAAGCCAAGCCAGCAGACACATTGGCACCATCTGTGGATTATGGTGTGTGAAAGCACCCAAGCTGATATTTTTTCTGGGAGCAGAAAAGAGTACCGATCTGATGAACAGTACAGACTGTTATTCTCTTCAAAGTAAAAAGCAAGAAAAGGAAATCCTGTGCCAAGTATCCCGCCTATCTATCTCTTTGATAAAGCCACAGGAAGGACATAGTCCTGGATATAAGGACTAACCCTGTAATGATAGCATCAGCAAGTACCGCTTTTGCCGCAGCTACAGAGGAAAATGTCACTAGAATGAGCAGGGAGATTATTTCCCTACAAAACAGGCTAAAAGCAACGGAACATGAGAAAGCAGTACTGGAGAGTGAAGTGCGACAGCTCCAAAGTAAGCCTTCCCAAGCCAATGAAGTCCCACTGGCAGTCATGAAAGAATGTGACATATTGGAAACGACCATGCAGCAAGTATACAGAGAAATGCTCACCCTAAAACAAACGGTGGCCCCATTAGCAGAGGCACGAGCGGAAACCAAAGTGAAGCATGAGCAGCTCAAGGAGGCCTCGGCAGCTTTAGACAAAATGATAAGGCGGACGGCGCGATTATCGACCAAGCTCCTGAACATGTGCCTAGGAAGGATTGGAGTCATACACAAGAAGCCAAAGTACAAATTCGGATGAATATGCAGTCCAAAGACAAGCTGGCCAAAGATTTGGATAAAGTGATGTCTACATATAATCACCTGATCAGTGGTATTGACTCCATGAGCGCTCTTCATCACATTCCGTCATTAGGGGCACTGGATGAAACTAAAGACTGGGAGCAGGTAGAGCAGGAAATTCAGTCTTTTCTGCAACCCGTGAGACAAGCTGTTGCCGCACCAGAATTCGAGGCATCACAAGAGAACCTAAATCAGTTGCTTGTCACTCCAGTACAAATCTATACCAAGCTTGCCTCCCTCTCAATCCTGATCTCTCAGAAGAAGGAGACTCTGATACCGAATGCCCTAGAATGTATGCATCGAATAAAAGAGGAAACCCCTCTTATCGCCCCTATAACAGCGGATTACCAGACTTGGCGAGATTTCCTCAAGGGCAAGAAGGTGGACGTTCCAGAAACCTCAATCACACAACCACCTCCATAGCTAAGCTTTTCAGGCGCAAGTCGCGACCGTCCCCAGGTCGCAGGTCGTACCGGCACCCAGGTCGCAGGTCGCACCGTCACCCAGGTCGCAGGTCGCACCGGCACTTAAGTCGCAGGTCGCATGTTCGGCAAAGGTCGCAGGGAAGCTGAACCGTCGGGAAGTTGAAGCATCAGAAAGCCTAAAGGGTGTGTCTTGAATCTATAAATACCCCTGCGGGGCACATAGTGAAGGGCTTCTCTTTTGTGGACTGAAGAGCAATATTGCATTGTAATTGAAGAACCATACTCTTGGCATATGTAATACAAATACTTGTTAAAACCCCTTTGATTGGATGATGTGTTTAGCTGTGACAACACTGTGTGTATTCTGCGTACAGTTTCAGAATATCGTACGATTAATGAATCTGTGTTATTAATAGTATCATTCATGCTCCATAGCTATCTGTGATTGTGTTGATGATGCTCAAGTTTACTATCTACTCGTATGATGAATGTTAATGAACTGTTTTATTAGCATTTCGTTATATCTTTCGGAGAGTTAAGGGATATTCTCGCCACTTAGAACTGTTTCTTTGGTGGTCGGATTATCTTGCATGCATTACCCCATAGATGTGTTGCTAACGAAACTTCCTGGGCGTATGCATTTCGTCTATTACCTTGCTACGCACAGTGTCATATATTGGTTTGATACATCAGTCATGTATTCTGTATCATGTGAATGAGTGTATGTTTGCAGATTCAATCAGGTTGTTCGAGACCGAAGTGAAAGTCATTTAAGCGGTAGCCGGACCCACAACCCGGACGGGATCCCTACTCCAAACGGTTCAAAGTATAATTGGGACTTTCTACCGGGGAGATCCCCTACTGTTGGCCGGACATATTTTCCCGTCAACAGATTTGGCACTAGAAGGAGGGCCTGAACCTCCGAGCATATGATCGATATTCCATCACAAACTCCCCACCGGGAGGTCATAAATAACGAACCTCCTCTTCCCCCCTTAGAGGATATTCCGAGGGAGGAGGCTCGATACTTTGAAATCACCAACGAACAGTTGAGATCCTTACGCCCAGTTGCCCATAATCTCGTCAGGGATTTACGATATGCCCCCATCATGGAGTTTCTAGCTTACAATAGGACCCCTACTGAGAACATCACCCGTAATGGTGTGCTTGTCAGCACCATACCCGAACTCGTGAACTCCATGATTGAAGACCTCGGGCGGGCGGTCCAGGAAAATGACCCCATTCTCCAAGATAGTGAAGGTTTCCCTGATACTGAACCTTTCCCCGAACCTCAACCTGACTTACATCAGTGGAACAACAACCAAGTGTACGACCTGCGAGAAGAAGGAGAGGGGGGTCGAAGGAACGAGAGAGAAGTTAACACAGCCCGAAGAAATGCAAGAGAAGGCAATAGGCCCCAAAGAAATGAGGGTGGGGTTAACAGGGGTCACAGACGTGGGGGTAGAGGAGATATGGTTCGCGGCCAGAGACCCCATGCCAACCATCATCACCATCAAAAACAAAATAGGCCGCCTCCCCACAATTGGGAATATCTTAGGAACGTGAATAACCGTGAGAGGCACCGAGATGAACACTCTCGCCATCATGAAGGAGCATCAGTGTCGGGGACGGGAAGTGAATCCGAGGCAGAAACTCGATATCATCAGCACCCCAGGAGGGTGCAACCACTAGCCTGGATGGCTCAATCCCCTTTGGCTCTGTTAGGTCCTCTTCATGACATGCCTAGGCACCCGGAGAAGCATCTTCCTAAGTTCGATCCTGAGAAAGGCACCTCAGCAGAAGATCATATTAGTAGTTTCTATCTGTCATTACAAATCATGAGAGTTCATTCCGATGATGTCGCATGTCGACTGTTCCCACACACTCTTGTAAACCTTGCAGCCACCTGGTACCGTTCCCTACCCAGCGCGTCAATTACTTCATGGGACCAATTTCGTCGTGTGTTCCTGCAAAATTTTGCAGAAGATAAAACACCCTCTATGCTCCTCACAGAGTTAAGCACCATCAAGTGTCATAGAAAAGAGAAAGTTAAAGACTTTAACCAACGCTTCGCCACAATATTGCAAAAATTTCCTCCCAACTTAGCATTGGACGATTCTATCACCATCGACTACTATACTAAAGCTCTCCCTAGGGATATTGCCGTCTTCGTCAAACGTGAGGCCCGCGCTACCCTTACAGCAAATTACGTTGCTGCTCTCGTGGTAGAGAAGGACATGTTGTCGATAGGAGTCATGGACCATGAAGGAAAGGATGATCACAAACCAACCACTAAAAAAGGTCATTCTTCCACCCCGAATAGAGAGAGAGAAACTTTTGATTTCGAGAGTATGGCCAAGACCCTCAAACTACTAACGAATGAGGTCTCTGACTTAAAGAGAAAGGGCGTTGAAACCTCAACTACAAATAAACCTCCAAAACCCTTTTTCAAGAAAAGCAATCCCAACACCAGCAGACCTCCATCAAACTCCAGCGCCGCTCTCAACGTGGAAGAGATAGGGAAAGACAATTTTTGCTCTTTTCACCAAGCTGCCCATTCCGAAAAAACGTGCCCGCAATGGATTGGCAGCATGACCGAGGTGGTTAACCAACTTTTGGATGACCAAAGTCCGGGAAACCAGACAGAGGATGATGTTTCTGATCGAGATGCAGGTTCGCTCCTAGATGGGGAATCAAGAGCCTCTGTCCTAACTTTTGATATAATCCGCGGGGGGGAGAGTCTTGTTCCCATTGATATCAACATGGCAGGCAGTCCCAAAGCTCAGCCCACTCGAAATTATAGTCTTAGAAGCAAAGGATCTGTCCCCGAACAATCATATGAAGATAAGAAAAGGGCTTTCCTGAGGAAAATTCTTCCCCCTAGCAACGAAGGACAAGCTACGCCGGAGAAGCCTACGAATAGCAACAGCAAAGCAAGTCACAAGAGCAAGCTCCCGACGGAACCCTCGAAAACCACTACCGAACCTAGCCCCCAAACTGATACCTGCTACAACATAGTGGAGGACATGAAAAAGACCAGAGCTAATATCTCACTCTACGAGCTGGCCCGCATCACAAATCAAAAGGAACTTATTTTAAAAGCTTTCGCCAACAACAAAAATACGAAAACTGTGAGCAACACATCTGCACAAACCAGTCCAGATATCCAATCTATAGTGAACGCTGTCAACGCGAATTCGAGAGGATCCACCCCTCCATTCCTCTTGTCTTTTGAGATGTTTAATTTCAACGTTCATAATTGTCTCGTTGACTCCGGTGCATCCACGAATGCCATGCCTCTATCTGTGTGCAAGAAAATCAACATCCTCCCAGAGAAAAATGATGCAAAAATCATTCAACTTGACAGATCACAAGTACCAGCCGTGGGGGAATTGAACAATGTCATCATCCGCCTCTCATCCGACTCTAGGGTCCATCAATGTATTGATATTGTGGTTGTTGACATCCCTGAAGCTTATGGTGTACTGCTTAGCAGGGACTGGTCTAGCAAATTGCAAGGATACTTTGCCACAGATTGGTCCCACTTATGGCTACCTTACAAGGGGAGAAATAACCAAATCAGAGTCGAAAGCGAACCATACATGAAACACACTATAACTGATTTAGATGCCACAAATGAACCCATCAGCTTTTCCCAGGAGGAACTCGGTATGTGTTTTCTAGATTCCATTTTTGGATGTTACCGATCTCCTCAGTCTGTAGTAGGCCCCGAGGTCCTTTCTGAAATGACACTCGTCGCAGAGGAACAAGCCCAAACGGTCTCACACCAAGCCGAAATTCCTCCGCAATCCACTGCCCCCAAGGACCCGGAAAATGATATAAGGACATTGTATTGCGACGGTTCCAAAAATCTCGATGGTTCTGGCGCTGGCTGCGTTTTGCTTGATCCACATAAGAAAAAATTCTTAGTCTCCTGTCGACTGGAGTTTCAATGCACTAACAACACTGCTGAGTATGAAGCTCTGATCCTTGGGCTTAAAAAGGCGCTCGATTTGAAGGTAAAATGCTTACAGGTCATTGGAGACTCCGACATCATCACTCGGCAGGTACGCAATACTATTCATTGTTTGTCTCCACATTTAAAGGCGTATCAACAAGAGGTATGGCGACTGATTTCTGCTTTTGACGCTTTCGGAATTAAATCCGTTCTTAGAATGCATAATGCAGCGGCAGATACTCTGGCTAATGCTACTGCCAGATTTACCCCCTTGAGGGATGGTTTTTCTATTGAAGTTATATATAAACCCTCAGTCCCAGACAATGTCACTAACTTGCGCGTCTTCGATGATGATCAACAGGTGCTGGATTTCATGTGTAACTCAAAGATATTCAAAGACGCCGCTATAGATGAAGATGAGCACGACCAAGCTATGCAGAAGGAGTACGAGCAAGTCAAAGGAAACCCCATGCCTAAAGGGGTGGTATCACTGGAGAAGCTGTTCGATCTACAAAATCGTTTCCGTGGGCCCCCAAATGCAAAAGTACAGAGCTCGATCTTGGCTCACCGACAAGTGAACTTGGGATCATAAGATAATCCTAAATTCATCAACCTGGGGAAAGACTGCACCCCCCAAGAGGCTCAAGATTTCACTCAGCTATTTCTCAAATATCGTGACGTGTTCGCTTGGACATATGAGGAATTACGCACATACGATACTCGAATCATACAACATGTGATACCCATCAAAGAAAATGTAAAACCTTTCCAACAAAAGCTCAGGAAAGTACATCCTACGATGGAACCATTGATTCTGAAGGAACTCAAAAAAATTTTAGATGCACGCATTATCTTCAAAGTTCGCCATTCCAGTTGGGTGTCCAATTTGGTTCTAGTGCGGAAAAAGTCAGGTGAAATTCGCTTGTGTGTAGACTTCCGGAATTTGAACAGGGCCTCGAATAAAGATAATTACCCGGTGCCCACTATGGAGCAAATATTACAAGCAGTGTCCGGGTCAGAAATGTTCTCTTTGTTGGAAGGTTTCTCTGGCTACAATCAAGTACTGGTGGCTGAACCAGACCAGTTAAAGACTACCTTTCGGACTAAGTGGGGAACTTTCGCTTTCAGGCGTATGCCTTTTGGATTAATCAATGCTAGAGCAACGTTCCAAAGAGCTATGGAAATAGCATTCAAAAACCGATATTCCGATAGGCCAAAGTGTGGTAGTCTACTTGGATGACGTTACTGTGTTTTCTAAACATCGGGGGGATCATTTGCGGCACCTCAGACAGATCTTCGAAAGGTGTAGAAAATACGGTATCTCGCTCAACCCAAAGAAGAGCATTTTTGCCGTAGCAGAAGGAAATTTGCTGGGTCATATCATAACTAAGCAAGGCATTGTCGTTGATCCAGAACGTGCGAAAGCCATTGCTCAGATTCCTCCCCCCAGTAGTAAGAAAGCAATGCAGTCCTTTTTAGGTAAGATCAATTTCGTACGTAATTTTATATCAGATTTCGCCCAGATAGTTAAACCACTACAGGGAATGATTAAGAAAAATGCTACCTTCAAATGGAATCAGCCCGAAAAGGAAGCTTTCGACCAGATCAAGAAAGCTATAGCCGAAGCACCTTCCCTCCAGAGCTCGGATTTCGGCAGAGCTTTTAGCTTGTATACTTTCGCTTTGGATTCGTCCCTAGCAGCTGTACTCACACAAAAGGACAGAAATAATGATGAGCGCCCCATTTCATTCATGAGCACTGGTTTGCAGGGAGCTGAATTAAATTATCCTGAAATCGAAAAACAGGCCTATGCGGTATATAAAGTGGTCAAACATTTCAGACCGTACATCTTGGAAAACCATGTCACGGTTTACGTCCCCCACCCAACTGTTCGCTCACTGTTCATGCAGCAGGAGTTGGGCGAGAGACGAGGGAACTGGGTTGCGTGTATGCAAGAGTATGACTTAGAGTTTAAGCCAGCATGCACGGTTAAAGGGCAAGGTCTATGCCAAATGGCTGCAGAGGCCGCAAGTTCCCACCAGATTGAAGAAGATGATTGGGAGCAAGAAATTGATATGTACCAAACTGACGTCATACCTCAGATAAGGAACCCTTCTTGGTACTCGGATATTTCAGGATATTTAGCACACGGTGTTTTGGACCCAGCTCTAAATGCTCGGCAGAAACGCGCAATCAGACTCAAAGCTGCGTCTTACCAGATAATCCAAGGGAAGCTTTTCAAGAAACATTCCGATGGCGTCATGTTACGCTGCCTGGAACATGATGGCCTTAAAATCTTAATCGAGCCGGCATGATGCACCAGCAGTAAGGTCATTTTGTCGGTGCTGGCCTACGGCTCATAAAATTATGCGTGCAGGTTATTATTGGCCAACCCTTTTCAGAGATTCCCACGCATATGTTCGGAAATGCATTCAATGCCAGAAATTCGCAAATCGAGAAGTGTGTCCCGCTACCCCTTTGTTGTCAGTAGCAGTAGAAGAACCTTTTAAACAATGGGGTCTGGACGTCATTGGTGAGATTTTACCCCACTCGTCTAAGCAACACCGGTACATTCTAACGGCTACTGATTATTTCACCAGGTCGGTTGAAGCAGTACCGTTACGCCAAATCAATGATCAGGAGGTAATGCAATTTGTCACTCATTCCTTCATTACCAGGTTTGGCGTTCCAACTTCCTTGGTTTTTGATAATGCAACGTGTTTTTCATCTTTTAAATTATATGATTTTGCTTTGGAAAACGACATTGTTCTTAAACACTCTGCAAAGTACTATCCCTAAGGAAATGGTCTAGCGGAATCAACCAATAACAATCTGATTCACATCATTAAAAGACCCTTCTCGTCCCACCAACACAACTGGCATAATGCCCAAAATGCACTTTGGGCTGATCGCGTCACCCCTAAGTCCTCAATAGGCACGTCACCATATTTTCTCGTGTATGGGAAAGAAGTTTTCCTCCCGCCCAATTTGTCTCTTCCCGCGCTGCAGTTGTCTCAAGAGTGTCATGGTACCCCTTGCCCCGCCTTGCAAACCCGCATTGACACCATGCTGAAATTAGAAGAGGAAAGGCAGAAAACCGAGGAGAAATTCGCCATCCACCAGAGTCAGATCAAGAAATGGTTCGATAAAAAGTCTGCAGGAGATAAAAAATTTGAAATATGAGATCTTGTCCTAAAGTAGGATAAAGCACACGAAGAGAAAGGAAAACATGCCAAATTTCAAGCACTATGGATAGGTCGCTTTCAGGTTAAAGAAAAGGTGGGTCCCCATACTTTCCGATTGCAAACTCTGGAAGGAAAAGTCGAGGTCCTCCCGGTAAACGGGCATGACCTCAAACACTATTTTACTTGAATAGCCCTCAAAGGGCTGTTCTCCCCCCTGTATCATAAAAATCCGTTTTTTAAAAAAAAAAAAAAAAAAAAGAAAAAAGAAAAGAAAGAAAAAGAAGACTGCCTCTAACTCTACAAAGAAAACCTTGTCTAAGCCGCCCGCAACCGGCTCACTCCTTGAAGAGGTTCCTATGCCGATGAAAGGCCCTTCCCGTAAACACGCAAGTACCAAACTCGCTTTGTAATGGGCACCAAGGGATAGTGCACGGCCTTTCTGGAGTCTTCAAGCATAAGGAACCACCTAGCGGCTTTCAAAGGTGCAGGCAGAAAAGGTTTTACACAACAGCAACCGGATCGTGAGGGAACAGGGCTAACTCAAGAGAATTTCAAGATCATCCGGGAAAAACTCAAGTCCTCATATAAGACCAAGAGCAACCTCTCTGCAAACAAAATAAGTCGGGATCCCTCATCTGCCCAGGCAAAATATGCCCATCTAAATAAGTGCCACAAGCACATTCTCAAATAATTGCAATCGCACACAAATAAAGGGTAAAGGATTGAGAAAGGATTCCTGCGCAGAGAGGTGATGTAATGACTTTGTCGGGGTACTGACCAGGCTCGCTGGCAGCGGAGCAACGTTCATGACTCCTTAGACAGTGACTCCGCCGGAGCGGAGAGGTTCGCTGGCAGCGGAGCAACACCATGAGGACGAAATAATTGTACCAAACCCTGCAGTTGTCCAAGGTTTCCCCGACCCTCCCGGTCCTGGAGTGCGAAGAATTAAAATTCGGCTGATCTGCACCCAATAAGCCAAAAGGCCAGGCAAATATGCGAGGTGACAAAGGAAGGAAGGTGTAAACTCTGAGGTAAAAGAACAAGCTAGTATTAGGCCCCTCCCTCCCCCCTCATCGACCATTCATCGGCAGAGACTCTGAATTCAGCCAGTGAATCGCCATTTGTTGTAGCCCCTACAACACCCTCCAAAAAATACAAAAATAATAACACACACTTCAAAATTTTTTGGAGCCCCTTTGAAACTAAAAGGAAAAGCTAAGTGAAGTTTTGAAGGGCAAGTCGCTAAGTCGCGAATCCATGATTTGCGACTCATGCGACCTATGTGACCCTGCGACCCTAAGGTCGCCAGGTCGCCAGGTCGCAAGAGTTGGAAGTCAGGCAATTTGCGACCTTGCGACCCAGCGACCCTAAGGTCGCGAGGTCGCAAGGTCGCAAAATTAAGGATTTAGGGGAATTAGCGACTCAGCGACCTTGTGACCCAGTGACCTTAAGGTCGCGAGGTCGCAAACTATAAAATTGCGACCTCATTTATTGCTCGCACGTGCGACTCCTTTTTATAAGGGCAGGTCGCTAGGTCGCATTTGTGACTCACGGCGAAAATCGCGGAATTGCTCTGACAGGTCGACTGGCGCGTTTTCTTCCGGGTAAGTTGCCTTTTCCTCCGTGTGTTTCCTTCCCCAGCATTTCTTGCCATTATTGAGCCTCCCCACGGCCTTAATTGCTTTCTGGTGAAGATGTAGGTTTTCTGTTGAGTTTTATTGTTTTTTTGTTTCTCATAAGCCCCAGGGTCACCTGTGTCTTGCCCAATTCCTCATGGCTGTGCATTATTTCCAGTTTAGACCCTTTCCAGCCGCGTATGTTTCCCATTAGGGAGAGATTATCCGCAAAACCGCGCGTGCTCGAAACCTCTCGGTAGGCTCAAGTGCGACTTGCGACCCAGCGACCCGGTCGCAAAGTCGCAAGGTCGCGCGACCCCCTGTTAGCGATTCTGCGACCCTGCGACCTAGTCGCAAGGTCGCGAGGTCGCATGTGAGTTCTTTTGTAGATCAGTGACCCTGCGACCCCCAGAGAATAGGCACTTTAAACTCGCATGGGGATCGTATTTAGCCGTTATCATCATGTCTTTCTCATCTTGGGATTCTTTCCTGAATGCAACAGGTGAATTTGAAGCAGACACGATACCGGTCCTCTCCGACTCTAGCAACATGGCACCCCGGGTGTCCCGAAAGAAAGGTAGGCAGGTGGTGGAAGTAGAGTCAGACACAGACATACAAACATCTCCTCCACCAATATACAGAGACACTCTTTGCACCTTCGCAAAGGAGGACAACCTTAGGTGGTATGAAGTATACCACGAGTTCGCCATACTAGAAGATGAGTTTCCAGAAGATCTCCTGGACCGGGAAGTATACCTAAAAGTCAAGAGATCCAAATTGCATCTAGCAGGGGCACACCCCGCCATCTTTCCGCGCCCAGAAATGTTAGACTAGATCATATAGAAGACGGATCCCAAAAGTTTCGTGATCCGAGACAGTGGAGGTAAAGCTTTTGCAACGTTGGAGGGCCCAAAAGCCCAGGTCTACTACTCGATGCCCCAACCAGAGGAAAATTTTACCCCGAGATGGTTTTCTGCAAATGAAGTACCGGTGGTTGATACAATCAGGAAATGGTGGGCGGAACCAGATAAATTTAAAATCAAGAAAGACCAGGAGTACCCGGTGGCTAGTCTGAGGAAAGTGTATAAATTAGTGGCCGCCATGCTTTGCAGAGTGTACGGACGTTCGGACGCCACCACTTTCAATGGCGCATGGGCAACTATTATGGAACACGTAACGGTGCACGGCACTCGATTCAATTGGGCTGGTATATTAATGGGCTCAATACAAACAAATTTGGCTTCGGCTTTAGCCCCAGATGAAGGAACGCCGTCAGAGTTCTATGTGGCTTCGTATCTACTAGATGCTGTCTGTGCTCGGCTGCATTTTGAGGGATGGCCACATAACTACGACTCCGAACAGACCCAAGCAGTCCATTTGCAGACCAAGGTATTCTGGGAGTCCAGGTACAAGTCAGATATTGAGAAAATCTCTCAGGTATTCATTCCCGCCCTTTACGGGAAGCTATTTGGTCAAGACACCCCCTGCATGTCTTGGCATGCGATGGAGACACTAGGTCAGGTGGCACACTGGTTTCCGTATGCTGAATATACATTCATCTGAGTATTTGGCACATTCAAAGCCCCACATGCTCTGCCTAGGTTTATCACCGATAAGGTGCTTATGCAGGAGGTATGTTTCCAGATGACTTCGGGTTTCTCCATTGTCCTTTCCAAAGGAAAGAAGAAACCTTGGCCCGCTCTGCCCCTCACCATCGGTGCTTATACAGTCAAGGACCCCAGAGAAGTAAGGGCTCAAGGGGAAGAGATAAAAGGTTATCAATTTAGAAGCCTGGAATACCGAACATATGACCCGTTCAAGATAGTTCCGGAGCACTGTAAGAAGGCCAATTTTAAATGGAGCTATCAGCATGTCGAACGCTCGGCAGATGATGAGAAAAGAAATCAGTGCAACGTTGCATAGCATCTTAGCTCCCCCGACTCCACTCCCACCAAGAAGGGGAGGATCACCGACTTAGAAGATAGGAGCCATAAACTAGGAGGCTCTTCTTCCTCCAAAGATAAGAGAACACTAATTAAAGATAGGGCTCACACCCCATTTAGCAATCTTAAGCCCAAGCCAAGAAGGAAGAGGAAAAGAAAATGAAGTGAGGATGCCAGACAGAGCGGAAAAGGAAACAGGCCGAGGAAAAGGAAAGACAGGAAAAGGAAGCACAGGTGGCAGCAGAACAAGCACTTAAGGAAGAACTTGACAAAGCCGAATGTCAAAAGAAGGCAGACCAAGCTGCCGCAGCAGAGCGAAAAAGAAATGCTGAAAGAGAAGCAGAGGCAGAGACAGAACGCAGGAAGAAGGAGGAACATGACAAGGCGGAAACCGAGCGCCGGAAAAAGGAGGAAGGAAAAGGACAAATGCAGGATGAAGAGGATGAAATAATAGAGGACATCGACATATCTCCCCTGGAGATCCCTCCGAGTGGCACGAAAAGTATCCTCTCTGATGACGATTTTCCCGGGGAACAAGAAGAAGAGGTCTTCGACCTGACTAGATTTACATTTGACCAATTCTCCTTCAAAATACGGCAAGAGAAAAGAAAATCCTTGGCGCAAAGCCATCCCGCCATATCTACAGTCGCCACTGGAAAGGACATAGTCCTGGATACAAGGACTAACCCTGTAATGATAGCATCAGCAGGCACCGCTTTTGCCGCGGCCACGGAGGAGAATGTCACTAGAATGAGCCGGGAGATTATTTCCCTACAAAACAGGCTAAAAGTAGCGGAACAGGAGAAATTAGTACTAGAGAGTGAAGTGCGACAACTCCAAAGTAAGCCTTCCCAAATCAATGAGGTCCCACTGGCGGCCATGAAAGAATGTGATGTATTGGAAATGAACATGAGGCAAGTATATAGAGAAATGCTCACCCTAAAACAAACAGTGGCCCCATTGGCAGAGGCACGAGCGGAAACCAAACAGAAGCATGAGCAGCTCAAGGAGGCTTCGATTGCTTTGGATAGAATGATAAGCTGGACAGCGCAGTACCATCAAGCGCCCGAAAATTTGCCTAGGAAGGATTGGAGTCACACCCAAGATGCCAAAGTACAAATCCGGATGAAGATGCAGTCCAAAGACAAGCTGGCCAAAGATTTGGACAAAGTGATGTCTGCATATAATCATCTGATCAGTGGTATAGACTCCATGAACGCTCTTCATCACATTCCTTCATTAGGGGCACTGGACGAAAATAAAGACTGGGAGCAAGTAGATCAGGAAATCCAGTCGTTTCTACAACCCGTGAGACAGGCTGTTGCCGCACCAGAAGTTGAGGCATCACAAGAGAACCTAAGTCGATTGCTTGTCACTCCGGTACAAATCTATACCAAGCTTGCCTCCCTCTCAATCCAGATCTCCCAGAAGAAGGAAAATCTGATACCGAATGCCCTGGAATGTATGCATCGATTAAAAGAGGAAATCCCTCTAGTCTCTCCTATAGCAGCATATTACCAGACCTGGCGAGATTTCCTCAAGGGGAAGAAGATTGACGCTCCAGATCTCTCAATCACACGACCACCTCCATGGGCCTGGGCTTTTCAGCGCAAGTCGCGACCGTCCCGTGCTCAGGTCGCACCGCACCTGTGTCGCAAAATGGCTCCAAGACCTGTCGCAACGCACCGCACTTAAGTCACAGTCGCATGTTCCGGAAAGGTCGCAGTGGAAGCCGAACCGTCTCTGAAGTTGAAGTGCTCGAAAGCCTAAAGGGCGTGTCTTGGAATCTATAAACATTACTGGCGGTAAAGAAGTAGCATACTTTCTTTTGTGATCAAGAGCACATTGCATTGTAATTGAAGAATCATACTCTTGACATATGTAATACAAATACTTGTTAAAATCCCTTTGATTGGATGATGTGTCTAGCTGTGACAACACTACGTGTATTCTGCGTATAGTTTCAGAATATCTTTTGATTAATGAATCTGTGTTATTAATAGTATCATTCATGCTCCATAGCTATCTGTGATTGTGTTGATGATGCTCAAGTTTGCTATTTACTCTTATGGTGAATGTTAATGAACTGTTTTATTAGCATTTCGTTATATCTTTCGGAAAGTTAAGGGATATTCTCGCCATTAAAGAACTGTTTCTTTGGTGGTCAGATTATCTTTTATGCATTACCCCATAGATGTGTTGCTAACGACATTTCCTAGGCGCATGCATTTTGTTGATTCCCTTGCTACGCACAGTGTCATATATCAGTTTTGATACATCAGTCATGTATTCTGTATCATGTGAATGAATGTATGTTTGCAGATTCAATCAGGTTGTTCGAGACCGAAGAGGAAGTCATTTAAGTGGTAGCCGGACCCACACCCCGGACGGGATCCCTACTCCAAACGGTTCAAAGTCTAATTGGGACTTTCTACCGGGGAGATCCCCTATTGTTGGCCGGACATATTTTCCCGTCAACAAGACTATTGTAAGTTTGGAAAAGGACTCTAACTCCACTGGTTAGGCCTCAAACTGAATTTGTCTCATGGTGGCCCTGATGGCTCCTTCATCTTCCCTCAAGAAAAAATTGTTGAAGATCACCTCCATTTTACCTGAAACCTATCCCAAATTTTTTAGGAGGTCGAAGAGACTCAAAATTGACTAAAATTTCATCCAATTTGGTCCAATAAGAGAGAGTTATGACCAAAATAAGTTTTCCCCAATTTCCTCCACTAAATGTGGGGAAACTTCCAGTTAACTCCACTAAAAGTGGAAGTCCGCCTAAATTTGAGAGCGCCTCCAGAATATCCGCCATATTAAACTCCACTTAATTGAAGCTTAATTAAATATTAAACCTGATATTAGGCTCCTTAAGTGCTCTTAACATTAAGCTCCCACACTAGTCATATGATGAGGTTCCATGGAAGGAGTGGCTCGCCCTCCATGCCTCGCCTCGAACTCCACTAAGATCCAGCAAGGCATAACTTCTTCATATGGTGTCCGTCTTTTGAACCATTTGTAGCGCCGAAATTAGGAAGATAAGACTTATATAACCATATTTGTTTAAACCCAATCCTGTGACTTTGAATTTTGAGCTAATCCTTAGGTCCTTGATCTAGTTATGATCACACCTGCCAAATGAGAAGCTTTTGGACCCCAAAATCTCTCTAGAATACTAAAACTAATTTTGGCAAGAATAAGCATATCGCAACATCTTCTTCAAATTTCAAAATACTTTCCCTACATGGCTAATGACTTTGAACTCCTAAATTCAGAAAGAACACACACTTTCCTCGATGCTTATCTCCCGTCAAGAGTTGTTTCCTTTCTTACTCAATTTTAAAATTTCTGGTGAGAAATTTGCAGAAGGAATTTTAAAATCACTTCCTTGATCAATGATCCAAGGTGGCTCAAACATAAGTCGTGCAACATGCGACATCAACAACAAGTTGTCATAAAATGTGCTATACAATTGACACAAAATCAATGTAAAAAGTGTGCAACATAATCGACAATAAGCTCATTATTATTGTGTGCTTGAATGACAAGCTCTATAAACAACATCACACATATTGAAAAACACATGTGCATGTATCACGTATTACACTGAACCTATTTACAGTCATGCTGTTATTTACATACAACTTTCCATGCACATGTACACCTTCAACTCTTCCTTTCAAGTACCAACAAGTACATAATCCCAAAACATGTGGGTGACTATAAGAGCCGAACTAAAAGATATTGTTGTGTTGTAATATAAGGAGTATATTACTCATATTTTACACCTCCACGGTGAAATTTTGCAACAACAGAGAAATTCCTTCAACTCAACCCGTATTTGCAATCTTGCATCAAACTTTTCAACAGAAATACATGCATACAACCAAAATGTGCATATGTACAAAGGAGTATTTCTTACTGTGTTAAGAAGTCTATCCAATTCTTTCCAAGCCACCTCCATGGCGACTTTTGTTGCTGCAACACTTCTTCATGTGAATCTTCCATTTTCACATAGATAATGGAATCCATAGTTCCACTTGTGCCCATGTTTTTGTCCTCTTTCTGCATGTGCTTTGGACGAATAGTTGGATGCAAAGTCCAACAATGGGAGACAACATGTCCCCTCTTTTGGAAAAATGTGAAAAACTCATGCACCTTCTTTGAAATTTGTCTTTGCCTCATCTTCTTCCTGTATGCTTTCTTCTTCATCCAGCATCTCGAAACATGATGGTTAAATCGACCACAATATGTACAGCAAATATTTCTTCCATTTAAGCATGTAAAATTATCATGCTTTGCAGAAACACAATCAAATTCATCATGAGAAGATTTATACCTCTTTTGCTGCTTTGAATGTTCATCCTTTTTGTCTTCATGAGATGATGAACTAGTAGAGGCTACAACTTTCATTTGAAGACTAACATCATCGTTCTTGTCTCAAAAACTGTTTGAACTTGCATGCTCACCATAAGCTGCATGTCTTCCATATTCTTGCTGCAACAAAGGCTTAAAGCAATTGAAATCATATTCGAAACAAATTTGACATATTTTCATCTTATAACTTGGAATAAAGGTTCTCTTTAAATTAGCATCACATGCCTTCAAGGATTTGGAGTCTTTGCCATTAAACTGCACATAACTAAGACCAAGATTCTTGGGTCGTTCCTCAACTGAAATGGGATCAACCATGCCTTGTGCATGCTTACCTAATCCCTTGCCTTCATATCCCATTTTAATCATTAATTTGGACCCTATTCCTCTTGTATGTTTTTCGAAAGAACCAACACATCTTTCTAATGAGGAAATTGAAGACAAGTTAGAATGGATTAACTTTTCCTCATGCATTTTCTTGGTCAAAGTCTCTTGGACTTGCTGGAGTTGCCTCTCCATATCATGCAATATTTGAAGCATTTCACTCTTCTCTTCCTTCATGGCAAACAACTGTTCATGAAGTTTAGTGCTTTCTCTTTTTTCCTCCAACAAAATATGCACCATGTCCTTCAATATAATAAAGTCACACTTCATATCATCATCGAAGAATCTTGTAAAGGAGGAAAATTCACTTGTATAAGTTGACATTATGATGTCAATGAACAAAAGGAACTTCAAAAAAGTTCTCAAAGCTTTCAAAAAAGATGATAAGCTTTTTAACTGAATGGTTGTAAAGACAAACTCTTATTCAAGCAGCCAAACAACAAACAACTCCATGAGTTTCTTAACAAACAATCGTCAAAAGGGTTTGTGTTCCAATGTTTACCATAAGGTACTTGGGATAAGGAAGAAGCCTTCAACTCTTTCTTCCTTTTCTTTCTCTCCAAGACTTAGCTAATCAGTATCTATCCCCAAATCTCAAGCAAACTCAAACAACAATCAGTTTGCAAACAGAAAAAAAAGTCAATATTTTACACTGTGTAAACACCTTTGAAGCTATACAGTCAAGAAAATGCTATGTCAATCAACTAACCAAGTGCTCTGATACCAACCTGATCTAAAAATGGTCTGGATAACTTGTATGTATTTCAAGAACCTACTGCTCAGTTTAAATTAAAATGATCTAGCTTGTTCTTGACAATTTTGCGGATTTATTTACTTGAAAGTGGTGTATGAATTTTTACAGTTTATGTGTCTTAACTTCATTTGATATTGTTGTAATTTAACATGTATTACAACAACATAATGCAGCAAATAATCATTCAAACGCAACAACAATTTTAATCTAGGAGTTCACCCGAAATCTCATGGGCTACGTCTCCTTTGAGCTTTGTCATCATGACTCAACTCTTTGGGATTATGGTAATTTTTTTTACAAGTAACTAATTAATTAAAATGAATAAAAAAATGATCCAAAGGACTAAAATACCATAGATATCCATCATTTGGCTGTCCAAACTCTAAAAAATAGCTTTAGGCTCTTGTTGACATGACTCCTATCGGTGCACTAAGCTACTATGAGCTTCTAAATGGCACAAACTCTCTCAGAAATCTATTTCTGTCACTGAAACAACTCCTTATATATCCAATATACATCAGAAATCAAATATCAACTGATAAATTTCTCAAATTGAGCACTGCATTCCCCAAATACGCTATCCTCCACGATTTGCCCAGGGCCGCCCAAAACTTCACATCTGCTTTTAGAGCTCTAGAAGTTCTAAAAATGTTTTGAAACCACTTCCATTGGTTCTAAAATGAATCAAATATTCAATATAGATTTTTTTTTCATCAAAAATAGCCTCTGGCTGCTTCGGTTTCGCCTCAATCACCAATCGACACCCCCTGGCACTAGGGTTAATGAAAATGTCTCTGCTGATTTTTCAACCTGTAGAAGTCTTTAACACTTGATGAAACCTCTGTAAATAGATTTATAATGATTTTTTCAGTCAATAATGACCATTTTTTCACTGCAAATGGTCTCAAACAACTCTTTCTAAGCCCTGTTCTGTTGCTGGCAAAAGATGGTACTAATGACCCCTGGAACTTTACTGAAGATTTTTAGCCTTCAAACGTTCTCTACAGGCTCTAAACACCATCTCATCATATTCATAACATTTGAAATATCCAATTTAGACTATTGGAACTCTGGAAAAGGACTCTAACTCCACTGGTTAGGCCTCAAACTGAATTTGTCTCATGGTGGCCCTGATGGCTCATTCATCTTCCCTCAAGAAAAATCTACTGAATATCACCTCCATTCGACCTTACACCTGTCTCAAAGTGTTCAAGAGGTCGAAGAGACCCAAAATTGACCAAAATTTCATCCAATTTGGTTCACTAATGAGAGAGTTATGACCAAAACAACTTTGCCCCAATTTCCTCCACTAAATGGGGGCAACTACCAGTTAACTCCACTAAAAGTGGAAGTCCGCCTAAATTTGGGAGCACCTCTAGAATCTCCACCATATTAAAATCCACTTAACTGAAGCTTAATTAAATATTAAACCTGAGACTAGGCTCCTTAAGCGCTCTTAACATTAAGCTCCCACACTGGTCATATGATGAGGTTCCATGGAAGGAGGGTTGGCCCCTCCGTGCTCCGCCGGACCCACTCAGCGTTCAAAGTGCAATAACCTCTTCATACGGTGTTTGTTTTTCGAACCATTTGCGGTGCCAAAATTAGGAAGATGATACCTATGCAAACATATTGGTTTCAATCCAATCCTATAACTTTGAATTTTGAGCTAATCCTTAGGTCCTTGATCCAGTTCTGATCACACCTCCCAAATGAGAAGCTTTTGGACCCCAAAAGCTCTCTGGAATAATAAAACTGATTTTTAAAGTGAATAAGAGTACTGAAACCTCTTCTCTTCAGCCTCAAAACACTTTCCCTGCATAGCTAATGATTTTGAACCTCAACTAGAAAGCAATTCACACTTCCCTTCCTCGATGCTATCCTCCTCTAAGGAGCTGCCTTTCTTGCACTCACTCAGAAAATTTCTGGTGAGAAATTTGCAGAAGGAATCTGAACATCGCTGCCTTAACCAATGATCCAAGGTGGCTCAAACATAAGTCGTGCAACATGCGACATCAACAACAAGTCATCATAAAATGTGCTATACAATTGACACAAAATCAATGTAAAAAGTGTGCAACACAATCGACACATGTCAACAAACATGTGCGACACAATCGAAAAAAGTCGATAAACAACATGATACATCTTGACAAACACATGTGCATGTATCAATGTACAATGAACCTATTTACAGTTCTCTATTTACACATACAACTTCCATGCACATGTACACCTTCAACTCTTCCTTTCAAGTACCAACAAGTACATAATCCCAAAAAAATGTGGGTGACTATAAGAGTTGAACTAAAAGATATCGCTGCAATATAAGTGAGTATCATACTCATCTTTTACACATCCACGGCGAAATTTTGCAACAATAGAGAAATTCCTTCAACTGAACCGCATTTATATGCAATCTTGCATCAAACTTTTCAACATAAATACATGCATACAACCAAAATGCGCATATGTACAAAGGAGTATTTTTTACTGTGTTAAGAAGTCCATCCACTTCTTTCCAAGCCACCTCCATGGCGACTTTTGCTGCTACAACACTTCTTCATGTGAATCTTCCATTTTCACATCGATAATGGAATCCATAGTTTCACTTGTGCCAATATTTTTGTCCTCTTGTTGCATGTGCTGTGGACGACTAGTTGGATGCAAAGTCCAACAATGGGAGAAAACATGTCCCCTCTTTTGGAAAAATGTGCAAAATTCATGCACCTTCTTTGAAATTTTTTTTTGCCTCATCTACTTCCTGTATGCTTTCTTCTTCATCCAGAATCTCGAAACATGATGGTTAAATCAACCACAATATGTACAACAAATATTTCTTCCATTTAAGCATGTAAAATTATCATTCTTTGTAGAAACACAATCAAATTGATCATGAGAATATTTATACCTCTTGTGTTGCTTTGAATGTTCATCCTTTTTGTCTTCATGAGATGATGAACTAGTAGAGGCTATAGCTTTCATTCGAAGACTAACATCACCGTTCTTGTCTCGAAAACTTTTTGAACTTGCATGCTCGCCATAAGTTGCATGTCTTCCATTTTCTTGCTGCAAAAAAGGTTTAAAGCAATGTCAATCATCTTTGAAACAAATTTTACATATTTGCATCTTCGAACTTGGAATAAAGGTTCTCTTTAAAGTAGCATCACATGCCTTCAAGGATTTGGAGTCTTCACCATTAAACTGCACATAACCAAGACCAAGATTCTTGGGTCGTTCCTCAACTGAAATGGGATCAACCATGCCTTGTGCATGCTTACCTAATCCCTTGCCTTCATAGCCCATTTTAATCATTAATTTGGACCCTATTCCCCTTGTATTTTTTTCAAAAGAACCAACACATATTTCTAATGAGGAAACTAAAGACAAGTTAGAATGGATTACCTTTTCCTCATGAATTTTCTTGGTCAAAGCCACTTGGGCTTGCTGGAGTTTCCTCTCCATATCATGCAATATTTGAAGCATTTATTCCTTCTCTTCCATCATGGCAAACAACTGTTCACAAAGTTCAATGCTTTCTCTTTTGTCCTCAAACAAAATATGCACCATGTCCTTCAATATAATAAAGTCACGCTTCATATCATCATCGAAGAATCTTGTAAAGGAGGAAACTTCACTTGTAAAATTTGTCATTACGATGTCAATGAACAAAAGGAACTTCAACAAAGTTCTCAAAGCTTTCAAAATAGATGACAAGCTTTTTAACTGAATGGCTGTAAAGACAAACTCTTATTCAAGCAGCCAAACAACAAACAACTCCATGAGTTTCTTAACAAACAATCGTCAAAAGGGTTTGTGTTCCAATGTTGACCATAAGGCACTTTGGGGTAAGGAAGAAGCCTTCAAATATTTCTTCCTTTTTTTTCTCTCCAAGACTTAGCTAATCAGTAGCTATCCCCAAATCTCAAGAAAACTCAAACAACAATAAGTTTGCAAATTATAAAACAGACAATCTTTTACATTGTTTAAACACCTTTCAAGCTATACAGTCAAGCAACTGCTATGTCAATCAAGCAACCAAGTGCTCTGATACCAACCTGATCTGAAAATGGTCTGGATAACTTATATGTATTTCAAGAACCTACCACTCAGTTTAAATTAATATGATCTAGCTTGTTCTTGACAATTTTGCGGAATTATTTACTTGAAAGTGGTGTATGAATTTTTATTGTTTATGTGTCTTAACTTCATTTGTTCTTGTTGTAATTTAACATGTATGATAGAAACATAATGCAGTAAATAATCATTCAAACACAACAGCAATTTTAATCTAGGAGTTCACTCGAACTCTCGTGGGCTACGTCTCCTTTGAGCTTTGTCATCATGACTCAACTCTTTGGGATTATGGTAAGTTTTTTTACAAGTAAATACTTAATTCCAATGAATACAGCAATGATCCAAAGGACTAAAAATACCATATATATCCCTCAATTGGCTATCCAAACTCTGAAAAACAGCTTTAGGCTCTTGTTGACACAACTCCTTCTGTCGGTGCACTAAGCTACTTTGAGTATCATCTAATTCTGTAATTGTTTTTGCTGGAGGATACAAGGTAAATTTCTTTGTTGAACTACCATCAGAGATGTACATATCACCAGATCTATAGCTAATGAAAGCATCAGCTGTAGCTAACCAAGGCCTTCCTAATATAATAGGATGTCCTCCTAGATTATTTTTAGGAGTTAGGATCATAAAATCCACACGATACTCCCAAGAATCTAAGGACACTGGAATGTCTTCTATTACCCCATCAGGTTTAATCACAGATCTGTCTTCTAATTGTAATAATGTGGGTGTAAAAAGAAGATTAGGAAGTTTTAGTTTATCCATGATTTGTCTACTCATGATATTGATTGCTGCTCCTAAATCAATAAGTGTGTTTTGAATCTCAGTTCCATTGATGTGTATTTTAACAGCTGGATTTCTTGGGTCTAGATACTTTGGAATAGAAATCTTACCCATCATGATGTCTGCTATTTTTCCTGCCAGTTGAATTTTCTTTGTCTCTTTGATTCTTTTTCCTATTTTTTTCATGCTCAACTCCTTTATTGTATTTGCTAAGATTGGAATTTCCTTGATAGCTTGTAATAATGGGATCTTAATACAAACATTTCTCAGCTCATCTAGGAAATCATAATTAGGCACCATAATTTGTTTTTCTACACCCTTATCAATTTGTAATCTTTCTGGAAAGGGAGGTGTAGAAGTGGATGTTGATGGCTGCTCTAATATAGGAGTTGAAATTATTGGTTCTTTTTGTTTTGATTTTTCAATATTTGGGTCTTGAAAAGATGTGTCTTCTTCAAGACTTTTATTTACCCGTAGAGAATCTTCCTCAAAGTTGTTTTGCTCTTGTATGATAACATAAGGTTTCTTCTTTTCAATTATTCTTCCATACCTAAGTTGAACATCACTAAGGTTTAAAGGAGTGATCAAATAAGTTGGAAACTGTTGGCCTTCTATCATGTATGTGTTCTGAGGATTTTTATTGTTGGGGTTTGGTATGGGTTGGGCAGGTAACTGATTTGTTTTCTGAGGAAATGGTAATGGAAGTGGTGGATTTTGATGTTGTGGATTTTGAGGATTTTGTTGAGGAGGGAAATGTGGATATGGTGGATAGGATGGTGGATATTGATAGTACTGAGAGTATCTTCCATAGGGATTTTGTGCTCCTTGTGCCCAAGTTTGAGATTTATTTTGGAATTGGGGCCAAGGTTGCTGCCAAGAATTCCAATTTGGTGGGGGTTGATTATACAGATGATCATGGAATCCTTGTGTTTGAGGTCCTTGCCAAGGCCTCCTAGAGACAAAATTGAGAGATTTTGTGGAATTTGTAGGGGTTTCTTCTTGAAAGACAGCTTTAAGACCAGGAAGTGAAGGACAACTCTTGGTCTCATGTTTTTCTGAACAAATTACACAAGTCTCTACTATTTTTGCATCCAAAGGGCACTCTCTCAGGGCATGCTTCTTTCTACATTTGGGACAAAAGATTGCTAAGGCATCAGATTCAGCTTTTTGCTCGTTCTGTAACTTAAGGGTGTCTAATTGTTCACTAAGACTCCCTAAAATGTCAGATTTTAATTCATCAAGCATATGTCCTATTTCTGCCCTACTTATTGTCCCAGAAGCAGACTTACTTGCCATTGCAAGAGTAGGGTCTCTTGGTCCTTTTACAGTTTTAGATTTCCCTCTTGAAAGGTTGATACATAATTCAGTTATTTCAGGTAATGTGAGATGAGATATATCCCCTTTTCCCATCATATTAAGGATATCTAGCCATTCATCCCTAATTGTCTTCAACAAGAGAGCTTTCAAAGTATCTTGATCTAAGTTTTCCATTTTTGCTCTCTTGATGTTATAGTTAAACCTTTCCAACAAATATTCCATATTTTCATCCTCTTTTTGTACCATTTTAAACACTTCCTCCTTATGGTTGACTGGCATACAGTAATCCAAATACCTCTCTAGAAATGCCTATTTCATGTCTTCCCATGTCCTAATAGAACTGTTGATTAAACTCATAAACCATTTTAATGCTGCTCCTTTCAATGTTGAAGGAAATAGTTTAAGTTTTTGAGCATCTTGTAAGTAATCATAGGTTCTACATAGGACTTCAAATTCAAATAGGAAGGTTTCAGGATCTTCACTTTTGATTCCATAAAAGTTTGGAAGGACAGAGGGTGAAATATTTTTCATAGTTGCATTGGTTTCTTCATCTACTATAGGAAACCCAAAATAGCTTCCCACTTCCCTTCTACCTCTTGCTCTACCTCCTTCTTCACCTCTACCTCCTTCTCCTTCTGCACCTCTACCTCCTTCTCCTCTACCTCTACCTCTACCTCCTTAAAATAGTGTATGCTCTCCATTAAATACTCCTCCTCCCCCTTCTTCTGCCATGGTTGATTCTTCTGTGGAAGTGGAAAATTTTATGTTTCTAGCAAGGGTCCTTGAATCTTCTTCTAAGACAGGTTCAATGGATGAAGTGGAAGGTCTTTCTGATGGAATATCTAATCTTAAGTATTTTGTAAGTCTATAATTAGTATAGTATGGGATGTGGGTTTGAGTTGGAGGTGTGCTGCCTCTTGGTCTTGGTGGAACAAGTGGTGTTCTAGGAATCAAGATTCTGCTTCTTATAAATCTACCCCTTGAGTCTCTTTCTCTACGCATATCATTGTTTTTGGGAGGTAAGAAATAAGGCTACCTAGTTACACTTCCCCGACAACGGCGCCAAAATGTCTAGTCAACTTAGTGTTCCTAAATTGATATCATAAATTGTCAACCAGGGCTAGTAAACTGTTGAAGTGAAGTGCACCATATGTGCCTAGGTATCTTCTTCCTACTTCGTTGTGCTTAGTGTTTTTCTAGTGTTTTTGGTTTTTTGTTTTTATGCTAAGGGGAAAAGAACTAAATTGCTAGCAAAGAAAAGTTACTGGTCACACTAAAACAGAATAAAATCTACTCTAAACTATGAATGGTACCAAGAATAGAAAATGTTAATCCACAGATTGTAAAGCTGATAAGAAAAATAACTCATAATATTAAACTTAGTCCAATTCATTTCATTAGAGGTATGTTGGAACAAACTGAGAAAATGATTAGTTTGATGTAATGAGGTTCTCTTTAGTAAACAACAACTTAAAACATCACAGAGAAAATCTTATTCGTTGTTAGAAATTTGTTAGAACATTTTGAGAAAAGATTATCTGCAATTTAGTAAGGAACCCTATGCTAAAATAACTTATGACACTAGAATTAACTCATTCTGCAACTCCAAATGTTACTATTAAGCCTCATTCAAGGGTTAGAGATTTCTTGGAACAACTTGGGAAAAAGTTTGTTTGTAAAATTATGAGAATCTCTTACATAATTGCAGAACAGTCAAGAACTCAAAATGATATAACTAATTCTTGTTCAGGGGATAGTGATGTGTTAGAAGAAGTTGAGAACAAGAGTAGATTATAAAATAATGAGGGTCTTTTAAATCTAATTAACAAGACTGAAATGAAATTAACTAACAGGACTGAAATGCAATGAATAGAACTGAATTAAAATGCAATTAACTCCAAAGTACTACAGCTATATCTCATTCACGTATTAGTTATATGTTGGAACAGCTCATGAGAAAAGGATTGACTATAATATTCGATGTAAGTAAATGACATAAAGCATGATGCAAGAGAATAAACTCAGAAAACTACCTAAATTAAGAACAAAACAGAGTTAAAGGTCACTTATCTAGAAAATATGCACAAAGCCTTTCAGATAGTAGGGGCCCTCTACCATCAGATTGGCACATGAATCCCTAAATCCTTAAAGTTGCTTCACATCATGCATCAAAGTTATACTTCTTTCATTAGAAAATAAACGCTCAAAAATAGAGTATCACAGTCTTTGAGAACTAACAACAAAACATCAACTAATCGTTGTCGGTTCACCGAGTTATTTTTATAAGCAAATACATAACTGTCATTAAGTAGAAATAGGCATAGGTGTCTTTTATAATCAAAATTGAACTAGAACTCCTGTTGAGGACTTGTATTTTGCTGAAGACACCTGCAGAGTCCTTATCCTGGTAGAAGTCTGCTTCTTGGTTTTGGCTTTGTCCACGAGCATAACCACTTTCAGATTTTTGCTCAGCCTTCATGGAGGACAAGGAATGATGCATGAGAGTTTAGAGTCTAACCATATGTGTCTTTCCCTAAAATGACACATGTAACCTGTGTAAACATAAAGATGGCTACAGAATATGCAACTAGCTACAAAATGACTGCATTCTGTAGCTAAGTCTACTCAAAAATCACTATGACAACAAAACCACAAAAGTATAATAATTCATTCATTGCATGTATTCTTAAAGTGATTTTAATCATTCCTATTGATCTTTTAGGCCTATAACTGATAAAGGAAAAATGGAATGAAGTGAAATTTGGTGAAAAGAAAGGACATTTTTAGGGCTCAACAGCTCCTATGTATTTTAGCAAATGTAAAACAAGGAGAAGAGCCTCATACTCTGCAATATGGTTTGTACACTGAAAATATAGTTTGTAGGAATGACCTTCATTTGTGTTGTGTATCCAAACACCAGCTCTTGAACTAGCTTTTCCACAAGAGCCATCAAAGTTCATGTTCCAAAGTGTTTCAAGTTCAGATTTTCCATTATGTTGTTGTTCAGGGCTGCTAGAGTTTTGGTTGTCATATTCTTCATTTTGTGTTTGGTTTGACTATTCTGGTAGGCCTAGCTCCTTTTCGTCTTCATTCATTGTTCATTAATGTCATCTTCATTGTACAAGATAAATGAGTCAAGGTCTGAATGGATATAATAGAGAGGGGTGTTGTTTGGCCTATCTTGGTTGCTTACCATGTATTTCATGTGAGATTCTCGGTACAATCTCCTTGTTTGGTTAAAGAACAGGATGGTAGCATATGACATGTCCATTTGGAGGTTTCCTTGAATTTTGGCTCCCCATGATCTAGATAAAATCGTGCCATACTTCAAGGGAATGTCAACAACTACTATGTCCATGACTAGGCTCTTGGTAGGGATTTGTGATAGATTGACACACAGATCCTTAATTAGACCCAAAATTTTGACTCTACTAGAGTCGAAAGAGTACAACTCTTTGTAAGGTTTGGTTATTTCGAGGCCTAATCTCCCCATCACTACCTTTGGCATAAGATTGTGTGAAGCACCAGAGTCTAGCATAAAATTGTGTAAGATTTTGTCATCTATGTTCAAGCTGATATAGAATGGAGGGACAACTCCTTCTTGATATTTTCCCTCTACCTTAGGTCCAAACAATAGTTCAGGCCTGCCATCAATCAAGTTTAGAGTGTCGGTGTCATTTCCTGTCTTCAAAACTTGGGACCTATACACATCTTGAGATACCAGTTCAATAAGAGGTATGGTTATTTTGATCTTGGGTATCTCTCCCTCAAAATTGAAAGGTTTTTTTGTTTTTGACATATTTACATCAGTTCTATCACACATAGTATTTTCAGCAACCTTAGTTGGCTGAGTTTTATTTGGACTGTCACTTAGAGCAGTTTTTTCGGGGCCACTAGTTGATGTACTAGGGCAGCTTTGGTCACCATTATGTTGGCTAGTTTTGTCTTTGTTTTGATCAAATTTCTTAGCCATGGTGTTTGTGTTTTCTCTTGTCTTCCTGGGAGTTTTTTTAGGGGTCTTCCTAACAGCAGTTTCTAGCTTGTTTTTCTTGGAGGCATCTTGGGTCTTTTTACTCCTAAGGTCATACTTCCTATGAACCTCCATAATAGAATTTTCAAATCCTAGTTTGTAGTCTTTAGAATCCTCATATGTCCTTTCATTTTGGTTTGAGGAAAACAGACCTTGTTCCTCTTCTATGAGAAAAGTATTGTCCTCATTATCAGAGCCTATCATATTTACATGGTTTTCTTCCGGCTCTTCAGCCTCTCTTTCCTCTTCATCTATATAATTTTCTTGGAAAGGAGGTCTGATTTGCTGGTCATTTTCTCTTTGTCTGATTTGAGGTGGGTCTCTTTTGAAGTTTTGATTCCTATTTCTATTTTGAGGATTTTCTTAGTTTTCCCTAGGAGGTGCTCTTTCATTCAAGTTTATCCTCTCCATCATCCTTTCCATTGTCTTAACTAGGTTTTCAATTTTGGCATCAAATGTGGAGGCCATTTTTCCTCCTTGTATGTAACTTTCTTTTCTTACCTCATCCTAGTCCTCTTCTCAATCAGATTGGCTTCTACACTCACAGCTCCCCTTTGCATGTCTTCTAAGGTTAGGGGATCTCTTTCTCTCAATTGGTAGACCATGTCTAGATCAAAGCCCTCTGGGAATTTTACTAAGGCTAGGCCTTGTGGGGGCTTAATTTGAGGTGGGAGTGCATTGTATACACTATTAAACCTAGTGCAGTAGTCTTGGACACTTTCCCCAACATTTCTCTTAAGTTTGTTATACTCTAAGAGGATTTGAAGAGGATTTTTCTTAATCCCCTATTTTTTTATGAATGTCTGATAAAGGGAAGGTAGGTCATATATGTTGTTAGAAGTTAATTTTTTGAACCATTTCTTTGCTTCTCCTCCTAGAATTTGGGCAAACATTCTCATTTTTATGGTTTCCTCTTCTATTTCTTGTTAGTCAAAGGCAGCATTGATTTTGTCTACATGATGTTGGGCAGTGGTAGAGTCAACTCCAGTAAAGTGAGGGATTTTGGATTGGTAGTCATGTGTAAAAGGCAGTAAAGGTTGTCGTAGCACTAGGGTGGAATACCATGCTGCCATGATGGGAGGTAATGGAATCCATGAAGGATTTACAAGAGGAGGTGGAGGATGAAGTGGAGTGGTTTGCACAGTGGATGTATGAGTGGTTGTGGCAAATGTACTTGGACTAGAACACTAATTTTTAGTAGACTTGGAATGAAAGGAACCAAAGTGTTGGAGAAGCTGAAAATCAGGAGTGGAAGGAGAGGCTTCTCTACTAGGACTCTGCTATATGCTGGTAGGCTCAAAACTTTTCTGGTCTATCCCACTTTGAAACTTAGTTCTGAATAGGTTTCTTTGATAATGTAAGTCAAATTGGGTGTCTTGCAAGGTCGTGAGATGTTCAGGGACAAAACTTTCTCTATGAATTCTTATAACACTATTTGAATCTTCATTCCTAGAAGTCTTCCACAAGATATTTTTTGGGTCATCAACTATGGTAGGAGGTTTGATTCAGGGTGAGATTTAGTGTTGATCCTTTGTGAAGCCAGATTTCAGACCCAATCATGGAGAGGCTAAAATTTTATGACTATTTTTGAAAAGACAAACCTCTCTTAATAATCACTGAACTCACACAGTGTGTGAATAGGATTTTAAACTACTTAAGATAGATTTGACACAATCCTAAATGAGTCTATGAGAACTAGTGGAGTTACTACTGGAAGCCAGTGGATTCACTAGTTGGATGTTTTTTTACTGCTTTGAGGATATGTACTTGTGGTCCACCACCAACAAATTACAAAAACCAATCTATAGATGTTTTTTGGGTTTTTTGAGTTCCTTTATATAACACTAAGATTTTTAATGAGTGTCCTCCAGTTGAGTCATCATTTTTCTAGTATGGTGAATTAATTAGATACTATTCTTGGTTAACACTTGATTTTCTAAGTTTGACAGAGGTTTCCTGAGGTTTTAAGGTATATTTAGGATGTTACTGACTTAGAGTCCCACTGTGATCACCATTATGTTAGGTCCCTGTAATTTTTTAGATTAGCAAGAAAAAATGAACAGGGGTAACATCAAACCAATCTTTGGAGTCCTAGGACCTAGCCTTCCTGGACTCCGAGAGGGCTCTCTCTATACTTGTGTGAAAGATGTAACTTTGTATGATTTTAGGGTCTTGATTTTAGGCTAGTTATAAGGATTAAGGTTTAATTGTTTGTTTGTTTGGTTGGGTAGGTTGTTAAGCAAATCAGATAGAGTAAGAGAGGTTTAGACCATTGGGAACTGGAGTCTACAAAAGGTCTTGAAAAGTTTAACAATAGGTCAAGGGTGTATCACAGGTCAAGTCTAACAAAGTCAAATGGATCTAAAAGCTTAGGTGAATGAAGTGAACATCAAATTGTGAACATAGTAGGTGTAAAGGGTAGTTAATAATCCTTTGAAAAATACTTTAACAATAAGGACCTTTAAAATCACTATGCATGAAGAAATAAATAAAGACAGGGCATACCAATAACTTGTTTGACTAAACCCTAGCAAGTAAACATTAAGGCAACAATTCAGTGAACCATAGGGAGAAAAAAACATGTAATTCCTCTAGTGATTTCACCTTCAGGCAAAGAAAAACATTTAAGATAACATATAGTAAAGATTAAAGAGTAGGGAACTCCTAATTTCCTTAATCAAATTGTAGAGACCTCTAAAGCAACCATTTAAGATGAACAAAGGGCAGGGCAAACCATAGACCTCTTCATCCAAACCTATTTAGTAATACTTCAGAGTAAAAGACCTTAAAAACAATGTTTAAGTTATATCAAAGAGCAGGGCTAACCATGAAACTACTTTGACATTAGCTTCCTTAAATCATATTTAAGATAAACAAGCATAAGTGGAACTAGAGAGCATTCAAGGATTCTCCAATCTGACCTAGAAGAGGAAAACATACAAGCAATAGAGAGCAGATAGAGTTAAGGTGCCTCTCAACAACATTTCTAAGCCTATAATTTATGTCCTACTGCATGATAAAGATGAAACAAAATGGTAACATAAGAAAACAAGAACTAAATAAGAAACACATCACCATTAACTATGTTCATGAATCCCGCAAGTGAGCTTGCTCCATTGTTATGCACATCAAGACATCCACAAAAATCAAAGCCAATTTCTCCAATCTTCAAGTCTATAATATTTCTTCTCAATAATAATCCAACGTGTACAATGAGGCCTCCATGCAGTATTTAACTAGCAAGGAGGGCTAAACCCTTACTAGGGTTTCCAAAATGCCATAAAAGCATCATAAATGCTATTTTTTTTCCAAAGAGACCATGCAAGGCCCAAGGCACAAAATATCTAAGCTAATAAATGGAAAATAACTTCAAACATAAATTCTCAGCTAACTCTGAAGTGATTTTCCCAAAAACCCTCAAAATCTATTTTCAATAAATTTGTGTCTTTTTTTGACTTTGCAGGCCCAGCACTAGGAACATAGGTCATCTTGCAGCTAAGTTTTGGAGGCCTTCCCGGTGTCCAAATGAGCTCCATGATAGCTCATTGGAAATCTTGTCCAGTCTACTTTCAAAAATTGCCTTTATTTTTCTGATTGGACTTCATTTACCTGCTCAAAAAATCAATCTCCCAAGACTACTTAGGGCGCAGCACCAGCTCTGAAAATAGGGCAGAAAGGTGATTTTTTTGGTTTTTTTGGCACTTTTGGAGTACCGGTTATGCTCCAAATGATCTGAATATTTTTTTGGATGATTTCCTTGGCCTATTTTTTCCAAAAATGCAATAAATTCCTCAAAATAGTGCCCCAAAAAAGAGTGCAGCGCCAGTGGCACTGCGCCCTTGGCCCTCCAAAACAGTCAAAAACCACAATTATCAAAAAGTTGCCAAAATCTGACTTTGCCTTGCTCATTGTATTTGGGATGCCTGTAGGGATACATTAGAAAGGATTTCAAGGTTCTCTTGGCCTTTTGCCTCTTTTAGGGCTTGAATTTTAGCAAGGGCTCTTTTGAGCTTGGCCCTTGCAATTTTGTTCCTCAAGGCATAATGTTTGGCCATCTTCTTTTGGAGGTCAAGGTCCATCTTTGTCTTCTCAGGTTGACCCTATAGGTGTATGTTACCCTCTCTAGCCAAGTTTCCCAATCATATTCTAGTTCCATGGCAAGCAACTCACTTGGAGTGAGCTGTTCTGCTAATGCTATCTCTTTCTCCTTCTCCTTGGCCAAGGCCTTCTTCAAGCCAATTGTTCTTGGCCTCTTCCTAGGAAGCTACTCTTCCTCTTCTTCAATGTCATTACGAGTACCCAAAACCTCTTCTAGATTTGTATTTTCCTTTGCAACCTCTTTCTGAGCTATGATAGCTCTTATCTCATAGATATCATTTTGTGCCTCCATCTGCTTGTTTTCAACCTCATAATAGTGAATCACATTCCTAGCCCTACCTAGATTGGCTTGCAAGTCTTTAATTTGGGAATATTTTCTTTTGAGCAACATGCTTGAGATCCTTGCCTCATTTTCATCATCACTGTCAATGTGAATGAGTTGGAACTCTTTCTCAGTCTCATGATCATCCTCTTTCTCAATAATGACTTGCTCTTCAACTTTCTTCTTTCCTTTGTCAAGCTGCTTGGTTGATGTAGAAGGCATGGCCCCTTGCCTCTTGAGGGCAGAAAACACATGCATATTTCCTCTTTAGTAGGTCAAAGTAAGAATTTCAATGTTACTTATGTCAGTGCCATATGTCTTGTTTCCACCATTTTTGTCATATTCACTGTCATCATGGCTCTTATCATCACTACTCTCCTGGCCACCATCTTCCTTTGTATCATCATTGCTATCATAGCCTTTTGACCCATTTTCATCATTAGTGCCAACATCATCACTGTTCTCTGCACTATCTTTGTGAGCTTCAATGCTCTATATTTTATCATTAACATCATCTTCACTGATATATGCCTCATTGGCATCCTCTTCCCCGATGTCCTCTTCTTTGCTTTCTTCTTCACTGGTATCAGCTTCACTGCTTTTAGACCCAATTTCATCATCATTATTGATATTTTCTGCCTCATTTCCTTCTAATCCACTGATTGGTGCTTCATCAACATTTGTCTTACTGATCTCTTGGGTTACTGACTTATTGCCATCATCATTGCTGCTCTCTTCCTTATCATTGCCAAGATCATCATTGTCATTAGCCTCATTTCCCTTACTAACATCATGGTCATCATTTCATTCTTCTCACTGTTGTTTGCCTTACTGTTGTGGGCTTCACTATGCTCTTTACTGTTGTCTAACCCACTGCTATCATGGCTCATTTCCTTGTTTATTTCTGCATCCTTGCCTTCATTTGATTCGCTGACTTGTGTGCTGTCATTTTCAGTGTCATCAAGGCTCTCTGAGCCACTGTCATTATTTTCACTGCTAGGTGCCTCATCATTTCCAACATCATCACTACCTTCTCTATCCATGCTCTCTGCCTTATCACTAACCTCTGCCTCCTCATTTCCTTGTTCTTCATTGCTTGATTCATTGTTTCCATCTCCCTCACTTTCATTTGATTGCTCATTATCATTTCCCTCATTGTCTAATGCATTGTGAGAGGTTGAGGAAGGAGGCTTGTCCTGAGGTGAAGGAATATGTGTAGATGGTGAAACATGATCAACAGGAGATGATGGAGGAGCAGGGACAGAAGGATGAGATGATGAAGGCATATTTTGCTGAGGATGGGGTTATGGGTTGGTGAACACCTCATGGACAATGAAAACCTCCAATGGAATGCCCTTATGCTTTAATTGGTGCAACACAACCATATTAATCAAAGAATGATGAAATAAGCTTTGGATTTGATGAGGGCAGTCTCTCTTTTTTACAATATAGGACATTTTATCAATGCTTATGTAGAGGTAATAGGGTAGGTGCAACATCCTCACCCTAGTAAAATGCATAAGTAGTCTAATGTGATAGGAGTAAAACCTGGAGAACCTTCCCTCACATGTAAAATATTTCATGATAATTCTCATCAAAGGTGCATATCTCTCCAACAAATGTGAGAAAGGAAAGATGGATTTGCAGTTGTCTTTGTATCTAGGCTTTACGAAGGGTTCATAGTAGCTCATGTCAAGATTGGCCTGCTTGAACCATTTCCCCCCTACACTAAGGTATGTATGTGGCATTGGCAATAACATCTGAGGATAGCTCAAAGGTCACTCTTGCAAGGTTAACTTGCTTGTCATGCAAGTTAATAATGAAAAGTCTAGTAAGTTCAGGGTGATTTTGCACCTGTTGTATCCTTTCACAAAAATCAAAACATCCCACATTCTAGAAACATGAAACAGTCATGGGAGAGGCCATCAGCTCTAAGGTGTTGAGGGGTTCAAACCTATTGATTTTTCCACCTTTGTGTTGATGCCTCCTTGTAATTTGGCCTTCCTCACCACTATCATTGTCCCCTTCTCTTGACATTTTGACCACTCTGCCCTTGAAACCCTAGCACTGATATGAAACTGATATGGAAGAGGGAAATGGAATGGAAGTCTGCTTGTGAATGAGATGAATGAGTGAGGGTGTAAATTGGGCAGAGTGAGAGGTTAAATAACTTTAAGGCAACCTAGTTGATATGTAAAAACTCTGCTTTGCCACACATTGCACTTATGTCGAACAGAAATGAAAGAGGACAATGTAAGGTCAAACTATTTGCAGTGTAAGGGACAGATCTTATGGGTGAAGTGGAGTGAATGTAAGAACAGCCCAAGGTGAACTAACAACTTTCAGCAATGTACCCTTCTGGCTATCACTAGTCCTTTTAGCATGCAGATGGAAAGAGGCTTGAATAGTGACTTCAAGGTTTTGAAAATTAGGGTTTTGACCTTAGGGTTTGATTTTATTTCAATTAATTTATCAAAAATGGTTACAGGATGGCTAAAGGCATTCACTTACCATTTATCATTGCTTCGGAGGACCTTGGAGAAAGCTGGTAGGTGTTTTGAGCTGATTTGAGTGTCTGCAGGGTGTAGGAGGCCCTCCTGGCCAAACCCGCAGGGCCCAAGAAAATGGTGTGTCGGTTCAGGCAAAGGCACAGCGCCAAGGTCCTTTAACAAGCCGTTTGGAAAAATAGGGCAAGCATGCAGCGCCTACTTCCAGGTGCACAATGCTTTGAGAAAATACAAGGGATAAAATGCTAGGGGCGCAGCGCCCGACTCCAGGCGCGCAACGCCGACCTGAGGGCGCAGCGCCACAACACTTAGCCGAAATTTGACTCGAAAAAATCACAATTTCTTCTCCTATACGCTCTGTTGACTTTGCAAGTGAACAATGAGTTGTTGAAGTGTTGAGATGACCTTTTATAGGCTCAATGATTTAATTTTTGCTTCACAACCCACTTTCTAAAGTTTTTAAATCTTTTTCACTATTCACTTTAACTCTTTGGACATTTTTCTTTGCAAGTGACTTAGATTATGAAGCCCACTCTTTTTTTTTGCTTATTGATGTCTTTCAAAACTTTCACTTTTCAAGTGACATAAAATACATTGAAGTGGATTTCCTTTTTCTCCTTGAGAGTTGCAATCTTCATTTTTTCCCTTTGGGATTCAAACACATTGTAACACCTTCAAAACTCTCCTTGACCTACACCATGGAATTCAAACCATGCCTTTTACCTTCTTTGGCCAGTTCTTATTTGTAGGTGCCTTAAAATACTAACTGATTTTTCTCTTTACTCCTTGGAGCATGATAAATTCACTTTTGACAATCTTAGGGAGGGTTGCACACAGCGGCATCTTCAAAGCTTTCTGTGTTTTTCATTATAATATTCAACTTGTCTTTCTCACTGATCTTGAGGCATGACAGGTTGAACTTGGAAAATTTTTAGGATGCTTCCACACCCTAGTATTTGTAACCTAAAGTCAACTCATATTTTTCTTTGTAAGTGATTGAAAACTTTTGACTTTGCCTTTCTCACTGATACTCTTTACATCCTTGCTCTTTGAGGCAGTGAGACATTTTACCTTGGCAAACTTTGGGATGTTTACATACACTGGAAGATTCTAAATCTTTCTTTACCTGCACCATGGATCTCAAACCATATTTTAATCATTTTTTACATGAAAAAATTCTTTGGACAAGTTTGAAATCTTTACAAATATTGACATCTTCAGAATCCCTTTGTTGTCATCATGGAGTTCAACTTGTCATTTCACCTTCTCTTGCCACTTTCCCAAAACCTTAGGTGTTTGGAGTGCTTGGAAATAATTATTAGTGTTGTCTTCTAAGTTCTCTATAGCCCTTTTAAGTTCATTCATTTTTGTCTAGTTCACCTCACCTTTTTCCCTTTTTTATCAATAGTTTCTGATAAACTTCTTTCATGTTTGGTTTGGTGTGTCTTCTCTAGGTCATTTCTTCCATTTGATTCACTGTTTGGCACTTTGTTGGGATATCAAGCTAAATAACCTTAGTTCTCCTTAAAACAAAATTGTTTCCCTTCTCCTTGTGATTAATGTCTTTATCCAAGAGCAGACTTCTTACCTTACCAACTTTCTATTGATAGACATTTTAACACTCCTGCAAAAGTGTCAAAGTTCGCATTTACCCTTTGCAGAACTTGAATTTGATAAGGTAGTATTCTTTGGAAACCTCTAGATTTTTTCTTGATTAATCATGTCTCATCATTCCAATGCCTCTGAACTAAATTCATAATGAATAAAAACAGTGTCTGAAACACCAATGATTTACCTTGGAACATATGAAACCCTAATTGACCTAGTGGGAGGATTCTTTGACTGAAAATTGGCTTGGAGTCTTCAAGTGTAAAAACAGAGTATTGACAAAGTGATGTATTGAAGATCCAAAATCCAATGTACTTGATTTATCTAAAGAGCCTATAGAGATACTTTTGAGACCATCAATGCTTGAGGAAATTGGTGAACATGGGAAGGAGTAGGTTTATAGGTGACCCTAGATGAAAAGTGAAGTTATGGGCAAGGGAAAAACAGAGAGATGAGGTCATAGGAAGGAAAAGTGGATGGATATGAGTGGAACAAGCCCATAAGGAGCTTTTAAGGAGTGGCAATATGACCATGAAATGGAAAGGTTGATGGAATAGTGAAAATTTTCCTATAAGGATAATGAAGGCAGTGAGATTTCTAAAACTCACAATATTCAGGGAATTTTGTTTTTAGAAATATAGAACCAATCTATAGTCATCTACATATCGTAAAAATTACTGATGACTAATAGGTTTAACATAGGCATGTTGGCAAGGGGTGGCTGAAAACTTATGATGGGGACTCAGTGGTCTGGGGTCAGAGTATACTTAAGCAGCTTGGCAGCAGTCATAGTTATTTCTGAAGGGGAAATCCCTGGAGTCGGTAGGACTTCCAAGGCATGTGTAAACCAGCTATGAATGTCATGATGATTTGTGCGTGGGGGTGAAATACTCTAACCAAGGGTGATTATGGACTGCTGCCATGGGAGAAAAGATGAAATGAGAGGGTGAATGGATGAAGTGCATCATTTTCAGCCTTTGTACACTTACCAAAAGAATAAAATAATGGGGCTTGGTTTGTACAAAACACAGAGACGGGTACCCCAAAACATAAAAGTGGTCGCCCACTGATGTTGTGAGGAAGGTGTTTTGTTGGGGGTGGGGATCTTATTGGTTGGTCTCATGTGCGGGGTTGATGAAGTGGATGAAAAAGTGTCGCGGATGGTATTATGCTTGTGGAGGTATGGTGGGCCCAATGCGAAGCGTGGTGGGGCGCTTTTGATTTTCTTGTACAACCTTGGTCATCCGGGAAGGGGTTTCAGCTTATATGGTAAACTTGACCTTATGCATGATGAATGGATGGGCATGAGGTGCTTCCCGGACTAAAGTGGTATGGCCATGGCGTCACTTTTGTTGTGATATGGTATACCGTGGGTGATGAGCGCCATGGTGGGGAGGCTCTATCAACCAACGAGGATGTTTATCATGTGCAGGATGGGGTGATGATAAACATGGTCGGATATGAGGACCCTATGGTTGATTTCTGATGGAGAAATGATGTCAGGATATGCAGAGTTGACTAGGACTCTATCATGCTGGGAGTAGAATGATACCTGCTCTAGAACTTTCAGGAGGTACTGTGAATGGGTGGTTTTCTAGATTTTCCTGCAAAAACAACTACCTCAAGTGAAAGCATCTTCTTTATCAAATACTACTGAAATTCATGTGCTTTAAAAAAAGAAGATGAGAGAGGGCATACCTACCGGTGCAGAAAAATTAATTTTTTGGGAGTGCGATTGCATGTGGCATCGCCTCTGTTCATCATCGATTGCTAATTCTGGTGCACCTTATGGTTTTCAGAATGGACCTTCTGATCTCTCATTATGGTCCTCCAAATTTTCTGAAAAGGGTGATAAATAGGTGAATATGGCCTACTTGCTGAGTTTTTGAGAGGTCAGAGGCTTCTGCATAGCAGTTCTTGTTGTTGCGATCAGCCAGAGCACCAGGGACTAGCGATTATATGCCCAAGTAAACTCCATGATGTCTTCCACTTTAATTTTTACAGTTTGATGGTGCCAGGGTCCATACAGACTGGGTTTGTACATATTCTGGGTGAATTTTTCCCTAGATTGCGTGGGTGATCTAGGAAAAAGTGCCCCTTCTTTGCACGCAATTTCAGGGGGAAAGCGCGTGAGGGTGCTCTATTCCCCAATTTTAGCATGCCTTATTCATGCCTATGTAAAATATAGGCACGTGCTAAGCACGCTTGTCTAAGGGATAGGCGCACAAAGGCCAAGGTGACAAAACATTTTGTTTTTGCCTATTTTTGGGTTTTCCTATGTACTGATGTGGTTTGCCTGAGATCCAAACCACATTACCTACTGATGCTGGGGTGTGTCGTCAGCTGGCGCTATGGGGCCTTCTGAATTTTGCTAAAAATGAGTTTCTTCGGTCACAAGACTGATTACTAAGGTACAATATTCAGTACTGGCGTAGGAGGCGCAACATGTTCGTGTTACGCGGGATGAACCTAGTGATCCGTCCTGAGATGGATATATATTTTGTGACTGGGTTACTACCTTAGGCTGAGGTGTTGAGATATCCAATCCCTACAGGGAGAGTGGACTTGGATAGATTTCGGAGGCGGCATTGTGGTGGGGCACCTCTTACAGAGGGATGCATCAACATTGCATCAGTTACATATGTGGCAGAGCAGTGTGCTCTGGTAGTGATTATGTGACTGGTGGGGTCGTTTGCTCCACATCGGGCGTCTGGCCCGCAGGTTGGAGTTTTGCGTCGACTAAGGTCCAGTAATTTTTTTTTATTTTTCCCGCTTTTGTTTTGATGGGATGGTGTCACAACTGAACAAGGTCCAACGTGGATCTAAGTCATTTGCGTACACCAGTATCTTGTGCAGCATCATGTACGAGAGGGTAGTGCTACTGAGGCTAGTGGTGGCGGTGCTTGTTGGGGGCCACGGGAGCCAAGTATGAGCCGATGGGCTCTGGTGGTGTCGCGAGGCAGTGGTGGCATGGTGGGGTGTTATTGGAACACCACGATCGCGGCCTGGTTTGAGGCCAATCCACAGATTTTCTTGCCATACCCATATGCAGGAATGGACTTCCAGGGCGATCTAGACATGGGTCTCCCATTTGGTTATGTTTGGGGGCCAGCAGGTATGTTTTATATGTTTTATGCATTTGTTTGAGTATATATGTACTTATGTGTTTTGCTAGTGACACTGACATCATTTTGGTTACTCGTGTAGATGTTGGCGAGGTAGGTTTCCCCGTGGCTCGGTTGGTGGGCCATGATCCTCTATGACGACCAAGGGGTGACCAGGGAGGAGGTGTTGTAGGTGGACCAGGTGGGGATGCTGGTGGACCTGGTGGTGGTGGTGTGAGCCCTTCAGGGGGAGGGCAGCAGCTCGACTGCTAGAGAGATTGTGGTTGAGCGAGCTTGTGCCGATGTAGCAGAGGCACGTATTTCATAATTGACATCTCAGGTGTCAGTTCTTGAGGACTTCCGGGGTCGAGTGGACCGCTTGACCGAGGGGATGCCTGCTCGATGTTTCATGGATGACTTCAACACTGTTACCGATCAAATAGGTAACCTGACCTCAAAACGGGAACTCTAGCCCAAACAGTCTCAAAAAACATGAAAAAACACCCCCCCAAAAAAAAGTGTGTCTTCCAGAACGCACTTGGTTTTTTTTGAAGGTCAATTTTCAACATTTTATAAAATTATGCTAAAAACAAAATTGTTTGTTGAAAAAAGGATTGAAAAAACACCCTCAAAACAAAACCAGTTGATGTTGGAATAACGAAAAAAAAAATTGTGTCATAATTTTGACACTTGTAGCAATGGAATTAAAGACAACATATTAGGGCATTTTTTAAAATCGTAAATTTCTAACATTTTTGATAGATGATGTTAAAGATAAACAAATACATGTCTAAAGGGCTTATCATTTTGAACAATTTTCATCCATGTTGTTAAACATAAAATATCTTGACTTTAAACAACCCCAAAATTGTAATTATTATCAACCATAACCTTAAAGATAAAATTTGGTAGCGCATAAAAACCTTAATGACAAGTTGTAAATCTAAAGTTTTTCAATCTTAAGTGTTCAACATACTTGAACAATGAAATTATGGACAAATTATAAGACTTAACAATTTAAAAAAATGAACAAGTAAATGAAAAAATTATCATTGAACAGAAACAAGTAAGAGTAATTTTAATTTTAAAGGATAAAAACTTATCTTTTTTCAAATCTTAGCATAAGACAAATTTAAATATAATTTCAACCAAAACCTAAAAATCAAGCATCAAAACAAAGTGTTATATTTCAATGACGCATATAATTATTAAAACTTTTAAAAGTATCTTATACCAAATGGTAACAATACATAATATCATGGTAATATCACTGCATAATTTAAAAATTCAACATTAGTTTCTATTTTCTATTTTACTTATAATTAAAATATCAACATTGGTACATTGAATATAACATAAATTATTTTTGTAATTCATTGTTACATTGTCGATATTCTAAATAAATGAATTCTTCATAATTAAAACATATAATCCAACAAACATAGAAATGTCTCAGAACTTCATGAAAAATGAGATGGAAGTCAAAAATTTTATTTCAAGTTACCATGCAAACATCAATTACATAAAAGTGTCTTAGATAGTTATTCAAAATCAACCATAGGTTCTGGCACACCATCATAACCTACATCTTCAGATGAATGGCTCGATGCAGATGAAGATGATCCATATTCTTCTCTTTCATCAACTAGTGCTCCATATGAGTCAACATGCATGCCCACCATTTCAGAGTTCAAAAGTCTTGTAGATCTACGTCTACATTCTGCAGAGTCCCATTTCAACAGTAATTGTTCTGGTAGTAATTTCTTCAAAATATTTATGGTCTGCAACCGAAGAGTTCCTCTCTTTGTCAAATTGAAGTCATACACAAGTATGTCAACATCCTCCAATTTTAAGACATCCGTGCGACGACGATTTATATTTGTGCCCTTTCTTTTTCTCTTTCTGCCAATTTTTTTTTCCACTACCATCTCTGGCTTGTACACACCATTGAAAGGGTGGGTACTTGTGGCATACCAATGTACATCAACAACTGTAATATCTTCATTTTCATTAATGACCTTTATAACCTTGGCAATCCAGAATGGATAGCCAAGTGGATCTTCATCTGCTAACACTGCTATCATGCAACCCTCCTTAAGATCCTGCACAGAACCCCTGTAAAGGTCTTCCATGGCTTCACGTTGTGGCAAGAGATCTTCTAGAACCAATATACATTTCTCTTTTCTCCACCCGTGAAGAATTAATAATACCTTGAGATTTTTTTTTTTCAAGGAAAATTCGTAATTTTATTAATGAAAACAAATTGAGGACATACATGTGGCCGGTAATTTTCAATCAAGACAATCAAAGAGGTTGCAAGTAAAATGAAATACAAGGAGAACGAAGATTTTCTCCTTTTCGTCTTTTCTACCTTTCGCCAAGCACCTTTGAGAAGGCGTGACAGTAGATAAGGGTGAGCTCTCGTACTTCTGTGATCGTTTCATTGTCCTTATCTCAATCAAGTATCTCAGTTGTGTTGTTCTTTATTTCCTCCACACCGGCCCCTAGGTCCTTTGTCAGCTGAACCGTTAAGAGGTAAGGTCACCTGGTCTTGCATCTCTTGTTCTTGTGTCTCCCGAGCGTAGCAATGGGTTATCTCTGCCAGATGTGGACATCCTCTTCTTCTTTTTTTTCTCCTATTCTCGGTTCTTCCGAAGGAAATTGCCGACCTTTGGGAGCTAGGAGGAAATTTTCCTGCTTCTTTTTTTTTTCGTTATCTCTTTTTGCTTCCGGGCATGTGTTTTGTAAGTGACCTATGTTCCCGCATATTCTTCTATCGGAATGTAGTATTTTTTAAATCAAGTTGTTGCATCCATTTCTATTGTTTATGATTTAGTTGTATACATTCCGGAAGGCCTTTACTAAGGTCCACTTCCACAAATTTGTGCGAAGGTGTAGATCCTTCTCCAAGCGTTGGGTGCCTATTTTCTAATGTATTTCCGAGATGTTCTCTATACCTTCTAGTATTATTTCATTCCAAAATGAAGGGGAAGGTTGTATAGCTGAACCTGCACTTCACCGTAACTTCTCCAAGTATTTACGGTATAAAAATCTAGGAACCAAGGAGTGATGAAAAGCCCTATCGATCCCTTAACCATGGTCCCTCTCTCAAAAGATGTATCTTCCGGCTTCGATGATTAAAATTTGACAATGAATAAACCTCTTTTGAGCAGAGTTGTATTTCTGCAATCCATGGTTCATTTGTTAAACCATGGGAAGAGCTCCGTAGGTTTAGGCCATTAAACTCGTTAAATATGCAAATTATTGCTTGTGCTTCAAATGAGGTTCGATGATCTTCAATCTCCGGGATATCTATATTCGCCCGGGACACAATTTAGTTGCTCCACTATATATGGTTTGGGTGCATTCTCGCCGCTTTAGTTGGTGTAGTTGCTTTGTTTTTCCCCCGTAATATATTTCTATGAGGGGCCTCGAGGGCCGCTGCTCTTTGAAGTGCTTCCCCGCATGAAAGTATTGTGATTTACTGTTGTGCCTCCTCTCAATATTATATTGAGATAAATGGTGGATTCCATACATAAGTAGTAATCATTAATGGAAGTTAAGAGGCCCTGCGTAGCCTCCGATGAAGATTAATGATTGCATATGACAGGATAACTGCATGCAAGATGATGTTGTGTTTCGCCTTTACTACCCCATCATTTTCCCGTGCCCAAATTATAAAAAATTTCCCCACCAGGGGTCGTATGAAAATCTCAAATCGAAGCTGAGTTTACCCTCAATGTCTCCATGCTTGTGCTTGTCTATCCTTTCAAAGACAAGCTCCATAGGCATACCGGTGAAATCCAGACTCATCGTGCAATAGGGAACTCTGCAGCAGGTGGGGAGAATTTCTGGGAGAAAGCATAGTGACTTGTGGACGTAGCCACCGAGTAGCCACAGTGACGCGAAATGAGCTCGAGGGCGTCTTATGAGCCCCTATCCTTCCATGAATCCGTCACCGTCTCTTTGGTTCAGTTTTCAAGATATATCGAAAATGCATCCGGTGCCTTCCCCTCGTTCCCGTAAAATAGTGCTTTTCTTGTGGGAAAATAACTCAGGCAGAATTCTGCAACAGATTCAAACAAGCCATGGGGAAAGGCCGAGGGGGCCAAAGGGAAATCTAAGGGCGGCCGCAGGGCTCCAAGGTGCCGTCGAACCATCTTCCCGTGAAGACTAGTGAGGTTGAGCTGAAATCACGCATCCATGTCCACTTCCCCATCCGTGGCGCACGGAGAGTACCTCGCGCATCCATGGTGTCCGCACAACAAAACCCAGCGCTATGGTCTCCACCATTATTCCCACTTTCTTTTCTGCTCTCTTTGTATACCCTTGACATAGTTGTTTTTCAACACGGCTGAGCTCATGTTCATTGGACACATTTTGTGTCAACAAATGGGAGCTTCTTTAAAAGTATATCTTAATTTCTGATCTTAAAAGTTGAGCATTCGCCTGATCAAAAAGTGACCTCTCCAAACTGAACTTGCCTACAATCAAAGTTCTCACATGTATATCTAATATATTTTTTAATTCTATCTAATACATTCAAAATAATCGACATTCTTCGCCTTCGTGTATTATGAACTTCTAAACACCATTAGAATAATAATATATTTATGTCAAATATTGATGATTGGAAATGAACTTCAAAAATTGTAATTCCAGTGATGGTGCCCACTTCAAATAGTTGAATTTTTCTTTCCAATATAAGTGTTTTCCATCAATTTTTTTGATACAATCGAAGGTTGGAAGTTGGTATTTATTTAATTTGTTCATCGTATTTTTTCTCACCATGATCCGAATAAACCTTCACATTTCAGCTTACTATAACACAAGGGAAAACAGGCTCTCTATTATGCTATTACTTCTGTCATATCCAATTAATGATGAAGTTCCCAAGATCCTTCCTCCCAAATGTTAATTAAAACCATCGAACATCTTATCAATATGGAGTATTATGTGCCCAACAAGAAGGAAACCAACTTTTACCTATAGAAAATTCTCAATTCAACAAGTATGTTTAGCTTCAAAAACAATCTGATTTTTGTTTTACAACAAGTGTTATCCAATTATGTAGATACAAAAATTCAGGAAGATTTGATTATATCAATGACAAATCATCACACTATGAATTATGGTTATTGTCATATTTCCATCATTATGAATATTTGAGTTGTAAAACTCTTCTAAATATTTTCCCATTGAAGACCAAATAGTCAACCAAATGGTACTAGATATAATTTCTTCTCCCGTAAATTTTTGGGTGGTATGAATAAAATGTGAAGTGTTTTCTTCTCATCCACGCACAATTATAAACCCAAATATTTATTTAGATTATCATAACACTTTCTTTTCTATGCTTGTACAAAATTTTCCTTTCACTTGTTTTTTGTTTGTGATGCTCTTGAAGTGTTTTTACAATAATCATACATACATAAAATATACCTATTAATAAATACATTTTCATAGTTGACTACTATATAATTTAAAAGAATAATGTTAAAGGGAAATTCTGCTTACTCTCTTTCCTTGTCATTATCACTTTTTTTTATTTTAGAGAAGCACATGTACCGCAAACCACCATCCTTGTCTTCTTAGGAATACACTGGTTAAATTTCTTCTCCTCAATACTGGTACTAAATATTGATATGCACAAAACAACCATTTCCTTAAACACCTTTCTCCATATTCCTTGTATAAGTTGTATATTTTTCGTCTTATGAAATTATTTGGAATATGTATTGTATCTCTATTTGGAAAACACTTCCATATTTTGAAAATAAGTATTACATTCATTATATTGCAATGTTTAAGTAATGGCCCAAACTCTCATTTATGACGAAATTATGAACAATATGTAGGATATTTTCCAAATTACCTGGATTCTTACTACTTAAATTACCAATTGAATGAAAACATTTGAAAGAATTTATACGCAGAACAAATACCCAATAGATAATCATAACTTTGTCAATTTTGACATTATATGTATTTAAAAATTTACCGAGGCTTCGTAATGGTGCGGTGTTTCAATTAGGTTTTGTTTCTTTTATCATAAATTTTAAACACGTTAACATGAAATTTAAACTGTAGTTTTTCTAAAAACATAAATATAATATTACTATAATAGCGGAAATTTAATAGACAATGAATAAATTGATGAAGGAGTTCACCCTCCTAGCCTCGCGTCTCCGGTCCAGCCTGCTGGGCCTTTTCATTGCGTTCTAAAAATGACAATGTATAAGAATACAGCGTGCTCAAAATGGTTGTACCAATGAGTGCCAACACTATTTCTGTGAGCACCAAAAACCCCCGTATAGCCTCTTTCCGGGTCCCAAAAGGATAAAAAACTCGGTTAGCCATGATCTCCACAAGTGTCTCCAATAATTTGTCCTACAAATTTTGCTATGCCCGTGTAAACTTTCCATAAATTCACCGTAAAAAACTCTAACGGGACAACGTTTTCTCCAATTGTCACAAATTGTGGGACCACGTACTTATACGTGCCTTAGAGACCGAATTTTTATTATTAAAATGGGGCTTTGAATATTTAATATTAAAAATGGCGGGCAGTTAAGCCCCTGGAACTCCGCCTCCCCGCCCTTCGTTTCCATGGGCATGATGACCGTAAGCTGGGGGCTAACCTCAACCCACCCCTAAAAATGACATCATACACATTTAAATCGAATGTTTTAACCCTCTATATGTTAATTCATATGCTCGGTGGCGTGTTGGTTAGGTGTCACTGTAGCTGATGGTCGCGTGTTCAAACCCATTAGAGTGTTATCCGCTCTACAACTGTGTTTTGGTCATACTGGCAGCGCTATTGCAACCATGTTTGGACCGTGAGGTGGCCTCTGGTTGTTCTACATCCAGCATCAACTACTGAAATAAACATTTCCCCCTCATCCAATACGACAAGTATGGGTGCATACCATTCATCAACAAAAGTCAACAACCACCTAATCAAAACTAGTATAGTACGGATCGCTCACTGCGGCCTCACTCTCCAAAATAATTTTTGTTGTTGTTTACCCAAACGAATAGGTCACACTATAAAAGAACATGTTGTGTTGGTTTTGCAATGGAATGAATGGTGTCGCATTCATAATGATGACATCTACCTAAGCACAAAAGTTGCCTCCATTATGAGAATTTGGAATTTTTATACAATTTCATCCACCAAACCATTCCTCCCCACTCGGAATATTTTGGGACTCCAAACCTCTTTATCTATCATTAGTAGAATATGGTGAGGGCTCAGCCTCCCCTCACCTTCAATTTCTATCCACCAAAATTTTCTTTACCATGCAATTTGAGCTTTTCTTGAAAATCGATCATTTTCCTTTTAATTTGGAGACCTTGACTTGTCAGTTGTATAATGCCTCATCTTTTGCCCTGACTTACCAGAATTTACAAAAAAAAAAACAACCTACCCTTGAAGGAAAAAACACATTTCCTCCTTGGCCATCAATCAAAGAAAGTGATAAACATCTTCTAATTTCTTCTCACCTTGAATACCGTTTCAACACGGCGATGTTTGGAATGTCTCGCCTTCGCTTGACTCACCGTGACCAAATGTGGACGCCATCGCTACAACATCCCGTTTCAAATAAAACACTTTATGAAAACCCACAAGAATAAATTTTGAACCCAAATCCCTCTTTGTCAAATTGGTTTGGCACTTTCTCTTTCACCTTTGACCTTTCTTGCATCGACATCTTGTTCACACCATAGCTCAACAATGATGTATTTTGTTGCAATTTTTTACCTCATCTTGTTTACCTATTTTAGGAGGAAACATGTTAGACTCCATGAAACATCTGTATCAGTAACATTAAAAACCCTCAATTAAATGATATTTTTCATCCGATGCATCTCCTTGAAAGGCCCTATTCACAACATCTTCATGCTTGAACATTAACAAATCAAAATTTTGACTAGCATTCACAACTCTTTTCATTTGTCCAACATGCATAAGAGACAAATTCATCTTCTTACTAGTGCTCTTAACAATGTGTACTCAATCCCATTCTTGAATAGGTGATACTTTATTTCATGGCGATGAAATATTTCTCACCCACGGCAAATATGGGCTACTTCAAAACAATACCAAATACTTGCGTAACAACATCAAGTTCAACTTCATCAAGAAAGTTTGTAGTGATTGCAAATCTAAGTATGCACTTCCTTGTCACCCGGAAATTTTCATTCTTACATATACAACCAAAAGGATAAGGTCTTGATGAGAATGTCTCTAAATTCATTCTTGACTAAGTCTTCGTAAGTAAGATTTTCTTGTGAGCCATTACCAAATAGGGTGTCAATCTTGGCATGCTTTGAAATAAATCTAACATGGAAAATCTCAATTCTCGTTTCATCATCTTGAGTACTATTGAGACAAATTGAAGAATTAGTACTTTCAATTTCCTTACCTTAAAACCCATGGTTTTCTATCTTGTTTCATCTCTAATCCTAACCCAATTCACGTGTTATTGTTGCGCTTGTTCCTCTTCCTTCTCCTTGTTTTTAAGCTTGTTGGGTCTCATCTCTAAATGATGTTTCCAGTCACTATCTTCATCATGGCCATCTTTAAAACAATGTTTTCATGTGAGTTTTTATTTCTCCATCTTTATTTATGCATTCTTCTTACCTTTTCCCTTGTACTTACCTTTTCCTTTCTCTTTATTCTCAAGGTATCCTCACTTGTTCCATCTAAAACATGTTTCTATTTAGATGTGTGTATGTACACAATTCCATCTAAACTTGAAGGATTAAACATGAGAATAGTGTATGTCTTACGTAACTATGCAAACCTCCAATCTATTTTAACAAATTTTCTTTAGACAAGCCACCCATAATCTAATATTAATGCTATTCTCTCAATTCTTGAGAGCAGATTTGCACACTTTGTCATTTTCCTTGCCTAATTTTTTTCCAATCAATTATAGCTCTTTGTATGTAGACTAATGGATATAATTGTCTTCTTAAGGCAACAACAAAATAAATCCAATAGGTTAAGACTCAGTCACTTTTCTTCATGGTCCTCTTGAGTTTTGGCTTCCCACCAAATAAGGGTTGCACTTTCCAATCTTAGTGAAGCAAGTTGAATTTGGTGTCATCATCCTTGATCCTTTGTATATTGAAATAAAATTCAAGCTGACATATATAATTATCTAATCTTTCAACATCTACCTCTCCATCATAATAATATGCAAATCAAACTTAATGTCAAGCTTCAAAAATGAGGTTTTACCATGACCTTTGGAGAATGTGAGGTTATTTGAAGGTTTCTTTTGAGGAAGAAGATAGAAGACAGTAGTGAGAATATGGAAAGCAAAGGTGGTTTTTCACCATTCCCATTACCTTTTGGAGGCTTGTCTCCATCTCCTCCTCCTCCTTTTGTACATCTTCATCTTCCTTTGTAATATTGGAGCCCACCTCATCCTTGTGCCTACCCTAGAGAAATTTCACTATTATTTTCATATCAAAGTATTTCTTTTCCTCAAGGATTTTTCATCCTCTCGAAATATTTTCTTTGTGCTCTCCTTCATGTGACACACTGGCCGAAGCTTCAACTTAATGAGGTATAATTTGTAGTGAGATTGTGCAAACTTGTTTCTCCTTGTCCTTCACTCTAACTGTGAGGACTTGAAAACCACAAGCTTTCCTTCATTTGAATTCTGCAATCCTTGCAGAAGCATTACAACTGCAAACAATTAAACCCTCACAACAAAGGAAACTTGCTTCTGACACTAAACAGAGAGATATTTAAAATTGTTTGAGGTTTGTAAAAATCCAGCAGCCTAATTATGTTTCAAGCATCTTTATGTTAATTCATAAACATATTAACATGAAACTAAAACTGAGTTTTTAAAAACATAAGACAATATCACCATATTAGTAAACAAACAACATGACTGATAGAAGGATTTCACCCCTTTTCCGGCCATGTCTCTTGGCCTACCTTCCAATGGTTGGGCTCTTTCATTATGCTAAAAAATGTGTTTTTACATACATTATAAAGGTTTCAAATTATTATAATTGACACGTTAATGTATTTACAATAAAACCTTTGTATTCTCTTTTGGTCCCAAAGGATAAAACTGAAGATGTTATGATCTCCATAAGTTTTCCACACCCTTCCTATACTTACCTACATGCCTACTAACTGCCTATAAATTCACACCATCCCAAAAACGCAAACAGACAACGTTTTCTCCAACCCGCCCATGCAATTTCAGACCTTAATTTTCTAATGTAGCTTGAGAGACCAAATTTTTATTATTGAAAACGGGCTGAATATTTTAATATTAAAAATGGTGGGGCGACACTCCGGCCCCTAGTCCACCTCAGCCTCCGTGTGGTATCAGGTTAAAATATCCCCACCCACCCCAACCTCCAAGCGAACACACATTTAATAGAATGTTTGAACTTCATATGTCAATTCATGGCGCAGTGGCTGTTGCCAGTATCGGTCTTGTAGCTTGGAGGTCGTGCCCAAACCCAATTTATGTCATTCATTTGATAACCAAAGCTACCCGCCATCATTAAAACAAGACAGATTTTCAGTTGGCTCACAGTGGCTTACACCATGTGGCATTCCCCGGTTGGTCTATCCATCAACCAATAAAAACACAAACATTTCATCCACAGAACACACAAGTGGTGGCCATATTCATCGACCAAAAAATCCAAGTCAATCAGGCCCAATCAAATCATCAATAGTACATCACAATTTGGGCACCCCACCTCTAAAACAATTTTTTCTATTTATCTAAACTAACAGACGGCGATTGTAGGAACATACAAAGTCATTTTTTACACAAATGAATTGTAGTTCTGATCATATATGACTAAGATTCACCCAACGTACAAGTTTCGTTCCATTACGAGAACTTTGAATTTTTGAGTATAAATTTCATCCACTGCATAATTCTCCTTTACCTGAAATATTTGGACCTCCAAAATCTATTTATTAACTAAAATATATGATGGTTTAACCCTTTCACCTTCTGTCTCTATCCACTAAAATTTTATTGAATGCAACAATTTGAACTTTTCTAAAAATTCATCATTTTTCCCCCACCCAGTATCCTCACTGTCATAGAATATCCTGTCAGTAATTTCCCACCCTATAAAACACAACCTACCCATGAAGGAACAAACACACTCCCTCCGCTCGCTGCCAATCAAATAAATCTTAAACACCTTCAATTTCTTCTCACCTTGAACATTTTCATCACTACGATGTTTGAAATGTTCCGCCTTGTGCTTGACTTGACTTTGACCAAATGTGATCGCCATCGCTATGGTAACACTCCATTTCTAAAGACAGTACTTATGAAACCAACAAGAATAATGAACCCGCACTTTCGACAAATTGCTTTGGCACTTTCTTGACATTTGCACTTTCTTGTATTGACATCTTTGTTTCATACCATTACTCAACAATGATGCATGCTATGTAATTTTACCTCATCTTGTTCTACCTTTTAGGACGCACATGTTAGACTTAAAACATCTTATCTCAACCATTAAAAACCTCAATGAAATCATATTTTTCATTTTATGCATCTCCTTGAAAGGCCTCATTCACAACATCCTCATGCTTCGACCATTAACAAAGCAAAATTTTAATTAGTATTCATAGTACTCATTTTTTCTCAAACATGCATAAGAGATAAATTAATGCCTACTAAAATTTTAACACATACTCAATTCATTCTAACAAATATTTACCTTAAGCATATGAAAGATTGATCTCATAGTCACAAAGATATGGATACTCAAAACAATACCAAATATCAAGCAGAATAATACCTAAGTCTCTAACTTACTCTATGAAATTTGCAGCATTTTCAAATTAAGTATACCTGCCCTGCATTTCACTATCTTTACATATCCAACCAAAAGGATATAACGTGATAAGGAATGGTCTCTAAATTCAACTTCTTGACTAATTCTTCGTAAATAATATTTTGCCAGGAGCCACTATCAAATACAGCCAACTCGGCATGCTTTAGAAATAAATATAACATGGAAAAGACTAATTCTTGTTTCATCATCTAAGCACTGAGACAAATTGAAGAACTAGTACTTGCAATGTCCTTACCTTTCAAACTTGTGGTTGCAATCTTATTTTCATATCCGGAATCATAACCTAATTCATGTGTTATTGTTGCATTTTTTCTTCTCCTCCTCGTTTTTAAGTTTGTTGGGTGTCATCTCTCGGGATGAAGTTTCAAATAATAGATCTTTCATCATGGCCATAATGAAAACAATGTTTGCATGTGATTTTTTCTTTCTCCATATTTATTGATGCATTCTTCTTACCTTTTCCCTTGTACTTACCTTTTCCTTTCTCTCCGTACTCAAAGGTATCCTCACTTTGTCTCATCTCAAAATGTCTCCCTCTTTGTCTTCTTGTATATATGTCATTCGTACACACACTTCATCTAAATTTGAAGGATTAAACATGAGAACATTTAAGTAACTATGCAAACCTCCAATGTATTTTAACAAAGTTTCTTGAGATGTCAAATCTACACTCAATATTAGTGCTCTTCTCCTAAATTCTTGAGTATAGCTTTACACTTTGTCATTTTCGTAGCCTAAATTTTTTCCAATCCATTATAACCTTGCATGTATGCTAATGGTATAATTGTCTTCTTAAGGCGTAAACAAAATAATTCCAATAGGTTAAGACCTTACCATGTTTCTTCATGTCCTCTTGACATTTTGCTTCCTACCAAATAAGAGTTGCACATCTAATATTAGTGAAGAAGATGAATCTTAGTGTCATCATCCTCGAACCTTGTACCCTACAATAAACTTCAATATGACGTACCTAATTCTCTAATCTTCACATCTACCTCTCCATCATACATAGGCAAATAAAACATAATGTCAGCTTCAAAAATTTAGTTTTACCATGACCTTTTGGAGAATGTGTAGGTATTTGTGAAGGGCTTAGGTTTTGGGAGGAAGATGATGGTGAAGATGGTGATGATGACTACGTCTCCTAGTCCATTCTAAATGGTTGGGCCTTTCATTATGCTAAAAAAATGTATTTACATACCATATTGCTCAAAATGGCTATACCGATAGTGCCAATGGCTTCGCAGCACTCAAAACCCTCAGATACTCTTTCCGTCCTAAAAAAGGATAAAACTAAGAAGTTATTTTGTCCACAAGTTTTCCACAATTTATGCTACAATTTCACCATGCCCTCGCAAACTCCATTTCTATAAATTCACCCCAAAATACACTAACAAATGAAAACGTTTTCTCCAACCACCAAATATGCAAATTAGAATTCATTAATTTTCATAATGCGGCCTAGAGACCAAATTTTTTATTATTAAAAAATCTGGCCGAATATTTTAATATTAAAATGTGGTGTGCTTAAGCCTTGGCCCCTAGTCTTGCCCCTTTGTTTCCGTGGGAGCAAAGTGACCAAGGTTGGGGATAGCCTCGACCCACCCCCAAATCCGCCATCAGCACACATTTAATCGAATGTTTGAACTTCGTATGTTAATTCATATGATTTTTGGCGTGTTGGTTAGGTGTTGGTTCTGTAGCTCGGAGGCTGCGTATTCAAACCACCGGAGTGCTATCCACCCATAACCAAAGTTTTGTTCGCCCACCCGTGTTCCACATGGTGACCCTCTGCTGGACCATGTGGTGTTCCTTAGTTGGCATATCAATCAACCATGAAAACACAACACTTCTCATCCAATATGTAGAATGTTAATAAAGGTGGCCATTCATCGAATTTGGGCACCAAGCTCATCCACCAATGAGGGTCCACGTTTCGCATGGACCGCCGACTGCGCCCGTACCTCCAAATACAATTTTTTTTTGTTTTTTACCCAAACTAAGAAATCATGATTATGTGAACATACAAATCCATTTTTGCGCGAAATGAATTCCGTCGGATTCATAACGACGATATCTATGCAAGCATACAAGTTTCGTTCCATTATGAGAACTTGTAATTTTGAGCATAAATTTCATCCACCGCATCATTCTCCTCACTAGAATATTTTGGACCCCGAAATATCTTTATCTATATGTATAAATAGATGAGGGCTCAAGTCCCTCACCCTTCTAGTCTCTATCCACTAAAATTCTTTCTTTGAATGCGAAATTTTATTTTTCTTGAAAACTAATCAGTTTTCCCGAATTCGAGACCTTGACTTGTTGTTGTAGATACCATCTTGCTGAAATTTCCCGTAATTCTACAAAAATACAACCTACCCCTTGAAGTAACAAACACACTCCTCCTCGGTCCTCAATCAAATAAAGCTTAAACTTCTTCAATTTCTTTCACCTTGAACATTGTCAACACGACAATGCTTGAAATGTCTCGCCTTGTGCTTCGACTCAACTCTTGACCAAATGTGATCGCCATTGCCATGCAACATCCCATTTTCAAATAAAATACTTTATGAACTCCCAAATAATAAATTTTGAACCCAATGCCCTCTTTGTCAAATTTATTTTTTCAGCTTTGACATTAGACTTTCTATGGTCAGCATCTTTGTTTCAATTATCAATGTCGATGCATGTCATAAAGAATTCACTCTTCTCTGTTTACCTATTTTAGGAGGCAACATGTTAGATTCTCAAAAATCTTATTCCAGCTATTAAAAACCTTAACGAAATCATATTTTTCATTTGATGCATCTCCTTGAAAGGCATCATTCACAACATTTCATGCTTGGTTACTAACAAAGAAAAATTTTGACTAGCATTCATAAATTTTCTTCATTTGTCCAACATGCATAAGAGACAAAATCTATCTTCTTACTATGCGCTCTAACAATGTCTAATCCCATTCTTGAACAAGCGATACTTATTCTCATGGCGATGAAAGATTGATCTCCTATAATAAAGATATTGGCTTACCAAAACAATATCTAAAATATCAAGCGAATAATATCAAGTTCAACTTCATCAAGAAAGTTTGGCAAAGTGATTGCAAATATAAGTATGTACTTTTGCCACCGCAAATTTGTATTCTTACATATCCAACCAAAAGGATAAGGTCTTGGATGAGCAATGGTCTCTAAATTCAACTTCTTGACTAAGTCTTTAGAAATAAGATTTGCTTGTGAGCCACTATCAAATAGGGGGTGAATCTTGGCATGCTTTGAAATAACTCTAACATGGAAAAACTCAATTTTCGTTTCATCATCTTGAGTACTATTGAGACAAATTGAAGAATTAGTACTTGCAATTTCCTTACCTTTCAAACCCATGGCTAGGATCTTAGTTTCATCTCCCGAATCATAACCTAATTCATGTGTTGCCATTGTTGCAATTGTCTTCTCCTTCTCCTTGTTTTAAGCTTGCTGGGTCTCATCTCCGTATTTAGCTTCAAGAATGATCTTCATCATGGCCATATTTAAAGAATGTTTGCATGTGAGTTTTTATTTCTCCACTGCTGATGCATTCTTCTTACCTTTCCTTTTATCACCTTTTCCCTTTCTCTCTACTCTCAAAGGTATCCTCACTTGTCCTATCCGAAACATGTTTCCTCTCGCTTCTGTAGATGTGTGGCCTCGTACACATACTTCATCTAAACTTGAAGGATTAAACATGAGAATAGTATGTCTTAGGTAACTATGCAAACATCCAATGTATTTTAACAAAGTTTCTTGAGATGTTAGATCTACACCCAATATTAGTGCTCTTCTCCTAAATTCTTTATATAGCTTTGCAAAATTTGTCATTTTTCTTGCTTCAAATTTCTTTTTTCCAATCCATTATAGCCTCTTTTGCATGTATGCTAATGGATAGAATTGTCTCCTTTTTAAGTGTAGCCAAAAATAATTCCAAGAGGTTAATACCTTACCATGTTTCTTCATGTCCTCTTCGCTTTGGCTTCCCACCAAATAAGTAGGTTGTAGTTTCCAATATTAGTAAGAAAACTGAATATTGGTGTCATCATCCTTAATCCTTTGTATCCTACAATAAATCTCAAGCCAACACACCCACTCCTAATATTTTGTTATACTCATCTTCCATCATACATATGAAAATCAAACTTAATGTCAAGCTTCAAAATTGAGTTTTAGCAAGACCCTTTTGGAGAATGTGGAGGCATTTATGAAGGGCTTGTTTGGAGGAAGCTTACGATGAAGATGGTGGTGAGGATAATGGTGGTGTCAAAGGTGGTTTGTAACCATTCCCATTACCTTTTGGAGGCTTGTCTCCATCTCCTCCTTCTCCTTTTGAAGATCGTATTTCTCCTTTGGAATGTTGGAGCTCTCACCTCGCATCCTTGTGCTTCTCTCCTTTCATAGATAACTTCCACCATTCTTTTCATATCAAAGAATGTGTTAGTGGTCCCGTGATTTGGTAGATTGGTAGACCAACCAAATGATAGGGTAACATGGAACTAGTCTTTGGAGTCCTAGGACCTAGCCTTCCTAGACTCAGAGAGGGCTTTCACTATTAGATGTAAAGAATGTGTTCTTGTTTGCTTTAGATGGTTGATTTTAGGCTAGTTGTTAAGTGTAGGGTTTTTTGATTGTTTTGGTTGGGTAAGATGGTCAAGTAGAATAGGTGGAGTGAGAGGTATTTAAATCATTGGGCTATGGAGTCAATGAAAGTCATGAGTATCTTAATAATGAATAAAATTGCATAAAAGGGCCAATCTAGCAAGGTTAATGGATCCTTAAGGTAATGTATGAAGTGGGGTGGAAATCAAGTTGGGGAAAAACAAGGTAGGGCAAAGGGCAATGAAGTATCCTTTGTCATTTACACATACACAAGAAGGTATTAAATATGATAAGAAAAATATACTAATCATAAGATAGGGCACACCATTTACTCAATGGAAATAGTTAAACAAATAAATATCCAAGCTAAACATTCCAATGAAACAAAGAAAGCAAGAAAAACTTATCTTACTTAGTAATTTCACCTTCAGAATTGAGAAAACATATAAGATAGCACAATAATTTTAATCAATCAAAGAGGGAACTCCTAAACATTGTTGATCAAGCTATAAATAACTCTGAAGTAGATTGATAGGCATGGGCAAAGGGCAATATCAGAACAAGACCTCTTTGACTTAACCTAGCAAGAAGTACTTCAAAGAGAGGTTTCAAGACAGAGTTTAGACAGCTCCAAATAAGCAGGGCTTACCATGAATCATATTTGTAAACTATCATATTAATCCATAGATGAAACAAACAAGCATAAGGAGGCTTAAAGAGCAGCTAAGAATTCTTTAAACACACCCAGCTGAGGAAAACATCAAAGCCATAGCAAACATGAGAACTAAGGTACTTCAAGGAGCATTTATCAACCTATATTTTTCTGTTCTATAGCAAAAAAGAAGGATGAGACATCATGATAACAATAAAACATAAAAAAATTAAGAATACATCACAATTAATCAAGCTAAGGAATCCTGCAAACAAGCTTCTCCATCATCAATCCAAACAAGCCATTCATCAACTTCACAACACCAATTTCTTCTCCAAGCTCATAAAAACCATGTATTGCTCTCAAAGCTCATCAAATGCCAAAATTTACAATGAAGCCCTCATGCTCTATTTAACTTATAAAAGGAGGCAAAAACCCTAGATAGGGCTGGAAAATGTCAAAATCACTCATAAATGTCATTTATGCCTAAGAGACCATGCAAGGCCCAAGGCATAAAATATCTCATGAAATAAATGCTAAAATGAATTGTTGCACCTAATTCTAGAGTGATTTGCTTCAAAAAACACTAAAAATGATTTTGTAACAAATGAGTGTGTTCTGTTGACTTTTGGTCCAAACACACTAAACAGTCCATTTGCGCAACGCCACTTTCAGTAGAAAATAGGGTCTTTTGCAACTGAGTTTTGGACCCCTTCCCGATGTCGGATTTGGCTCCCTGATGGCTTGTTGGAAAGCCTGATGAGTCTAATTTCTAGAAATGCTTATAGTATCCTGATCCAGCTCATGTATCCTAGTCAAAAATTCAAAAATCCCAAGACTGTGATTTGCGCAGCGCCACGCCTAAAATAGTGGCAGAAAGGTGAAAAAAGAGAGGTTTTTGGACCTTTTGAGGAGTCAAAACTGCTCCAAATCATCTGAAATTTGGTAAAAATAATTTAATAGGTGTTATAAAACTAAAAATGTCAAGTTATTCTCCTGAATATGCTCTATGTATTAGCGTAGTGCCAGTGGCGTTGTGCTAATGAGCCTTAAAAATCACAAAAAACAAAAAATGCTCCAAAATGGATCAAAATTGGTGGAGACCTCCTTTAAGGGGTCTTGGACAATTTTTAAGAAGCCTCAGCCAAAAATCCAAGTCTTTCATGCTCTTTTTAATCCTTTAGTGTTTGAGCCTCATGGAGGGCTTCCTTTAGTTTGGCACAAACAAGCTTGTGTTTCTTTGCGTAATACTTTGTCATATTTATTTGCAGCTCTAAGCCTTCATTTGCCTTCTTCAGCTTGGCCTTTAGGTGTATGTTTTCCCTCTCAAGCCATGACTCCCAATCATGTTCAATTTCCATGGCAAGGAGTTTAGTGAGGGAAAGTCTCTATGTTAGGGTTGATTCTTCTCCTTCTGTTTCGCCAATGCTTTCCTTAGTCCCATGGTTTTTGGCCTCTTCCTAGCTTGTTCCTCTTCACCTTCATTTTCTTCATATGGGCCCATATATTATTCTAGTTTGACTTGTGATCTTCGGGTTTCTTTCCGGGCTTTGAGTGCTCTAGCCTAATATATGTATTGTTGGACACTCATTTTCTTGTTTTGCATTTGATAGAAGTGAATGGCATCCTTTGCACTCTTCAACTTAGCTTCTAGGTCTTTTATTTGTGCATTCTTGTCTTGGAGGAGGGAGTTCAAAATTATTGTTTCATTGTCTTCATCACTGTCTATATGGATAATTTCAAACTCCCTTTCTATTTCAGGATCCTCCTCTTCTACCTTTAAATGTTGCTTGCCCTTTTCCATCTTTTCCTTGCCCTTGTAAAGCCTTGGAGTTGATGTAGATGGCAAAGCCCCTTGCCTTTTGGAGGCAACAAACAATTGCCTTGGCCCTCTTTGGTATATGTAGGGTGATCGTGTTTTGGTGAAGTATCATACAACAAACATCAAGCTCAGCCTTTGGTCACTTGTCATGTTACTACTCTCTGATCCCATTAGTCATCTTTGATTTTGTTTGATCTCCACGCCTTCTCAAAAGTGTGTTGCAGTCACCTTAACTTACTCACCCTCATATGAAAAAAAAACTGGTTTTAAGGAGGCTTTAAACACAGAGGCTCATTTGTATGCAAGACCTAGGGTTTACCTCACTTAGGGTTTGAACACTTAAAGCCCCAAAAATACTTAAAATTTATGGAAAATTGCTTTGGGGACAAGTAAAGGAGGTTACTTACCAATTTTTGGCTTTTTTTGAACGTTCAGAAATCAAATGGAGGACAAAATTTGAGCTTGAGGCAGGCTTTTTCTTATTTTGGAGGCTCTTGGCATTTGCGTAGCACCTTATCCGTGCTATTGAGTACGCCTATTTCCGTAGCGCCGATAGTACTGCACGATGGTTAGCACAGTGTCAGGCACGTGCAATGTATGTTGGTATCTGGGCGAGTCGAGCCTGTGTTTGTGTAGCACCCGAGTAGTTGTACAGAGGTGTCAGGTGGCCCATTAGCATAGCGACAAGCGTGGGTAGTGTCTGCCAGTCTCCAGGCGAGTCGGGCCTGTGTTTGCGCAGTGCCCTATATTTGCGTAATGTCGGGAAAAATTTGCGTAGCGCAGTGTGATTCTGAATGGGTGGAGGGCCGGTTAGCGCAGCGCCGGCCTGTATTTGCGTAGCATTGGTGCTTTGTGTAGCGCCAGACACATTTGCCCAAAAACAATCGGAAAACCTAATTTTTTCTTCTTAAGCCCTTTTTCTCTTTACCAAGTGATGAATGAGATTGAAATGAAACTAAAACACTTTTGTAATCTTTGAGAGAAATAAATTACACTCAAAAACCCACTTTTGCTATGTTTTCTTGGGGTCACTTTATAACTTTCACTAATGTCTCCTTAACCATTTTTTGCAGTTTTTCATAAATTTTCTTAAATAATTTTCTGGGTAATGGTGCAATGAAATATGAAGAGACCTCCTTTTTGGCTTTGAAACTGAGGGGACTATCCAAACTGTCTCTTTTGAAAACTGAAATCATTTCCTCATTCCTCTTAGGCTTTTTTTTAGTGCAATAGACTCAAAACAGGTGTTCCTTACCTTTTACTAATATTTTTGACAGTGAGGTCCTTTTCGACAAGGATGAGTGCATCAGTTTCACCATGTTTTCCCCTTGGCCACTTATGATTTTGTAGGTGCCATAACATAGGGTTTTTGGTCTCCTAGTCATTGTTTGGACTTCTGTAGCCTTTAGTCACCCAACAGGGATTCTTAGGGTCAGCAAGATTTTCATTTTGATTTTAACCTTATGTATTCTTTGTATTAACCATTTTGAAGACCTTTGATTGTACTGGGAAACTTGGGCTTCATGTTAGGTCCCTATATCACTAGTATAGTCCCTTATTATTGTTAGTGTAACCCCCTTATTGTTATTATTGTACCCTTGTAACCCCCATTTTTGTTATTATTGTGCCCTTAAATTATTATTGTTAGGTCGGCTAGGATTACATTGTGGCCCACTAGGATTACATTATGGCCCCATGGACTCCTATATATAGAAAGGAGTTTTTGTAAATTGTATCATCCAAGAATTGTTCATTTATGTAATGTATTGGAGGTTGCCCCCTCGAAGTGGCTTATTTCTAAGGCGTTCATATCTCTTTTCTTCTATTTTTGGAGTTGGTTACACAACATTTGGTATTAGAGCTTGGGATTCTAGGGTTTCGCTGCTCCAAACAGGTCATCGTGGCATTTTCGCTATAACTTTTTTTCTACGAAGTTTTAGAAGCTGAAATTTTTAGCGTACGAAGAGGAAAACCTGAGGAAGATTTTCTAAAAATTTCAGATCTTTGTTCGCACTATTTTCGGAGATATGATGTGGAAAGGTAGTGCTTTTTCAGGCTCTTGAATTGCATCTCAAAGAGGTGATCGTGGGAAAAGTTCAATAACTCTCTCTCTGGGCAGTGGATTTGAGTGCCATAAAAAGTGGTCGCAAGTACACGGACTGTAGTTTCTTGGCTATCAATTTCAGAGACAAAGGACGAAACAGTGACACGTGGCAAGTCCTACAAGTGTGCTCTACTGAACCAGTCCAGAATTAGGTCATTGTGGGAGATTGGACACAACTTTGTCTTGGGGAATCCAAATTAGATCAGACCTGTGGCATTTGAAAGAAGCTTTAGAGGGCTACTACAGAGATGAATTTTAGATATTTAATATTTTCAATTACAGATATAATTCAATTTCAATATCGAGCTCCTCAAAGCAAGTAAAAGGTATCAATATTGGATTCTAAAATGGCGCCTAAAAAGAATTCAACACCCATTAAACCTTCAGAACGCTCTACCATGACTCATGAAGATGAATAATTGCAACATTATCTATCAAAATTACAAGAGCAAGTGCAACAACAAATTTCGCTCTCGCAAAGAACAACAAAAAATGAAATGGAAGTTTTGAAGAAAGGCATGGAAACTAAGATGGATGGTTTGAAGAAAGGCGTGGAAGCTAAGATGAATGGTTTTGAAGCTAAGATGGATGGCATGGAAGTGGGCATGGAAGCTAAGATTGATGACATGGAAGCTAAGATCGATGAGAAAATGGAAAACATGAAGAATTTTCTAAAAGCAGAGATGGAAGGTTTGACAAAGTTTATACAAGAAAGGTTTCCTAATGGTGAAAATATAGTAGAAGAACCTCATGATGAGAACAAAATAAATGTTAATTATGATTTCATAAACTCTAATGTTGGCGGGAAGAACCACCATATTCCAAAGATGGATATGAGGAAGTTTGATGGAAAGGATCCTGTAACATGGATACTACAGATGGAGCAATATTTTGATCTCCATAACGTGCAAAACACACAAAAGGTACGCATTGCAATTTTACATTTATAAAAAAATACATTTGTATGGTATCGATGGCTTTGCTCCCGTAAAAAAATTGTCACTTGGTCAATTTTTACGGAGGAAATGATAGCACATTATGAGGATACAAAGAGCAACACCTTCTTTAGCCAATTGATAAATCTCAAACAAAAGGGTTTTAGTGGGGCAGCACATTGAGGACTTCCAAAAATTGAATATAAGGGTAACTGATATTCCAGAGGAACACAGGATTGATCTCTTCATAGGCACTTTAAAGGATAACATCCAACACGAAGTTCGTGTTCTGGAACCTGATTCATTGGAGAAGGCATTCAGGTTGGCAAGAAAAGTTGAATGTAAAATTATGGCGACAAGGAAGCCTACCACTCAATTATATAAAGAAGGAAGTGTGGCTACGCCTAGATTTCCACAACCTACAAGGTTGACACCACAACAATTGGAAGAAAAAAGAGCAAAAGGGCTTTGCTACGGTTGTGATAGAAAATACACTAAAGGTCATAAGTGTGCTGAGAAGAAATTATTTTACATAGATTGTGAAGAAGAAGAAGAAAATGAACAAGAAGAGGATATACACCAGGAACCACCCCTAGAAGAGGAAGAAATGAATCAGACCATATCGTGTAATGCACTGGCAGGAATTACCACTCCTCAAACTCTCAAGATAGAAGGACATATAAAGAAGAAAAGGGTAATAGTGTTGATTGATTCAGGTAGCACCCATAATTTTATTCATTATAAGGTAGCCAAGGAATTAATTGTTTCCTATACCCAGCACCAGAATGTCAAGTGATGGTTGCAAATGGAGGAACTATAAATTGCTCTGGAAAATGCCATAATATCAAGCTAACCATGGGGGAATATGTGTTGACAAGTCCAATGCTTTTCATTCCTATGGGAGGTGTTGATGTTGTACTAGGAGTACAATGGTTACAATCTTTGGGGACGGTAGCTTTTAATTTTCAAGAACTTTTCTTGAAATTTTTTTCAGAAGGAAAGGAAGTCGAATTACGGGATATTGAAGGGAAGCCAGGAAGGATAATAAGCTCTAATGTCATGACAAAGCTTCTAAAGAAAGAACAACGAGGCGTAATTGCACAATTATGCTCACTAGAAGTTCCGACATCAAAATCATCTATTTCTGCAGATCTCCAACAAGTCTTGGACAATCATTCAAAGGTGTTTGAAACTCCCAAAGGACTCCCACCTATTCATGATCATGATCATGCTATTCATTTGATTCCAGGAAGTGTTCCTCCAAACATCAGGCCTTATAGATATCCTTACGTCCAAAAGAGAGAAATTGAATGTATGATTGCAGAAATGTTAGAGGCGGGTATAATTCAACCTAGTCAAAGTTCTTTCTCTACTCCTGTAGTATTGGTACACAAGAAGGATGGATCATGGCAAATGTGTCCAGATTATAGGGAGCTCAATAAGCTCACCATTAAAGACAAATTTCCCATTCCTGTGATTGATGAATTATTGGATGAATTACATGGAGCAATTTATTTTACCAAGTTGGATCTTCGTTCGGGATATCATCAAATTAGAATGAAGACTGAAGATATTCCAAAAACAACATTTCGAACTCATGAGGGTCATTATGAATTTTTGGTCATGCCTTTTGGCCTTACCAATGCACCTTCTATGTTTCAAGGGTTGATGAATTCCATTTTCAAACCCTTCCTTAGAAAATTTGTGCTAGTATTTTTTGATGATATACTAATCTATAGCAGGTCTAGGAAGGATCATGTTCAACATGTTGACAGGGTGCTCAAACTATTGCGGGAGAAACAATTATATGCAAAAACATCCAAATGTTTCTTTGGAGTACAAGAGGTGGAATATCTGGGTCATATTGTATCTCACGAGGGTGTTAAAGTAGACCCAAACAAAATTAAATCCATTAAGGAATGGAAAGTCCCCACAACCATAAAGCAGTTGCGAGGATTTCTCGGGTTAACAGGGTATTATCGCAAGTTTGTTAAGAATTATGGGAGAATAGCAGCACCTCTAACAACATTATTGAAGAAGATGCATTTTCATGGACTCCTGAAGCAACTAAGGCCTTTGAACATCTTAAAGAGGCAATGTGCCTAGCACCGGTCTTAGCTACACCAGACTTCACAAAAACATTTATTGTGGAATGTGATGCCTCAGGAAATGGAATTGGTGTAGTTTTAATGCAGGAAGGAAGAACCATTGCTTTTGAAAGTCATCCAATCAAAGGAAAGTATTTACAAAAACCTATTTATGAGAAGGAAATGTTAGCAATACTGCATGCACTAAAGAAATGGCGAACTTACCTAATGGGAAGACACTTCAAGGTAAAAAACTGATCATGATAGTCTTAAACACTTTTTGGAACAAAGACTATCTTCAGAAGAGCAGCAAAAATGGGTCACAAAGATGTTGGGTTATGACTTTGAAATAATATACAAAAGAGGAAAGCTTAATGTTGTTGCAGATGCACTCTCAAGAAAGAATGAAGAGGTGGAAGCATTGCTTTGGGCCATTTCTATTATCCAACCAGATTGGATAACCGAAGCAAGAGATGAATGGAAGAAGGACAAAGATGTATGGACACTCATTCAAAAGTTGCAGCAAGATCCTAGTACATCTGATACATTTAGTTGGAAAAATGATTCCTTAGGGTACAAAGATCGCTTATATCTTTGTAAGAATTCCCAACTAAAACAAAAGATTCTTCTGGAATTGCACACTTCTCCTTTAGGAGGACACTCAGGATTTTTAAAAACTTACCAAAGGGTGAAGAAAGATTTTTTTTGGGATGGCCTTAAATCTGATATTCAAAAGTTTGTGGCGGAATGTTTGGTTTGCCAGCAGAATAAAGTGGAAACAATTAAGACCATGGGACTTCTACAACCTTTATCCATTCCAAGTCAACGTTGGGAGGAGATTTCAATGGATTTTATCACAGGTTTACCTAAGTCCGAAGGAAAGAATGTCATCATGGTGGTAGTTGATAGACTTACCAAGTATGCACACTTTGTGCATTATCTCATCCATTTAAAGCAAGTACAGTTGCTACTACATTTATGGACAGAATTCAAAAGCTACATGGAAGCCCAAGGGTTATTGTGAGCGACAGAGATCCCATTTTTACTGGAAATTTTTGGACGGAGTTATTTTCTTGTTTTGGTACTCAATTAGCTCATAGCTCATCTTATCATCCTCAATCTGATGGTCAAACTAAGATAGTAAATAAATGTTTGGAAGGATATCTTCGTTGTTTTGTATGTGATAAACAAACACAATGGGTCAAGTGGTTACCTCTCGCTGAATGGTGGTATAACACTTCCTTCCATACTGCAGCAAAAATGACCCCATTTATGGCACTTTATGGATATCATCCACCATCGATCACATCATCTTTAATGGAAAATTCAAAGGTTCAAGCAGTGGAAGATCACATCGAGCATCAGCAAGAAGTTCTCCAACTCTTAAAGGATAACCTGAATTTGGCACAAAATCGAATGAAACAACAGGCAGATCAACATCGCAGCGCGAGAAGTTTTGATGTAGGAGATTGGGTATTTTTACGGCTACAACCATATAAACAAATGTCCCTCAAGCAAGCTAAGAAGGATAATAAATTATCGCCAAAGTACTATGGTCCTTACAAGGTGTTGCAAAAGATTGGTACTATGGCATACAAATTGGAGCTTCCTGCTTCTTGGCGAGTACATCCAGTTTTCCATGTTTCGTGCTTAAAGAAGGTTATAGGTGAAAATCTTCCAGTTCAAACAATATTGCCAGAACTTGATGAGGAAGGAAAAATCATATTGGAACCGGAAGCGGTCACGGAAACAAGAACTCGAAAACTACGGAATCGATCAATTTCAGAGTATCTCATCAAGTGGAAGAACTTACCCACTGAAGATTCGACATGGGAGGATGAGAAGTTTATACAGAAGCACCCAGAGCTACTCAAGCATTGAGGACAAGACTTTTTTGAAGGAGAGGAGCATGTTAGGTCCCTATATTACTAGTATAGTCCCTTATTGTTATTAGTGTAACGCCCTTATTGTTATTATTGTACCCTTGTAACCCCCATTTTGTTATTATTGTGCCCTTAAATTATTATTGTTAGGTCGGCTAGGATTACATTGTGGCCCACTAGGATTGCATTATGGCCCCATGGACTCCTATATATAGAAAGGAGGTTTTGTAAATTGTATCATCCAAGAATTGTTCATTTATGTAATGTATTGGAGGTTACCCCCTCGAAGTGGCTTATTTCTAAGGCGTTGATATCTCTTTCTTATTTTGGAGTGGATTCCCCAACACTTCATCACACTAATAATTTCTACCATTTATCCTTTATTTAGGTGAAACGAGAATGTCTTGAGAAACCCTGGAATGCTTTTGTGGATATCCTTTGAATGCCTTACGCACCTTGTGAAGGAGGACTCATCATATTCTGTTTGGTACATCTGCCATCTTTCCAAAATCTTAGGTTTAGGGCTGTTAGATAAGGTAAAGTGTTTTCTTCAGGTTCTCTTCTTAGCTTTTCAGGTCATTTGATACTTTTGAAAATATTAAATGTATTCTTGGTAGTTTTGGAGTGTGTTTTGTCCTTATGGTCTTTGTGATGTTCCCTCTGGCAGAGCGTTGTGTCAAACGCTGAATAGAGCTGATTTTTGTTTTAAAAACAAGTCTCTGCCTTTCTCTTTGTTGTGGATGTCTTTTTGTGATGATTTCATCCCATTACCTTACCTCTTCTTATGCTGATGGAAAGCTTGATCATTTTTGTAGAAATGTGAACAAGGGCAGCTGTCCCTTGTAGAATTAGTGCTTTGGCCAAGGAGGCCTTTCTTGAATAGCTTTTGATTAGTCTTGGACCAAGTTGCGTTCCTTCTTCTCCTTTGAATGAAACCTCTTTACACAGGAAAAACAGAGTTTTTAGAACACCAAAACAACCCTATGACCTATGAAACCCTAGGTGACATAGTGGAAGGTTCCTTGGACTTGGATTTTTTTTGAAATCTTGAATTGAGGTCCTTAGGTGTAAAACAAAGGTTTTGATAGACTGGTGTATTGAAGATCCAAAATCCAAAGATCTTGATTTATCTAAAGAGCCTACAGAGATAGTTTTGAGACCATCAATGTTTGAGGTATTTTGGAGATATAAGAGAGTTGATTGATGGGTGGCACTAGGTAGTAGTGGAGGGGTTTAGGCTTGAGGATTGAGGCCAAAGGTGACACAAAAAAGAAAAAATGGGTGACATAGTTTGTGGGGTGGTTTTCCAAGATTAGTGAAATTTGACTTGATATGATGGGATGATGAAATAGTAAAAAAATTATCCTAAGGATAATGAAGGCAGTGAGATTTATAGAACTCACAATGTTCTTGAACTTTGTTTCTAGAAATCTAGGATAAGTGTTTATTCATCTACAAAAGCAAGAATTACTGATGACTAACAGTGGCTCTACTTGGGGAGGGCAACTCCTTTTCAGGACGTGTCTAGAAATTTTAGATCTCTGGTTTTTGTGGAGACCAGTGCCTCATCCATTGGGTAGATTTTTACCTCTTTTCACTTGCTGATACTTGATTGAAGTTGCGATCTCAATAATCTTAAAGACATGATTAGCTCAGCTTCATCTTTACCTACCCAACCTACTTTCCTAATATTTTTTCTTCCTTGGGTGCACTTGAACTGGAAAATCCTTGACATTCTGTTGATCTTGAAAGCAAAACTAACTATCTAATTCTATCTTATTTCTTCCAAGGGTTCAGATTATGCTAATGAAATCTTTTATTCTCTACCTAGACTACTCAACTTTCAAGATTAAACTATTTGACAGGATTCATTCACTAAGCTATAAACATGAAATTGAAAACATGGTTTAAATTAGGATTAGACAATATAAGTTACCATGGGTTTGTGGCATAAGAACAAGCTGCACACAAATATTATTTTTGTACAAAATAAGACCTTTAGGAAATATGAGGGTTGTGGTCAAACATGTGCTAAGCATCCCTAGTTTCCTCTTTGGTTCAGTTTTGAGCATGTGGAACCATTATCTTTCATTCCTAATCTATCTTTTGACAAGTCATGTTTGATTGATTTAACGAGATATCTTTCACTAACTTATCAAAAATAAATTGAAAATATGTTTTAGCCATGATTATGCTAGATGAATGAAAGAAGTTCTTCTTTTGAACCAGCAATGGCATTTAAGGTTGCTCACTTTCAGTAGTACTATGTTTTGGGTATGGGGCTTTACCTCTTTTAAAATTTGCCCTCTTTTTCTATTTTTTCTATGTCTTTGTATTTTTATGATTTCCCTCATGCAATGTTTATGTACAATGAATGGAAACTTTTAAACTAAGGGTTTTTACAGCTATGGTACATGAGCATCCCGTCCTGAAAAGGATCTCCTAACACCCTTTCTCCATTCAGCTCTTGTAAACAGAAATCATAGTTACCTCTATTTAAAAATATAGTACAAGGATTTTTCCATTTTTTTTCAAACAATCCATGTTCTCTTTGGTATTCCTTCTTTGAGTCTTGCTTCCCAAATTCTTTTCTGTCAAAGGTACTCCTTAGGTAAAAAACGTGTTCTTTATACGGCAAAAACAAATGATGATGTTTAACTTGCATAGTGTTGAGCCCCAAAGATGTCCTTTCCCTTCACAAAATTTCACTTCATTTCCTTTGTCCCTTATCAATTATAGGCTTAAATGGTCAATAGGATTGGTTAAAGACACTTTAGGAATGTATACAATGACTGACTTGCTATATTTTCATGGTTTTGTTGTTGTAGTAATTTTTTACTAGACTCAGCTACAGAATGCAGCCATTCTGTAGCTAGTCACCTATTCCGCAGCTATCTTCATGTTCTCATAGGTTACAGGTGTCACTTCAGAGAAAAATGCATATGGTTGAATTCCACAATGCTCCCACATCATTTATTGCTCTCTACGAAGTCTGAGCAAGAATCTACAGGTGGTTATGCACGTGGAAGAGATCAAAGCTAAGAAGCAGATTCCTACCAGGACAGGGACTCTACAGATGTCTCCAGCAAAGTACGAGGCTTCCATAAGAGTTCTAATTTGATTTTGATTGAAAAAGACACTTGTTCCTATTTATTCTCAAGGGTAGTTATGTATTTATTTTATAAGAATGAATCGGGAGACCGAGGGACAGTTAGCTAGATTGATGTTTTGTTGCTAGATCTCAAAAGACCATAATACTCTGTTTTTGAAATACTTTTCCCTTAATGAAAGAAGCACCGCTTTATTGCAAGATATAAGGCAAAATTGAGGAGATTTGTATGCTAATCCTGTGGTAGAGGGCCCCTACTGCTCGAGAAGCTTTGTGCACATTGTTTAGATAAGTAACTTTAGTCTTGTTGCATTCCTAGTTTAAGCAATTTTCTGAACTTTGTGTTTTATACTCACTTGCATTGGATGCTACAGTCTAGTCTTGTTCTTACGAATTATTCCAAAATATCACTAATATTGAATGAGATATAACTATAGTATTTTAGGAATTAGTTGCCTTTTTCTGAACATTACGTTTTTGTGCTCAATTACATCAATTGTTACAGCTAGACTTGTTCTTCCGAATTGTTCAAAAATATCACTAATACTGAACGAGATAGGGCTGTAATATTTTAGAGATTAGTTGCATTATAGTGTAGTTGTAATACTCCAGAGATTAATGGTGCGCTAGTTCAGTTTCTGTTCACTGTATTTCAAGTTAGATTAATGGCACTCTAGTTCAGTTTCTGTTCACTGTATTTCAAGTTAGGATAATGGCATTCTAGTACAGTTGTGGTCACTGTATTTCAAGTTTGAATGATTGCATTCTAGTTCAGCTTTATCCATTGTATTTTTAGTTTTATTAGTCAGTTGTATGCTAGTTTTGTTCCATTAGACTTCAAGGCCTTCATTATTTACAAAATACTCTTGTTATTAATCTCTTCCAACACATCATCATATGGACAGGAATTAGTGATATCAGTTCAAGGCCTTGACTATTCTGCAATCTCTTATAATTTTACAAATAGCCTTTTCCAAAACTATTCCAAAATATTTCTAACTTTCGAATGAGGCTTAGTAGTGACAATTTGAGTTGTAGAATGGATTAATTTCAGTGTCATAGGTTAATTTAGAGTAGAGTTCCTTACTATGCTACAAATAATATTTTCCAATTGTGTTCCAATAAATTTCTAACCATGGATGAGATTTTTGTGATATTGTAAGTCATTGTTTACTTAGAAGAACCTCATTGAATTAAACTTATCCTTTTCTCAAAATATTCCAACATATTTCTAATGAATGAATGGGACTGAGTTCATGTTATGAGTTATTGAGTCCATGTTATGAGTTATTTAGTTCTTGCTATGAGTTATTTTTCTTGTTAAAGTATTTCATTTTCTGTTCTCAAGTGCCATACATAATCTAGAATAGTTTTTGCTCTGTTTTAGTGTGACCAACAACTTCTCTTTGCCAAAACTTAGTTCTTTTCCTCTTAGAATAAAGACAGAAAACCAAAAACATTGGAAAAACAATAAACACAACGTAGTGAGAAACAAATACCTAGGCACATATAGTGCACTTCAATTCAACATATTACTAGCCCTGGTTGACAATTTATGACCTCAATTTAGGAACACTAAGTTGAGAAGAAATTTTGGCGCCATTGCCGGGGAAGTGTAACTAAGTAGCCTTGTTTCTTACCTCCCAAAAATAATGATATGCGTAGAGAAAGAGACTCGAGGGGTAGATTCATAAGAAGCAGAAGCTTGATTCCTAGAACACCACTTGTTTCACCAAGACCATGAGCTAGCACACCTTCAACCCAAACCCACATTCCATCCTTTATTGATCCTAGAATTCCAGAGGACTTAATATTAGATATTCCATTAGAAAGACCTTCCACTTTATCCACTGAACCTGTCTTAGAAGAAGATTCTGAGACCCCTGCTGGGGACATAAATTTTTCAACTTCTGCAGAAGAATCAACTATGGCAAAAGAAGGGGGAGGAGGAATTTTTAATGGAAAACATACACTATTTGGAGGGGGTAGAGGTATAGGTAGAGGAGAATGAGGTAGAGGTGCAAAAGGAGAAGGAGGCAAAGGAAGAGGTAGAAGAGAAATGGGAAGCTCTTTTGGGTTTCCTATAGTAGATGAAGAAACCAATGCAACTATGAAAAACATTTCACCCTCTGTCCTTCCAAACCTTTTTGGACTTAAAACTGAAGATCCTAAAACCTTCCTATTTGAATTTTAAGTCTTATGTAGAACCTATGGCTACTTACAAGATGCTCAAAAACTTAAACTATTCCCTTCAACATTGAAAGGAGCAGCATTAAAATGGTTTATGAGTTTGATCAACAGTTCTATTAGGACATGGGAAGACATGAAACAAGCATTTCTAGAGAGATATTTGGATTAATGTATGCTAGTCAACCATAAGGAGGAAGTGTTTAAAATGTTACAAAAAGAAGATGAAAATTTGGAAGTTTTACTGGAGAGGTTTAACTATAACATCAAGAGGGAAAAAATGGAAAACTTAGATCAAGACACTTTGAAAGCTCTCTTATTGAATACAATTAGAGATGAATGGTTAGATATCCTTAACATGATGGGAAAAGGGGATATATCTCAGCTCACATTACCTTAAATAGCTGAATTATGTATCAACCTTTCAAGAGGGAAATCTAAAACTATAAAAGGACCAAGAGACCCTGCTCTTGCAAGGGCAAGTAAATCTGCTTCTGGGACAGTAAGTAGGGCAGAAATAGGACATATGCTTGATGAATTCAAATCTGATATCTTGGGGAGTCTTAGTGAACAAATAGGCACCATTAAGTTACAAAATAAGTAGAAAACTGAATCTGATGCCTTAGCAATCTTTTGTCCCAAATGTAGAAAGAAGCATGCCTTGAGAGAGTGGCCTTTGGATGCAAAAGTAGTAGAGACCTGTGTAATTTGTTCAGAAAAACATGAGACCAAGAGCTGTCCTTCACTTCCTGGTCTTAAAGCTGTCTTTCAGGAAGAAACTCCTACAAATTCCACAGAATCTCTCAATTTTGTCTCTAGGAGACCTTGGTAAGGACCTCAAACACAAGGATTCCATGATCAACTGTATAATCAACCCCTACCAAATTGGAATTCTTGGCAGCAACCTTGGCCCCAATTTCAAAATAAATCTCAAACTTGGGCACAAGGAGCACAAAATCCCTATGGAAGATACTCTCAGTACTATCAGTATCCACCACCCTATCCACCATATTCACATTTTCCTCCTCAACAAAACTTTCAACAAAATCCTCAAAATCCACAACATCACAATCAACCACTTCCATTACCATTTCCTCAGAAAAAAATTAGTTGCCTGCCCAACCTATACCAAACCCCAACAATAAAAATCCTCAGAACACATAAATGATAGAAGGCCAACAGTTTCCAACTTATTTGATCACTCCTTTAGACCTTAGTGATGTTCAACTTAGGTCTGGAAGAATACTTGAAAAGAGGAAACCTTATGTAATCATACAAGAGCAAGACAATTCTGAGGAAGATTCTCTACGGATAAATAAAAGTCTTGAAGAGAACACATCTTTCCAAGACCCAAACATTTGAAAAATCAAAACAAAAAGAACCAATAATTTCAACTCCTATATTAGAGCAGCCATCAACATCCACTTCTACACCTCCCTTTCTAGAAAGATTACAAATTGATAGGGGTGTAGAAAAAAAAATTATGGTGCCTAATTATGATTTCCTAGATGAGCTGAGAAATGTTTGTATTAAGATCCCATTATTGCAAGCTATCAAGGAAATTCCAATATTAGCAAAGACAATAAAGGAGTTGAGCATGAAGAAAACAGGAAAAAGAATAAGAGAGACAAAGAAAATTCAACTGGCAGGAAAAATAGCAGATATCATGATGGGTAAGATTGCTATTCCAAAGTATCTAGACCTAGGAAATCCAGTTGTTAAAATACACATCAATGGAACTGAAATTCAAAACACACTTACTGATTTAGGAGCAGCAATCAATATCATGAGTAGACAAATCATGGATAAACTGAAACTTCCTAATCTTCTTTTTACACCCACATTATTACAATTAGCAGATAGATCTGTGATCAAACCTGATGGGGTAATAGAAGACATTCCAGTGTCCTTAGATTCTTGGGAGTATCCTGTGGATTTTATGATCCTAAATCCTAAGAATAATCTAGGAGGGCATCCTATTATATTAGGAAGACCTTGGTTAGCTACAGCTGATGCTTTCATTAGTTGTAGATCCGGTGATATGTACATCTCTAATGGTAGTTCAACCAAGAAATTTACCTTGTATCCTCCAGCAAGAAAAATTACAGAATTAGATGATACTCAATGGATAGAGGATGAAGAAGACTTACAACCTCTCTTCACAATTTCAGAAATTAGTGAAGATAGCCAGATTCTGAATACCTTAGAAAAATTTGAATCCTCTTTGGAATACAAACATGAACAATTTCAAGAAGAATCCAACATTGAGTTTTTATCATCAAGACAGATGTCTCTCTATTCCATGGATAAATTTGACAGCTCTACAATTGAGATATTTCCAGGCAAAACTTTAAACATAAACAAGAACCTAGAGAAATCTCAACAAGCAGAGCTAGTCAAGATATTACAGAGACATTATTCTGCATATGCATGGGAGTACACTGATATGAAAGGGATAAGCCCAAGACTTGCACTCATCACATCTATATAGAGGAAAATTGTAAACCAATCAGACAACCTCAAAGATGGATGAATCCAAATCTTAGGGAAATTGTTAAAGAAGAATTGCAGAAATTGTTAAATGTTAACTTTATCTATCCCATTTCAGATAGTCAGTGGGTTTCTCCTTTGGTAATTGTGCCAAAGAAAAATGGTAAATGGAGGGTATGTATTGACTATCGAGAATTAAACAAAGCTACTCTTAAAGATCATTTTCCCCTACCTTTCATAGATCGGGTATTAGATACATTAGCTGGCAAAAAGTACTTCTCATTTTTAGATGGGTTTAGTGGTTATAACCAAATTCAAGTAGCACTTGAAGATCAAGACAAAACCACATTTACCTGTCCTTGGGGTACCTATTCTTACCGAGTATTGCCATTTGGATTATGCAATGCACCTGCAACATTCCAAAGGGCAGTATTAGGAATTTTTTCAGATCTAATACATGATTGTGTAGAGGTATATATGGATGATTTCACAGTTTATGGAAACACATTTGAAGAAGCTTTAGTAAACTTGGAAAAAGTTTTAAAGAGATGTAAAGAAGAAAATCTTTCACTAAGTCATGAGAAGTGTTTTATGATGTTTACTGAAGGAATTGTTTTGGGACATCACATTTCAGGGGATGGGATTAGATTTGATGAGTCAAAAGTTGAAGTCATCTCTAACTTATCTATTCCAAGTTGTCAAAAATATGTTAGGAGTTTTCTAGGATTTACAGGATATTATCGAAGGTTTATAAAAAAATTCACCAAGATAACATCTCCACTTTTCAAATTACTTACCAAAGACTGTGAATTCAAGTGGAATCTTGATTGCCAATTAGCCTTTGAGACCCTAAAAACAAAAATATCTGAAGCACCTATTTTAAGGGGACCTAACTGGAAGTTACCTTTTCATATTTCAATAGATGCCTCAGATACAGCTCTAGGAGCAGTATTGGGACAAAAAGACTTGATTCCTTATGCCATCTATTATACAAGTAAAAATTTGACTCCTTCAGAGTTAAATTATACTATAACTGAAAAAGAGTTTTTAGCTGTTGTTCATGCCATAAACAAATTCAGACACTATATAACATGCTATGAAACTTTTGTTCACACAGATCACTCTGCAATTAGATATCTAATGAATAAATCAATTACTAATGGCAGAGTCATAAGATGGTTATTGCTTTTACAAGAATTCAACATTATCATTCTAGATAGACCTGGAAAACAAAACACAGTAGCTAATTTCCTATCTAGATTCCAAAACATCAAAGACAATACCCCAGTTGAAGATCAATTCCCTGATGAATATCTTTTTGCAATTTCCACTCAAACTCCTTGGTTTGCTGACATTGCTAATTATTTAGTTTCAGGGAAATTTCCTTCAATAATGAATGCAAGAGACAAAAGAAAGATCATTTATGACAGTGCAAAATATTCATGGGTTGCTAATGAGTTATACAAAACAGGTCCAGATTTTATCATTAGGAGATGTGTTAGGGAAGATGAGATGCCTGAGATCCTCAAGGCATGTCATGATGAACCTTGTGGCAGACACTTTGCTGATAAAAGGACAACTTATAAGGTCCTTCATTTAGGATACTATTGGCCATCCCTTTTTAAATATGCTAAAGAGTATGTCAAAAGGTGTGACAGTTGCCAAAGGGTAGGGAAACCTTCTCCTTCAAGTGAGATGCCATTACAGCCTCAGGTACATATTGAACCTTTTGAAAAATGGGCTTCGGATTTTGTAGGACCTATTAGTCCTCCATCAAGACAAAAGAAATATATATTAGTTTGCATTGATTATGTTACCAAATGGGTAGAGGCCAAGCCATTACTTTCTGCTACTGAAGCATCTGTAGTTAATTTTCTTTTTGAGGATATTTTTACTCGTTTTGGTGTCCCAAGGGAAATTGTTACAGATCAAGGAGCTCAATTTACATCAAAGCTAGTGGAACAAATGATGGAGAGATACAAAATCAGGCATAGAAAATCTACTCCTTATCATCCACAAGCAAATGGTCAAGTGGAATCTACTAATAAGGTCATTGAAGGAATCCTAACAAAGATTGTCCATTTACATAGAAGAGATTGGGTAGATAGGCTTCCTGAAGCCTTGTGGGCCTATAGAACTACATGGAGAAACACAACAGGCCATACTCCTTATGAAATTGTTTATGGAAAGCAAGTTTTGTTTCCCATAGAGTTCCAGATTCAAACTTTCAAAATGGCAGTTCAGCTAGGACTTGATCTAATAGAGGCACAAAAGCACAGATTGGAGCAGATTAATGAATTGGATGAGATCAGACAAGATGCAGTTCAAAAAATAAGTATATTCCAACGGCAAAGGACTAGATGGCATGACAAGCACATCAAGGAAAAGAAGTTCAAAGAAGGTGACTGGGCTCTCTTGTTTGATTCAAAGTTCAAGGATTTTCAAGGTAAATTCCAAACACATTGGCTTGGGCCATATGAAATTATAAGAATTTTTGACAATGGAGCAATCAAAATTAGGACAATAGATGAAGAAAAGGTCACTTTTCTTGTAAATGGTCATATATTGAAGCTGTATCATAAGCCACTTTCAAGAGAAGAATTTGTCAAGAGATTCCAGGAAAACAGTGATGTGAAGTTAATGAAGAAGAATTTTTCTTCTTCATCAACTTAGTTGAATTTTCTGAATTCAAAAGCATAAAAAAATAAAAATAAAATAAAATTAAAAAAAAAATAAAAAGTATAAACATGAAAACTAATCACTGATTAGCATGTTTATACAGAAAATATAAAGTGAAAATCAAAATCCTTCTAACACTTTAATCCTTCTGACACTTTAGCTTTTCAAATTTGTTTTTTTTTTTTTTTTCTGCAAGAAGTCATTACAAAATCATAAGTTTCACTCCATCATGTCTCACTTCATTCATATTTCATTCGCTCCATTCATTCATATTTCATTCATTCCATTCATCCATACTTCATTCACTCCATTCCATGGTCCATTTCATTTCCATATCAGATTTCTAAATTTGATCTCTTTCTACAGATTGAGTGTTACAAATCATGAGTTGCAGACCACTTTTTATGTTTCATTCCATTTCACAATTGTGATTCATTTCATTCCATTACATTTCACTTCACTCCTGATCCATTTCACTATATTTCATGATCCATTTCATACAACATTCCATTCCATGTTTCAAAGTTCCTACAGGTACATTTTGCAGCCAGTCAGACATTCTGCAGCCAGCTAGACATTCTGCAGCCAGATATCCAGAAGGCAACTATCCAGTAATCATTTGATCAGTAGCAAATTGATCCTGCACACCTATGACAACAAGAAAAATCAAAGGAGTTATGAAGACTGAAGAATCAATGATTTTCAAAGGAGGACAAAGCATATCAAAACCACAAAAAATTAAAGGAAAGGCAAAGGTAAAGTTGTAAAATTATTATGATGACAGAATATGAAAGTTATAGTATAGTTAGGTCATGTATGATTCAAAAAGTTGTTTTAATTATTCGTGTTGATCATGCCTATTAAACCTATCATAAAAACTTTGGACAAAATCCCTTCCACTCCGCCATTTCAAATCATCATTTAAAACTTAATGGTTAAAGTACTGAAGTGACCTATTCGGTCACGTCACCAGCCGAAGTATTCAGTGATGATTTTGAATTTCTCACGAAATGTTTCCGCGGTCTTTTCTCCCATGATGGCTCTCAAACTCATTAATTCATGTAAATCACCCTCACCACATTTCACTCATTCTATAACCTCTCCATATCATCCTTCCATAGCTAATTCTTACTGCATAAATAGAGAAAGCACCTTTGGGGTAAAAACAACTCTTTAACAACCATTTTCACCGTGGATAGAAGAGCAATAAATTGAAGGTTAAGAAGAGAAGCCATGGGTCTCATAGTAAGATCCGAACCAATTGGAACCAAGTACTTAGAGGGTTACCCACAAATTAGAGAAATGCTACAGCAGGCTGGGTGGTTACAATTTTTGGAAAAATTCAATGGTTTTCATAAAGAGGTAACTAAAACATTTGCACGGTCCTTCAATGGAGCAGAAGTCGAAATAGGATATGTTAAATTCACTATTACAGAAGTTTTTATTGCAGAAGCAACGAAATTACCCAGGCAAGGAGAACGGTGGTTCAAAAATAGGGAATTTCATAATGAGGCATGGAGGCAAATGCTCAAAACACCAGTTATGGATGTTTCCATTTTTAAGAAGGGCATTCCTAGCTCAACACTGAAGAATAAATGGTGGAATATGTTGTTCATTTTGTAAAAGTTTATAACTTGTGAGGGAAGGTTTGGTACCCTCTATGTTTATCATATTCGGTTAATGATGCATTTCTTAGATGAAGAAATCAATTTACCCTTTTTCCTACTTCATAGTCTGAAGAGAATGGCCTCTAATGTACAAAAGAGGGTTCAATTCCTGGAAACCACTTTGTACCACCACAGCCTAGTTAAAATCCTAATTGAACATCATTTGAGAAAAGTGGGAGACAATTGGGATGAGTTTCTAGTGAGGAATCACTTTGAAGAACCCAAGGAACCTCCATCTGAAGGCAAGCTTACAAGAAGAAGCAGGAGAAGGAAAATTTCCGAAGCTGTTGAAACTAAAACTGGTAAGTCTATACAAGAGGAAAGTGAGGAGATAATTTCTGAGAAATTGACTGAAATTAGGAAACAACTTAAAAAGGAGAAGATGATAAGAAGGTATGCCAAGGAGAGAGGTGAAGGACCATCTCAACCAAGACGAAGCCACAAACTTAGAGGTATATTGAAGAAAACAGGGATTAGACAAACGGGAATCATAAAAATTGAGGATGAAGAGACACCAACTGCTAGATCACCTGAGTACCAATATGAAGAGGATCTTGATGAAGAAACTCCGGAGATAGACCCAGCTCAACAACAAATTTATAATTATATTGAGACATTAGAGAAGAGAGCCTCAGAAAGTAGAGACAGAACTCCTAGCCCACCAAAATCTGCAATTGATGTACTAAGAAGAGACAAATATGAGTTAGAAGTACTCAATAGGCATATCAAGAATGAGAATGACATTTTAAGGGAGAAGGTTAAGCTAAAAAGTGATATGAATACAACTCTCTCTCTGCAAATGGAAAAGTTGTACAAGGCTAGTGAGAAATTGAAGAAGAAAAACAAAAAGTTGAGCAGGGCACTTATAAATTTGAGATTCAAGTTGGTCATAAAGAAGCCTAGGAGGCCATTAACTATCAGGCAAAGCAGAAGAAGGAGCCTAGATGTCCTAGCAGAAGTCTTAGAATATATGAGTTGATTGCATGAGGACATGCAAAAACTTTGCAGTGGGGGTATGTTGAGCCCCAAAGATGTCCTTTCCCTTCACCAAATTTCACTTCATTTCCTTTGTCCCTTATCAATTACAGGCTTAAATGGTCAATAGGATTGGTTAAAGACACTTTAGGAATGTATATAATGATTGACTTGCTATATTTTCATGGTTTTGTTGTTGTAGTAATTTTTGACTAGACTCAGCTATAGAATGCAGCCATTCTGTAGCTAGTCGCCTATTCTGCAGCTATCTTCATGTTCTCATAGGTTACAGGTGTCACTTCAGAGAAAAACGCATATGGTTGAATTCCACAATGCTCCCACATCATTTATTGCTCTCTACGAAGTCTGAGCAAGAATCTACAGGTGGTTATGCACGTGGAAGAGATCAAAGCTAAGAAGCAGATTCCTACCAGGACAGGGACTCTACAGATGTCTCCAGCAAAGTACGAGGCTTCCATAAGAGTTCTAATTTGATTTTGATTGAAAAAGACACTTGTTCCTATTTATTCTCAAGGGTAGTTATGTATTTCTTTTATAAGAATGACTCGGGAGACCGAGGGACAGTTAGCTAGATTGATGTTTTGTTGCTAGATCTCAAAAGACCGTAATACTCTGTTTTTGAAATAATTTTCCTTTAATGAAAGAAGCACCGCTTTATTGCAAGATATAAGGCAATCTTGAGGAGATTTGTATGCTAATCCGGTGGTAGAGGGCCCCTACTGCCCGAGAAGCTTTGTGCACATTGTTTAGATAAGTAACTTTAGCCTTGTTGCATTCCTAGTTTAAGTAATTTTCTGAACTTTGTGTTTTATACTCACTTGCATTGGATGCTACAGTCTAGTCTTGTTCTTACGAATTATTCCAAAATATCACTAATATTGAATGAGATATAACTGTAGTATTTTAGGAATTAGTTGCCTTTTTCTGAACTTTACGTTTTTGTGCTCAATTACATCAATTGTTACAGCTAGACTTGTTCTTCCGAATTGTTCCAAAATATCACTAATACTGAACGAGATAGGGTTGTAATATTTTAGAGATTAGTTGCATTATAGTGTAGTTGTAATACTCCGGAGATTAATGGCGCACTAGTTCAGTTTCTGTTCACTGTATTTCAAGTTAGATTAATGGCACTCTAGTTCAGTTTTTGTTCATTGTATTTCAAGTTAGGATAATGGCATTCTAGTACATTTGTGGTCACTGTATTTCAAGTTTGAATGATTGCATTCTAGTTCAGCTTTATCCATTGTATTTTTAGTTTTATTAGTCAGTTGTATGCTAGTTTTGTTCCATTAGACTTCAAGGCCTTCATTATTTACAAACTACTCTTGTTATTAATCTCTTCCAACACATCATCATATGGAAAGGAATTAGTGATATCAGTTCAAGGCCTTGACTGTTCTGCAATCTCTTATAATTTTACAAATAGCCTTTTCCAAAACTATTCCAAAAGATTTCTAACTTTCGAATGAGGCTTAGTAGTGACAATTTGAGTTGCAGAATGGATTAATTTCAGTGTCATAGGTTAATTTAGAGTAGAGTTCCTTACTATGCTACAAATAATCTTTTCCAATTGTGTTCCAATAAATTTCTAACCATGGATGATATTTTTGTGATATTGTAAGTCATTGTTTACTTAGAAGAACCTCATTGCATTAAACTTATCCTTTTCTCAAGATATTCCAACATATTTCTAATGAATGAATGGGATTGAGTTCATGTTATGAGTTATTGAGTTCATGTTATGAGTTATTGAGTTCTTGCTATGAGTTATTTTTCTTGTTAAAGTATTGCATTTTCTGTTCTCAAGTGCCATACATAATTTAGAATAGGTTTTGCTCTGTTTTAGTGTGACCAACAACTTCTCTTTTCCAAAACTTAGTTCTTTTCCTCTTAGAATAAAAACACAAAACCAAAAACATTGGAAAAACACTAAACACAACGTAGTGAGAAACAAATACCTAGGCACATATAGTGCACTTCACTTCAACAGTTTACTAGCCCCGGTTGACAATTTATGACCTCAATTTAGGAACAATAAGTTGAGCAGACACATGACCTGTGCAATTTTATAGTTATACAACTGATAGTTATCTTCCCTTTAACCCTAATCTAAAGTGGGCCTTCCTTAGAACTGACATGCAACATTTATTTATAGTGAATTATTAGTTAACTGATAGATCACTTCATGTGAATTAAATCAATTTTGATTCATTGTACCTATTGTTAAGTGGATTAATCCCTCTTGTGGACAAGAACGATCTTCCTAGTACTCAGTGAGTAGCTAGAAACAAACATCCATTTAGAAACATTTTTCTCTAGATTAATTGCATTTTAGAATTATTATAAGAAATTAGAGAGGACATGCCCCTACCTTGAAATCCAAACGTTCAATGTAGTCTTCTATCTTGTTGCTCCAAAGTGGTTTCCCCAAATAAGTAGAACCTGCAATCAAAGACAAGACAAAATGATCAAAGCATCTACAACATATAATAATCAAGAAAAGCTAATCCAACTCAGTGATCAAGGAGTCTAAGTATTGATGTTAGTTCAATAAGCATAAGAAAAAATCGATGAGAAAAAGAGATCCATATGTATTATCTTGAATAAAAAGAGTAATCTTACAACTTTATGCCTTGATGTTGTATAGATTTCTCCAGGGGTCCTGAACAATCATTTCTCCTTCAGTTTGATAAGCCTTCCACTGTGAATACCAGCATGGAGTTATGGACACAAGGGTGTGATCATTCTAATGCCAACAACAACTCACTAGTGTAGAAAGTATGTACTCTTATGAATCTCTTCAGCAGTTCATTTACAATCTACCTCAGTATCTACTCTTCAACCTAAAACTAGAGCTCAATTTATAGGGAAATGGAGGTAGTTTCAGTTACATGAAGAGGGGGATGGATTCCTCTTATGAAGGGATTTGAGCTCCATGGACCAAGGGATAAGCTCCATGAGTGGAGGGATAAAGCTCGAACTGATCGGGACTCTAGAAGCTTCTAGTTGGGAGAATATTCGACCAGCTAGGCTTCTAGAATTTTCCTTTTATTTTATTTTCTTTTCGTGGGGGTGCACAGGTAATAGTGGAAAAAAGTGTGGGGGTTGTCGTATTTTATTGACCAAACAACAACACATGCGTAGGGAAAGGCTAGAAAAACCGCATAGGTAGACTTTTAAGGGTTTTATAGAGCTTTTCTCCAATTCCAAGACTTGATTCAAGAACATTAAGGTTTTTGAATTCTAAGGGAACATGATATAGGTGGTGATAGACCCATATAAATAGTCAATTTTCATGGTGCCTAAATGATGTGTAACATATTACCCCCTAAAGTGTGAAGTCTGAGGTTATTTTGAAGAGTGAAGTGCTTTATCATTCCGAGGATTGGATTGGAGACACCGGTCCAAAACCTGTAAAAACATTCATTGCAAACATATATATATATATATATATATATATATATATATATATATATATATATATAATCATTCTCGAGGTAGGCATTCCCATACTCAGATTAAAACTAACTAAATGTTCTAGTATAGATATGGTTTCAATATTACATCAAAAGTAGACACAAGATGGGCACAACCATCTGTCATGAGTAGTCTACTGTATCATGAATAATAAAACTCCTCGTAGCCTGGATGGTGGAAACTAGATCCAAGGTCTTGATTTCTGCTTCCTGAACTAGTACGAATCTATCCATGCGATTGATTGTGTAAAAATTGAACATGGTAGAAACCACTTGATTATCGGTCAATGATGTGAACCGTTAACAAGTGTGAGAGAAACCACCAAGAATGATAATGAATCTCAAAGTACTCTAGTATAATCTATGAAGTGTGCATGAATTATTTGCAGTCGAACACTCATAGAATCGTTCGATCGAAGGTCAATGATGCAACTTGTCGTCGAAGGCGAGAAACCTACCATTAGGGCATGCAGATCCCAAGGTACTGATAGGATTCTAGATCAACTTTTTATATGATGAGTTGATGTCGATAGAAAGTGACTCGTCGTAGGAAATCCCACGACACGAAACCATTAGATCAAGTTTTGAAGAAATATTTGCAAGTACGGATTCAGGGATGGTCAATGTGAATGAAGAAAAATGTTTGCAATGAATGGTTTATTTGAACTCTCTCTTGAACAAATAGCAACACTGCAGATGGCTTGGACGCATTTAACCTAAAGCTAATACCCATAAACTGGCAGAAGACTTTCAATGTGGTTCGATTAACTTTTAGACAAAGGATTTCCCAACCTAGGTACAAGTGTGACAAAGTGTCGTGTTCAAGAGTGGCATGCTGATTTTTAAACAAGGGTGACAACTGGATTCTTTTTCTCTCTTTTTTCCCCACCATTACTCGCAAGTACCTCTTTATTTTTGTCAAGCTTGAGGAGGATAACATTTGCTTGTTTGTGTAATCTCATCCTTTGGATGAGTCCATCTTAGTATTAAAATCGAACCCTAAGAAGGAGTGGCTCAGTCTTGTTTGTAATCGATAGGTCCTTTACTGTTAAATTTTAATGAGTCAAGTACAGGAGAAACTCGACATTTTTCAGTTTTAGGGAGTCAGAAGAAAACATAAGTAAACTCCATAGTTGTTCTTTTTTGTAAATTAAGTCTCTCAGGCCCGAAAAAGGATAAAATAATGCAGGAGAGAACTCTATTGATCGTGATTAGTCAACGTATACCTTTTTTGTAATTAGTCCATTTCAGTAAAGGGGTAGAATTATACTAAAGGGACGACTGTTCATTTACTTTAACGAGTTCGAATAGTCAAGTACTCAGCGATCTTTTCATATTTAGAGAGTCTAAAAAGGGCTTAAAAGAGGACTCCAGGGTTTTACTTTTTCGTATTTTTACAGAGTCCAAAAAAGTGATAAAAGTATACTCAATATGATGATTTTAAATTTAATTTACGAGTAGGAAAAGATAGAAAGAACTGAACATTTTCATGTATTTTATGAGAATGAAAGATAGAAAAATAATCTCGGGATTTTCATGAGTTTAATGAGTTTTGAAAATAATAACTGAAATGGACTCTAGATAAGTTTCATTTTTATACAAGCTTGAAATAGAGAAAAACTATGCTTCAGATAGGTTTGTTTCATTTTTACCTAAGCTTGAAACAGAGAGAAAACTATGCTTGAGAATGGTTTGTTTCATTTTTACACAAGCTTGAAACAAAGGAAAAATCATGCTTGAGAATGGTTTCAATGCCCCCAAGCATAATTTGCTAAAGCACATGCCCCCCAAGCTTCATTTCATTCAACTAAGTAGACTACTAGTTACTAATAGTTGGATGGAACGAAGGTTCATTTATGAGATCAGATGGAAGACTTGACTTAATCATTTACAAGATCTAGTCAAAGACCTGACTCAATTAGGAGAGGATTTGTTTCATTTTTTAACGAGCTTGACACAGGGAAAGAACTATACTCCAAATGAACTGATTCATTTTTTAACGAGGTTGACACAGTAAAAGTAACTTTCCTCATGGAACTTTGTTTCATTTTTTAATGAGCTTGACACAAGAAAAGGAACTATGCTCAAAGGAACCTGTTTCATTTTTTAACGAGGTTGACACAGGAAAAGAACCATCCTCATGGATCCCTGTTACATTTTTAACGAGGTTGACACGACAAGAAGTCTCCTCATATGGGTTTGTTTCATTTTTTAACGAGGTTGACACAATAAAAGAACCATCCTCATGAGGACCTGATTCATTTTTTAATGAGGTTGACACAGTAAAAGAACCATCCTCATGGTGACATTGATCATGGCTTCCAACTGGAAGTAACACATTTAAAGTGACACACCTCGATCATGGCCTTTAAGAGGTCTTCATCAAAAGGAAGAACAATTCTCTGGAAGGAATCCATGTCAAGGGACTCAAAAGGGATAAGAACATCAAATTCAAATACCCCCATAGGGTTCACCATTTCAATTACCAGATCTAAGTCAAAATAAGTCGAGCGAACCGTGAGAGGCTCGCTTGCATTGATAACTAAAAACATGGGACTGGTTGCCACATAATTAACCCGTGGCGAGGTAGATACCACTTCCGTATAAGGAAAATTTAGTGGTGTCGGATGGTTGGTAGTCGAGTCAAGACTAACGAACGAAAGCTGGTCAACATTCACAATGTTTCCATTGTGAGGGAAATACATCACATGAAAGAGTGTTGATATGACAACTTTGATTGCATAGACATCGTCTCGCCCAAGGAGAAAAATGAAATCCAAGGAGCCTCAGACTACCATAAGATCAAGATAGACAGTTTTACCTTCCAAGGTAATGGGAAATTAGGAAGGATCCCTAAAGGTTCACTAATGGTTCTGTTAAAAGTTGACAGAATTTGTGTAACAGGCTCAAGATGAGGGGAACCCAAAGCTTTCCAAGCAGTTGAGGAGAAAATACTAATAGAAGCACCTTCATCTACATTCGTACGATGCAAATTCTTACCATAAGCCTTTACAATGATTTGGAAAGGGATGGGAGAAGGAAGACGAGGTTCTGTCAGTCTATTCCAATCAAAGGAAAATACCTCGGTATTTGGAGGGGGTTCTGAAGAAACAGGTGAAATGCCCCATGGCGTAGAAGAATCTGATGTAACAAGAAGAACCTGGGCGGTATGAATTTCACTCTCTATAGGGAGAGTGGGATCGACTGAATGTGAAATTGAGTCTACCACTTGATCAACTAATGGATCATCAACCTGAGTGATATGAGTTTCACTCTCCAATGAAAGAGTGGGATTGACTGTACTTGTAATTAGATCAATCACTTCGTTAATTGACTGTAGGTTGGGAGAAATTTTACGGTAACTAGTTGGAAGTTGTTGCTATGGAATAATAAGTTTTCCAAAAATTTTGAGGCTTCATCCAAGTGAGGGAAAATGTGATTTTTATGACTCCCTTTACATAACCTACAAGGAAACCTAACTTTACCCTTTTTCCCAGGAACCTGACAATCACTGGTTGATGGATCAACAGTAAGTTGATAGGATTTTTTTGACCATACTTCCAAGACCTTAGGAATACTGGGACAATTGATAAGGAAGTGGTTACCCTTACAAATCTTACAAGGGTATTTGGGTTTGCGATGCATGTTGGAGGTTTCCTCAACATTACTAACACTTACAACCATGGTTGGTTGGTTGACTTGTTTATTATATTGCTTCTTCTTCTTCTTCCCTTTATTCTTCTTCTTAATCACCTGGTTACTAGCATCAAGGCTTTTACCAAGAGAAGAAGAAGTAAGGGAGGAAGACATGTTGGGCGAAGAAGGTAAAGGGTCAAAATGAGGTTGGGGTTGTTGAGATGGTGATATTTGTTGAGGTGAAGCATCCATTTGAGGTGGAATAATTTGAGTATTCGAGGCCAACGAAGTTGAAAATAACCATACCGGTAAACCTATGGTAAATCCAGGTAATGCAAATGTAGCCATATAAGGAGGACCAACATTTCCAAAGTAAGGAAAAGTACTAGAATTCTCGTTAAGAGGGGTTCCTTGGTTGGTAAATTCTGAAACTGTTGCCATTAGATTCAACTTCAGTGAATTTTATTAAAAATTTAATGATATTAAAAATTCAAATCCACAATCCACACCTAAGGTCTCTAAAAGTAAAAAGAAACAAATGAACACACGCTATCAAATCTAGGAGTCAAACCACACAAAAAAAATATGTTTCCATAATAATAGCACTAGTTGGTGATGAAATCCAACGTCGCATAAATTAATGTGGAAAACTAGCGATCAGAACAGTTACCCTGACAACCTGCTTAATGAAACAGTCTGGTGCAAGTACCTCCACTATGCCATCTCAAAGTGAAGAGTACCCTCCAGAAAGTCCAAGTGAGTCTAGTCAACGTCTGCTCTAGGTACAGTGGGACCTTCCCTCCATCGTCACATTGGGAAAAATCCTAAATATTATGGCCACTAAGGTCACCAATGGAGACAATTGCATCTGGGGGAACAATCTATGATCTGATATACACGCAAGGGAAGAGTATCAAGCTCAATCCCCTTGAAGTCTCCTCGAAATGGTAAATCCAAGGTTTTCCAACAAGTGACCCCAAGCTCCTTGACAGTGGTTAATCCGAGGTTTACCATTTGTATTACGTGCACGTCTTCTATCTTTGCCAATGAGGTAGGTTCGATTACCTCACTGGATCCGACATGATCTCGTGCTTGATTCTTTTAAGAAGAGATTCCTAGAGCACAATTGCAACAATTGGGATTGTTCCTTACTGCAAGATACTATTTTTTTTTAGTTTCTTTGGAAAGTTAACTACTCCCTATTCCAAAGCACTAATCTCGAACTAGATTGGTGGAAAGAGCCCTAGAAAATGTGAAAATTACTAGATGAATTTGATTAAGCATTGTGTCATTTTGGTTATTTTTTACTCATAAGGGTAAATGGATATGAAACCAATGGAGTTATGACCTGACCCAAAACTGAATGCAATCAAATATGATAATGTAATCTTTTCAATTCGATTAATCCTAACTAAAGTAAGAGAGAGGTTCCATTCACTCCCAACAATGAAAAAATTGATAAATAAGAGAAAATATAACAAATTCTCTAATGCACTAATTTCATCAAGAAAAACTAATGCTAATCAATTCGATTTTTTTATTTTTTATTTCTATGTTTTAAAAAAAGCATAAAAATATGTAAATTAAAATCAAAGAAACTACTCTAAATCTACGATTGATTTTTCCATAATGTAAACTATGCAACTGTAATCTATGCAAAATTCACCTGAAAACTATGCAAATGTAATCTATACACATTTTTTGTTCATATTCTGAAAATGAGAATTCTAATTATGCAAATGTAATATATGCAAGAGAATTCTCAAACACAAGATGATTCCAAATCAGAGAAAGAACAACAAAAGTATGCTCCTTCACTAATGTAATCTAAGGAACCAATCAAGTGTAAGTAAATAAAATTGGGTGATGATTCCAAAGTTCAAAAGAAAAAACACTCAAAGACGATTAACACTCAGACACAATTAAAAGATGCAAAAATTGTTAAGAGATTGAGACAAACCTCGAAGTAATGACCAAAGGAAATCAAATTAAGACTTTCCCAAAAAGAATATTTAAAACACCCAATTAACTTAACAGAGACTGACAAGACTGTAAATGGATTAGGGAAAACTTGAAGAATTAAGTTATCTGGCTCTGAAAAAGAGAAATTTATTTTTTTCAAAAATTTTCGGGGTTGCACAGTTTATAGTGGAATACAGTGTGCATGCGCACTGAATGGAACTAAAAGTTGTGCAGGTTGTCGCACTGTTTTCTGTCGAAAACCGTGCAGGAAAGGAAAACTTGGAAAAAAATAAATAACTAGCTTCTTTTTCAGGGATTCTTAAAATTTATCTACCCAACCAGACTCAAAGAAGTCAAAATCAGAAAACTTAAAATTTAAATTGAATATAAATAAAGAAAACTAAGTTCTAGATCCCCAGTATGGTCGCCAATTTGTTACGTGGATTAATCCCTCTTGTGGACAAGATTGATCTCCCTAGTACTCAGTGAGTAGCTAGAAACAAACATCCATTTGGAAACCTTTGTCTTTAGATTAATTGCATTTCAGAATTATTATAAGAAAGTAGAGAGGACATGACCCTACCTTGAAATCCAAATGTTCGATGTAGTCTTTTATCCCGTTGCTCCAAAGTGGTTTCCCAAAATAAGTAGAACCTGCAATCAAAGACAAGGCAAAAGGATAAAAGCATCTGCAACATATAATAATCAAGAAAATCTAATCCAAATCAATGATCAAGGAGTCTAAGTATTGATGTTATTTCAATAAGCATAAGAACAACTCAATGAGAAAAATAGATCCATATGTATTATCTTGAATAAAAAGAGTAATCTTACAACCTCATGCCTTGATGTCGTACAAATTTCTCCCGGGGTCTTGAACAATCGTTTCTCCTTCAATTTGATAAGCCTTCCTCTCTGAATACTAGTATGGAGTTATGGACACAAGGGTGTGATCATTCTCATGCCAACAACAACTCACTAGTGTAGAAAGTATGTACTCTTATGAATTATCTTCAGCAATTCATTTACAATCTACGTGTGTTTACAGTCTACCTTAGTATATTCCCTTCAACCTGAAACTAGAGCTCAAATTATAGGGAAATGGAGGTAGCTTCAATTCCATGAAGAGGGGGATGGATTCCTCTTATGATGGGATTTGAGCTCCATGGACCAAGGGATAAGCTCCATGAGGGAGGGATAAAGCTCGAACTGATCGCGACCCTAGAAGCTTCCATTTGGGAGAATATTCGACCAGCTAGGCTTCTAGAATTTGATTTTTCTTTTATTTTCTTTTCGCGGGGGTACACAGGTAATAGTGGCAAAAAATGTGGGGGGTTTCCGCAGTTTATTGACCAAACAACAACACATGTGCAGGGAAAGGCTAGAAAAATCGCGTAGGTAGACTTTTAAGGGCTTTATAGAGCTTTTCTCCAATTCCAAGGCTTTATTTAGGAACATTAAGGTTTTTGACTTCTAAGGGAACATGATATAGGTGGTGATAGACCCATATGAATAGTTAAATGTCATGGTGAAAAAATGACGTGTAACACCTATCACTAGCTCATCTCTTAGTTAGAAATAGTTAAACTGATTTTAACTCAAATAATTGAGTTAACTGATTAAAACCCAAAATATACTGTAACTGGACCCCCTAAAACTTAGAGTGACCTCTACATGCCTCTAGTTTGACCCTCAAATCGAATTAAATGAGATAACTAAGTCTTTGTGACTCATTTAACACTTACAAGCTATCACGTGATGTGGAATTACAATTTAATTCTAATTTAATTGAGGTAAAATTAAATCAGAAGCCCCTTGTGGTGCCATTTCTTGTTGCCATTTCAACACTTCTCTTGTGTTTGGTCACTTTGGGGTACGAAAAACCATGTCTCATTTGCATGGGTTTTGTCATTGGCCTTGGATGAAAAAAATTGTAACCAAATATGAAAAGGGGTATGTGATATGATCTATTTGTAAGCCCACTAATAGAAAATTAGATTTTTACAAACCACTTCTTTTTCCTTCTCATCCTTGGAAGAGTACCTCCATGGATTTTGTAAGGGGGTTTCTGTTATGCGGATTAATCCCTCTTGCGGATAAGAGCGATCTCCCTAGTATCCTACGGATAGCTAGAAACAAACATCCATTTGTAAATCGTTTTCTCTAGATTATTTGCAATACATAATTATTATAAACAAAGAAAGAGGACATGCCCCTACCTTGAAATCCAACGCTCGGTACAGTCCTTTATCCTGTCGCTCCAAAGGGGCTTCTCTAGTAAGCAGAACCTGCAATCAAAGACAAACAAAAGAATTAAAAGCACCTGCAACATATAATAATTAAGAACAACTAATATAACTTAGTGATTAAGGAGTCTAAGTATTGAATTATTCAAATAAACACAAGAACAACTCAATGAGAAAAGGAGATCCATATGTATTATCTTGAATGAAAAGAGTAACTTTACAACCTGATGCTTTGATATCATACAAGTTTCTCCCGGGGTCCTGAACAATCGTTCCTCCTTCAGTTTGACAAGCCTTCCTCTCTTTGAACCAGCATGAAGTTATGGACATAAGGGTGTGATCATTCTCATGCCAACAACAACTAGTGTAGAAAGTATGCTCTCTTGAGAATTTCTTCAGCAACTAACATGTATGTCTACAATCTACCCTTCAACCTGAAACTTGAGAGCTCAATTTATAGGGAAATGGAGATAGCTTAAGTTTCATGAAGAGGGGGATGGATTCCTCTCATGAAGGGATTTGAGCTCCATAGACCAAGGGATAAGCTCCATGAGTGGAGGGATAAAGCTCAAACTGATCACGCCTCTAGAAGCTTCCATTTGGGAGAATATTCACCCAGCTAGGCTTCTAGAATTTAATTTTTCTTTAATTCGAATTTTTATGGGGGTCCACAGGTTTTATAAACAGAACGTGCGGTAGCTACCGCGGGCTATAGAACAAGTATCCGCAAATCCGTAGGAAAGAGCTAGGAAAATTGCAGATTTATACTTTTAATGATTTTAATGAGCTTGTCTCCAATTCTAAGACTTGGTTCAGGAACATTAGGGTTTTCGACTTTTAAGGGAGCATAATATAGGTAGTGATGGACCTATATAGACATTCAAATTTCATGGTGACAAAATAACGTGTAACAGATTTCCCCCTAAAGTGCGAAGTCTGAGGTTATTCTGAAGAGTGAAGTGCTTTATCATTCTGAGGATTGGATTGCAGACACACTGGTTGAAAACCTGTAAAAACATTCAATGCAAGCATATATATATATATATATCATCGCTGAGGTAGCCATTCCCATACTTAAATCAAAACTAACTAAATGTTCTGGTACATAAATGATTTTAATCATTACATAAATAGTAAACACAACATGGGTGCAGGCATCTGTCATAAGTAGTCTACTGTATTATGAATATTAAAACTCCTCGTAGCCTGGATGGTGGAAACTAGATCCAGGGTCTTGATTTCTGCTTCCCGAACTAGTACGATTCTATCCATGCGATTGATTGTGTCGAAGTCGAACATGGTAGAAACCACTTGATTACCAGTCAATGATGTGAACTGTTAAAAAGTGTGAGAGAAACCACAAATAATGAAAATGGATCTCAAAGTACTCAGTACAATCCATGAAGTGTGAATGAATGATTTGCAGTCGAACACTTCATGGAATCATTCAATCGAAGGTCAATGATGCAACCTGTCATTGAAGGCGAGAAACCTGCCATTAGGGCATGCAGATCCCAAGGTACTGATAGAATTATAGTTCAACTTTCTAGATGATGAGCTGTCATCTATAGAAAGTGACCCGTCGTAGGAAAGCCCGCGACACAAAACCAGTAGATCAAGTTTTGAAGAAATATTTGCAAGGACCGACTCATGGACGGTCAACACGAATGGAGACAAATGTTTGCAATGAATGGTTTATTTGAACTATCTCTTGAACACATAACAACATTGCAGATGGATTGGTAACAATTGACCTAAAGCTAATACCCAGAAACCGGCTGAAGACTTTCAATGTGGTTTGATTAATTTTTAGACAAATTATTTTCCCAACCCAGGTACAAGTGTAACAAAAGTGTTGTGTTCAAGAGTGGTATACTGCTTTTAAAACAAGGGTGACAACTCGACTCCTTTTCTCTTTTTCCCCCACCATTACTGGCAAGTACCTCTTTATTTTTGAAAATCTTGAGGAGGATAACATTTTCTTGTTGTGTAAGCTCATCCTTTCGATGAGTCCATCTTAGTATTAAAATCGAACCCTAAGAAGGAGTGGTTCATTCATGTTTGTAATCGGCATGTCCTTTACTGTTAAATTGTAACGAGTCCAGTATAGGAGAAACTTGACGTTTTTCAGTTTTAGGGAGTCAGAATAAAAACTTAAGTAATCTCTGTGGTTGTAATTTTTCATAAATTTAGTCTCTCAAGCCCGAAAAAGGATAAACTAATACAGGAGATAACTCTATTGACCATGATTAGTCAACGTATACCTTTTCATAAATAGTCCATTTTAGTCTGGAAAATGGGTAAACGTATACTGAAGGGACGACTATTCATTTCCTTTAACGAGTTTGAATTGTCAAGTACTCGATGATATTTTCATGTTTAGAGAGTCTGAAAAGGTCTTAAAAGAGAACTCCAGGGTTTCGCTTTTTCGTAATTTTAAAGAGCTTGAAAAAGTGATAAAAGTATACTCAGTTGGCTGACTTTCAATTTAATTTACAAGTAGGAAAAGACGAAAAGAACTTGGCATTTTCATGTGTTTTACGAGAATTAAAGATAGAAAAATAATCTTGAGATTTTCATGAGTTTAATGAGTCTTGAAAATAATAACTGAAATGGACTCGAGATAGGTTTCATTTTTACACAAGCTTGAAATGTAGGAAAAATATGCTTGACATAGGTTTGTTTCATTTTTACACACGCTTGAAACAAAGGAAAAATCCTGCTTGAGATTGGTTTGTTTCATTTTTACACAAGCTTGAAACAAAGGAAAAATCATGCTTGAGAATGGTTTCAATGCCCCCCAAGCGTAACTTGCCAGAGCACATGCCCCCCAAGCTTCATTTCATGCAACTAAGTAGACTACTAGTTACTAATAGCTGGATGGAGTGAAGTTTCATTTATGAGATCAGATGAAAGACTCGACTTGACACTTACGAGATCTGATCAAAGACTCGACTCAATTAGGAGAGTATTTGTTTCATTTTTTAATGATCTTCACACAGGAAAAGAACTATGCTCATTACCTGATTCATTTTTTAACGAGGTTGACATAGTAAGAGGAACTATCCTCAAGGTGACCTGTTTCATTTTTATCGAGGCTGACACAGTAAAATAACTATCCTCATGGTGACCTGTTTCATTTTTTAACGAGATTAACACAAGAAAAGGAACTATGTTCAATGGAACCTGTTTCATTTTTTTAATGAGGTTGACACAGTAAAAGAACCATCCTCATAAGGGATTGTTTCATTTTTTAATGAGGTTGACACAGTAAAAGAACTATCCTCATTTCCTGATTCATTTTTTAACAAGGTTGACCCAAGAAAAGAACCATCGTCAAGATGAAATAATTCATTTTTTATCAAGGTTGACACAGTAAAATAACTATCCTCATGATGACATGTTTCATTTTTTAACGAGGTTGACACAGTAAAAGAAATATCGTCAAGGGAACTTCTTTCATTTTTTAATGAGGTTGACACAGGAAAAGAACCATCCTCAGGGAACATGTTTCATTTTTTAATGAGGTTGACATGGGAAAAGAACCATCCTCATGGGAACCTGTTTCATTTTTTAATGAGGTTGACACAGGAAAAGAACCATCCTCATTATAGCCTTGATAATGGTTTCCAACAGGAAGAAACACATGTCAAGGGACATACCTCGATCATGGATTCTAAGAGGTCTTCATCAGAAGGAAGAAAAATTCTTTGGAAGGAATCCATGTCAAGGGACTCAATAGGGATAATAACATCGCGTTCAAATAATCCCATAGGGTTTTCCATGTCAATTACTGGATCTAAGTCAGAGGAATTGGAGCAAACAGTGAGAGTATCACTTGCATCAGTAACTGAAAACATGGGACTGGTTGCCACATAATTAACCCGTGGTGGGGTAGATACCACTTCCGTATAAGGAAAATTTTGGGGTGTCAGATTATTGATATTCGAATCAATACTAACAAACAAAAGCTGGTCTACAGTCACAATGTTTCCATTGTGAGGGAAAGACATCACACGAAAGAGTGTTGATACGACAACTTTCATTGCGTATACATTGTCTCACCCAAGGAGAAAATTGAAATCCAAGGGGCCTTAGACTACTATAAGATCAATACAGATAGTTTTACCTTCCAAGGTAAGAGGAAACTTAGGAAGGATCCCTAAAGGTTCACTAATGGTTATGTTAAAAGCTAACATATTCTGTGTAATAGGCACAAGCTGCAGGGAACCCAAAGCTTGCCAAGTAGTTGAGGATAAAATACTAACATAAGAACCTTCATCTATATTTTTGCGACGCACATTGTTACCACAAGCCTTTACAATGATTTGGAAAGGGATGGATGAAGGAATATGAGGTTTTGTCAGTCTATTCCAATCAAAGGAAAATACCTCGGTACTTGGAAGAGGTTCTGAAGAAACAAGTGTAATGCCCCCTGGCGTGGAAGAATCTGATGTAACAAGAAGAACCTGAGCGGTATGAATTTCACTCTCTACAGGAAGAGTGGGATTGATCGAATGTGAAATCAGGTCGACCACTTGATCAACTAATGGATCATCAACCTGAGTGATATGCGTTTCAATCTCCAATGGAAGAGTGGGATTGACTGTACTTGGAATTAGATCAATCACTTCGTCAAATGACGATAGGTTGGGAGAAATTTTATGGTAACCAATTGGAAGTTGTTCCTGTGGAACAGTAAGGTTTTCTAACAATTTTGACGCTTCATCCATGTGAGGGAAAATTTGAGTTTGGTGACTCCCTTTGCATAACCTCCAAGGAAACCTAACTTTACCCTTTTTCCCAGGAACCTGACAATCACTGGTCGATGGATCAACAATAAGTTGATAGGATTTTTCTGACCATACTTCCAAGACCTTAGGAATACCAGGAAAATTTATAAGGAAGTGGTCAACCTTACAAAGCTTGCAAGGGTATTTGGGTTTGCGATGCATGTTGGGGGTTTCCTCAACATTACCAACACTTACAACCATGGTTTGTTGGTTGAATTATTCCTTATCTTGCTTATTCTTCTTCTTCCCTTTCTTATTCTTCTTAGCCACCTGGTTACTGGCATTAAGGATTTTACCAAGCAAAGAAAAAGAAAGGGAGGAAGACATGTTGGGTGAAGAAGGTAAAGGGTCAACATGAGGTTGGTGATGTTGATATGGTGAACTCTGTTGAGGTGAAGCATCCGGTTGAGGTGGAACAAATGGAGTATTCAAGGCCGACGAAGTTGAAAATAACCATACCGGTAAACCTATGGTAAATCCAAGTCATTAAAATGTAGCCATATAAGGAGGACCAACATTTCCAAAGCAAGGAAAAGTACTAGGATTCTCATTAAGAGGGGTTCCTTGGTTGGTAAATTCCAGAACAGTTGCCATTATATTCAACTTTAGTGAATTTATTTAAGAATATTAACAATTCAAATTCATAATCCACGCCTAAGGTCTCTAAAAAGTAAAAATAAACAAATGAACACGTGCTATCAAATACACGAGTCAAACTACACACAAACAATTTGTTTTCACAGCGAAATCACTAGTTGGTGATGAAATCTAACGTCATAGAGATCAATGTGAAAAACTGGCAGTTGGAACAGTTACCCTGACAACTTGCTTAATGAAACAGTCTGGTGCAAGTAACTTCACTATGCCATATCGAAGTGAAGAATACCCTCCAGAAAGTCCAAGTGAGTCTAGTCAACGTCTGCTCCAAGTACAGTGGGACCTTCCCTCCACCGTCACCTTGGGATAAATCCTATAGATTATGGCCACTAAGGTCACCAAATGAGACAATTGCACTTGGGGGAGCAGTCTACGACCCGATATACATGCAAGGGCAGTGTATCAAAGCTCAATCCCCTTGAAAGCTCCTCGACATGGTAAATATGAGGTTTTCTAACAAGTGACCCCAGGGTCCTCGACAATGGTTAATCCGAGGTTTACTATTTTTAGTACGTGCACATCTTCTATCTTTCCCAATGAGATAGGTATGTTTACCTCACTGATTCCTACATGATCTTGTCCTTGACTCTTTTAAGAAGAGCTCCCTAGAGTACAAATGCAACAATTGGAATTTTTCCTACCACAAGATGCTACTTGTTTGTTTAGTTTCTTTGGAAAGTTAACTACAACCTATTCCAAAGCACTAGCCTAAGCTAGATTGGTGGAAAGAGACCTAGAAAATGTAAAAATTTCTAAATGAATTTTACTAAGCACTGTGTTATTTGGCTGTTATTACTCAAAAGGTAAATGGATATGAAACCAATGGTGTTATGACCTGACCCAAAACTAAATGCAATCGAATATGATAATGTAATATTTTCAATTCGATAAATCCTAACTAAAGTAAGGAGAGAGTTTCCATTCACTTCCAACAATGCAAGAATTGATAAATAAGAGAAAATATAACAAATTCTCTAATGCACTAATTTCATCAAGAAAAACTAATGCTAATAAATTCAAAACAATTTTTATTTTTATGTTTTAAAAACAAGCATAAAAACATTTAAATTCAAATCAAAGGAACTGATCTAAATCTATGATTGATTTTTCCAGAATGTAAACTATGCAGTTGTAATATATGCACAATTCACTCTAAAACTACGCAAATGTAATCTATGCACATTTTTCATTCATATTCTGAAAATGAGAATTTTAATTATGCAAATGTAATCTATGCAAGAGAATTCTCAAACACAAGATGATTCCAATGTAATCTAAAGAACTAATCAAGTGTAAGTAAAGAAAATTGGGTGAGAGTTCCAAAGGCCAAAAAATAAAAACACTCAAAGACGATTAACACTCAGAAGTAATGACCAAAGGAAATCAAATTAAGAATTTCTCAAAAAAGAATATTCAAAACACCCAATTAACTTAACAGAGACTGACGCAAAAGTTGTTGAAAATAAATTCACACATAAGATTTGACAACTAAGGTAGACTGGGGCAAACACAAAGAATCATGTGATCTGGCTCCTAAAACAAGAATTTTTATTTTTTCAAAACTTTTCCACAAGCCCACAATTTCTAACAGAGAATAGAGCGGTACCGCACTGTCTTGAACTAAAACTTGCGGAGGCTGCCACACTATTTTCAAATGAAAACTGCGGAGGCAAGGAAAAGTACAGAAAAAATAAATATTCAGCTTTTATTTTCAGGGATTCTTAATGTTATCTACCCAACCCACTCTCAGATAAGTCAAAATCAGAAGACGCTAAAAATTCAAACTGAAAATTAAAAAGGAAAACTAAGTCCTATTCCCCAGTGGAGTCGCCATTTTGTTATGCAGATTAATCCCTCTTGCGCATAAGAGTGATCTCCCTAGTATCCTACAGATAGCTAGAAACAAACATCCATTTCTAAATCGTTTTCTCTAGATTATTTTCAATTCAGAGTTATTATAAACAAAGAAAGAGGACATGCCCCTACCTTGAAATCCAATGTTCGGTGCAGTCTTTTATCCAGTCGGTCCAAAGAGGCTTCTCCAGTAAGTAGAACCTGTAATCAAAGACAAAAAAAGAATTAAAAGCACCTGCAACATATAATAATTAAGAACAAATAATCTAACTTAGTGATCAAGGAGACTAAGTATTCAATTATTAAAATAAACACAAGAAAAACTCAATGAGAAAAGGAGATCCATATGTATTATCTTGAATGAAAAGAGTAACTTTACAACCTGATGCCTTGATGTCATACAAGTTTCTCCTGGGGTCTTGAACAATCGTTCCTCCTTCAGTTTGACAAGCCTTCCTCTCTTTGAACCAGCATGAAGTTATGGACATAAGGGTGTGATCATTATCATGCCAACAACAACTCGTGTAGAGAGTATGCTCTCTTGAGGATTTCTTCAGCAACTAACATGTATGTCTACAATCTACCCTTCAACTTGAAACTTGAGCTCAATTTATAGGTAAATCGAGATAGTTTCAGTTCCATGAAGAGGGGGATGGATTCCTTTCATGAAGGGATTTGAGCTCCATAGACCAAGGGATAAGCTCCATGAGTGGAGGGATAAAGCTCGAACTGATCGCGCTTCTAGAAGCTTCTAGCTGGGAGAATATTCGCCCAGCTAGGCTTCTAGAATTTACTTTTTATTTAATTCTACCTTTTACGGGGGTCCGTAGGTTTTATAAGTAGAACATGCAGGAGCTACCGTAGGCTATAGAACAAGTATCTGCGAATCTGCTGGAAAGAGCTAGGAAAAGTGTAGAATTAGACTTTTAAGGGTTTTAATGAGCTTGTCTCCAATTCTAAGACTTGGTTTAGGAACATTAGGGTTTTTGACTTCTAAGGGAGCATAATATAGGTAGTGATGGACCTATATAGAAAGTCAAATTTCATGGTGAAAAAATAACGTGTAACAGTTTCCTTCGTCAAAAAAGAGTCATGACTACTTATGATCTCCAAAAAGTCTTGGACAATCATTCTAAGGTATTTGAAACTCCTAAAGGCCTCCTATATATTTTGTATTATGATCATTCTATTCAATTTATTCCAGTAAGTGTTCCTCCAAACATCAGGCTTACAGATATCCCTATGCCCAAAAGAGTGAAATTGAACATATGGTTACAAAAATGCTAGAGGTCGGTATAATTCAACCTAGTCAAAGTTATTTCTCTACTCTAGTAGTATTGGTGCACAAGAAGGATGGATCATGGCATATTTTTCTAGATTATAGGGAGCTAACCAAGCTCATTATTAAAGATAAATTTCACATTTTTGTCATTAATGAATTGTTGTATGAATTACATGGATCAATTTACTTCACCAAGTTGGATCTTCATTCAAGATATGATCAAATTAGAATGAAGAATGAATACATTCCGAAAACAACATTCAGAACTCATGAAGGTCATTATGAATTTTTGGTTATGCCTTTTTGCCTTCCTAACACACCTTCCACATTTCAAGGTTTGATTAATTCCATTTTAAAACACTTCCTTAGAAAATTTGTGTTAGTATTTTTTGATGATATACTAATCTACAACAAGTCTTGGAAGGATCATGTTCAACATGTTTACAGGGTACTCAAACTATTGGAGGAGAAACAATTATATGCAAAAACCTCCAAATGCTTCTTTGGAGTACAAGTGGTGGAATATTTGGGTCATATTGTATCTCATGAGGGTGTTAAGGTAGACCGTAAAAAAATTAAATCCATTAAGGAATGGAAAATCCCCATAACCCTAAAGCATCGTCAAGAATTTATCAGGATGACAGGATATTATCGCAAGTTTTTAAGGAGTTGTGGGAGAATAACAACGCCTCTAACAACATTACTAAAGAAAGATGAATTTTCTTTGAATTTGGAATCAACTAAGGCCTTTAAACATATTAAAGAGGCTATGTGCCTAATACCAGTCTAGAAAAATGATTCATTATGGTACAAAGGTCGCTTATATCTCTGTAAGAGTTCCCAAATCAAACAAAATGTTATTTTAGAATTAAACACCTCCCCCTTAGGAGGGGTCTCAGGATTTTTAAAATCTTACCACAAGGTCAAGAAGGATTTTTTTTTGGGATGGCTTTAAATTTGATATTTAGAAGTTTGTGGCGAAATGTTTGGTTTGTAAACAAAATAAACTTGAGACAATTAAGACCCTAGGTCTGTTACAACCTTTAGCCATTCCAAGTCAATGTTGGGAGGAGGTCTCAATAGATTTTATCTCAGGTTTACCCAAGCATGAAGGAAAGAGTGTAAGGATGGTGGTAGTTGATAGACTTACCAAGTATGCACACTTTTGTTCATTATCTCATCCTAAAGCCAATATAGTTGCTACTACACTTTAGGACACAATTCAAAAGATACATGGAAACCCAAATATTATTTTAAGCGACGAAGATCCCATTTTCACTGGAAATATTTGGATATAATTATTTTCTTGTTTGGGAACTAAATTAGCTCATAGCTCATCTTATCATCCTCAATTTGATGGGAAAACTGAGATAGTGAACAAATTTTTGGAATAATATAAATTTTTCTTTGTATATGATAAAAAAACACATAATTGGTTACCTCTGGCTGAATGTTGGTATAAAACTTCCTTCCATACTGCAACAAAAATGACCCCATTTTTGACACTTAATGGATATCATCCACCATCCATCACATCATCTTTAATGGAAAATTATATGGTTCAAGTAGTGGAAGATCACATCGAGCATCAACAACAATTTCTAGAACTCTTAAAGGATAACCTCACAACGATGAAAAATCGAATGAAACAACAGTATGATAAACATCGTAGTGAAATTTTTTTTTATGTGGGAAATTGGGTATTTTTATGGCTACAACCATAAAACAAATGTCCCTCAAGTAAGGTAAGAAGGATGATAAATTATCACCCAAGTACTATGGCCCTTGCAAGGTGTTTCAAAATATTGGTACTATGACATACAAATTAGAGCTACCTACTTCTTCCTGAGTACACCCAGTTTTCGATGTTTCATGCTTAAAGAAGGTTATCAGTGACAAGCTCCCAGTTCAAACAATATTTACAGAACTTGATGAAGAAGGGAAAATCATATTGGAGTTTGAAGTAGTCACGAAAACAAGAACGTGACAACTAAAAAATTGATTAATTCCAGAGTATTTAATTAAGTGGAAGAACTTACCTGCTGAAGATTCCACGTAGGAGGATGAGAATTTGTACATAAGCATCCAGAACTACTCAAGCATTAAGGACAACACTTTCTTGAAGGAGAGGGGCATGTTAGGTCCCTATAATACTAGTGTATCCCATTTATTGTTATTGTTAGTGTAACCCCCTATTTTTATTGTTGTACCCATGTAGCCCCCCCGATTGTTATTGTTATGCCCATAAAAGCCCAATGTTGTTATTGTTGTGTCCTTACGTTGTTATTTTTATGTAGGCTCTAATTATGTTGTGACCTCTTAGATCCCTATATATAGCAAGAAGCTCTAGGCATTTGTACCATCCAGTAATTGTTCATTTATGTAATGTCAAAGAGGGTCCCCCCTTGAAGAAGCTAATCTTAAGTCGTCGATCTATATTTTTTTCTATTTGTGAGTTGGTTGCATAACATAAAAAGCTACATCCAAATACTATAAAAACTACAATCGTGATATATTTTTGAAAGGGTAAATGCATGTAGATATAATTTTTTTGAAAATATTAATTAAATAATTAGGTATGTCACTAAACCATATATGTGAGAAATATAATTAACACATAAATAAATATTTATCTATTGCAACCAATAAAATAATGGAAACTAAAGTAGGGTGAGCCAGGTTACACCCCACTACTCAGTTGTGCTACAATTTGTGAGTGTATATTTCCATAGCCTGTATTCATGTTGATGTAAATTTTTGGATATATGTTGTGTGAAAACTCACACACAACATATATGAAAAAATTTCACACACAACATAAATCCAAAAACTTACATCAATACATACTACTTTTTTTTCACAGTTGGCCACCCCTATGCCAAATCTTGATGCCTTGATGATAAATTAACTCAAAGGTGTTTTAGGCACCAATATTAAAATGAAATTTTAGTACTGTAAGTGAAGGTCATTCTACTTCACACACACACATAAGAAAACTCAGTGATCATCCTTTCCATATTTGACTAAGCTCACATTCTCTAAAATACCATGCAATTATGCACAACACAAGGGATTTATTATACGATCTCTGCAATACCTCTCCCCTCTCCTCTTTAGAGATCTATGTGCCACACACAATGACGACCATTCCCAGTCCTTAGAACCATCTAGTCCAAAGAAAAAGTGTTGCAACACATTCCTTTCCTCTTACACAAAAATTCATCATTCCTCACGTCAATTCAAATTTTTGAGTGAGAGAGAGATGTATGAGAGAGTAATAGAAGAGAGAAAATATATAAGATTAAGAACCAAGAAGAAGAACCCCTTGATTTATCCTCCCTCTTATTTTTATAATCACACCTTGACCCTTCATCTTCCCTACCTTTCAACTTCTTGTGAAGACTAACCATCACATCAAAAGGAAATATTCAACCAATATGTATTTTTCCTCTTAAGTCAAGTTTTACCCTTACCCAAGACATCATAATATGTTAAATTTCTCATTTATTCAAATCTAGAATTAATAAAGACGAATATTACATCATATAATATAGTTTGACATTGTATCATCAACGTTGTCACCCCAACAATATATGCGCTTAACTACATTACAAAATTTGGGGTAATGAAAGTAATGTCGCATCACATTAGTAATATCATGTCACGAGGAAGTGTGTGTCATGCATCTATAAAATTTAGGGCCCATAAGATATCTCCAACATGTGCATGTGCGAACCTTGCCTAACAAACAAATTTCATATGTGATCCATCACCTCAGTGCAAACTATACAAGCTAGTTTGCATGGCATGGAGGGTCTATGTGCTAGAGATTATTGTATAGCCTTGTTTTTCTCCTCATCCTGTTGGGAGGTTGGTCCCCAAAAAATATGTTAATATATAAAAAAACAATAAGAAATAATAATCAGATAATTGAAACAAAATGATACAATAAATTACATGTGTATTAAATAAGACAAAAAAATGCAACTAGTTAATATATAAAAAAGAAAAAGAAATAATAATCAGATAATTGAAACAAAATGTTTTTTTTTTTGGTAAATTAGACTGATTCTATTAGAAAATTTTATGGTACAAGGAGTGTTACAAACATGAGAGGCTAGAAAGCAGGGCAACATGAAATTATGGACATTCAACCTTAGTCCCGTCAATTAAGCAAGAGAGAAGCAAAGAGAGCTAGATAATGAACATGGGAGCTAAAGGAAAGATACATGAGTCTACCCAGAGTGGGTAGAGTCCTTAGTGTGACATTTGTTTCCATTATTTTTTGAAACTCGTATACAGCCATCTTTGGGCGGATGGGCAAGAACCACTTGAAGATTGTTGGTGACTACAGGAGTTGGCTCCTTGTCTGAGTCTGAGGAGGAGGCTTCATGAGACCGATTCTGAGCGCTCGAAGGAAAGTTGGGCCCTCCTAGATTTTCCAAGGTCATGTCTATCTCCTGCTTTGCCTCTTCCTTATTTGCCTCGACCTCTTCCTCATCCGATTTGGAGGAGTCGATTTCATCCATGGGAGGTAGTACACATGGTTTCCAGATTTTGGAGTTTGATTTTCAATTTCTCTTCTTCTTTTGGGAAAGGAAAGAGGACCATGAGTTTTGAAGGTTCCCTATTTGATGACACTGACGGCATAAGAAGGAAATGTTCTCATAATCCAAGGTTTGGGTCCAATGGAAGTCTCCCACATTAAGAATGATTTGATCGGGCAAGCCTTTGCTAATATCTATTTCAACACAAATTCCGCCAAAGGTGTATATGCTTGATTCCCCCCTAAAGGTGTTCGTTGCTAGGAAGTGTCCAAGGGTGTTTCTGATTCCTTGAAAGACTGAGAAGTGCCAAATATGGGTAGGTAAGTTAGGGAGCCTAACCCAAATAGGGAGCTTGGTGATGAAGACTATGAAAGGATCAAAGTCTCAGAACCTTGGTGTGAGAAATAACCCTGATTTTCCCCAAAACCAGGGTCCCTCTATTAGGACCTTTTGATAATCCTCGGAGAAAGAGAACATGACTATGAAGAAGCCCTTTGAGCATGATAAAACCTTGTAGTTATTGGTCCAAGTGGAGTGGAGCCATTATTAGAGATCTGATGAGCGAGGCCATAACCCATTGAATCGAAAAATGATGGAATTTTCTGCCAACAATTGAGCCTGGTTCTCCAGTGATTTCAATAGCTGGAATGTCCTCCATTTTATCCACTAGAAATGGCTTGGGAGCCACAAGGGGCTGGGCATCTTTCTTGGGATGTTGTGTATGGACTGCATCCTTGTAAGAGAATGTTTGAGAAGAGGATGGTTGCCTAGAATCAACTTCACGCAGTCGTAGGATTAAAACCAGAGAACAATTTTTCATTATATTGTAAAAAAGAGAGCGGAGGAGAGTTCTCAACCTGCTTACCCCTATAAAGAAATATATGTAGGGAAAAAGGGATCCCCAACTTGTGTTCGAGGTATTGCGTTAGGCTCTACACTAGATTTGCAGATCGAACCCAATAGAGCAGGGTTTTTCCATTGAGCAGAGAAATCTGGATCTGGAAGGAGAGAGAACTCTCTTAGTCCTTGAACTCTCGGGGTGCTTCCTGGAGTGAAGGATCGATGAAAAGGTTGGGTGAGTCGAAGCTGGCTACAATTTGACTGCTGTCTTGGCTAGTTCCTTGATGAGATGGAAGCGCCCTTGAACTTCAAGCACCTAGATCCTTATGGCTTTATAGAGGCGAGTTGGTTGCAATGTGAAGTGTAGATCAGGTTTCGTCTGCGCAGCTACATTGAACGCTGAGCTTGGGGGCCTGCTTGATCCATGGGCTCCATGATCCACAGAGTCGAGAAGTGGCTTGACGACGGAGGTGGAGGCATGGGAGGAATAAACGATAAGAATGGGGCATTTTTCATCCTCACAGTTGAAAATTGTGCTGAGCCTGAGTGAAGTCCGCACAACTAAGTTGAGCTCTAAGCCTAGGAGTCTGCTAGATCTGTGGGCTCCAAGATTTATAGAGCCGAGAAACAGCTTGACGGTGGCAACGGAGGCTTGGGAGGCGTGTTCGAAAAGAATATGGTTCATCATGGTGGCAGAGGCCATGGAGTCACCATTTTCGCGTATGAGTGCATATCGTTTGGACGATATCTATCCCTCAGATCTGTGCTTTGGAGGCCCTTCAACGAATCTGGTAATTGTGGTGGAGATTGTAGCCCCAGCCAAGTTTTGGGATACCCTTGCGCACATCCATCTCCTCCTGCACCAGTCGCTACGAGTACTGCTACATTCACGAATGGGCTCTCGACTTGGTTATATCTCCCCTGTTCTCCTAACACGCCTAATCAAAATACCAGACTCTGCAAGATGTCAACTATGGGAAAGGCTTCGCAGATGTATGCACCATCCTCTTCAAAATTGAGATCCATTTTCTTGTAGATGGATTCGGCGCAACAGATCAGAGTCTGTCCCTCCGGTCAGAGGATGAGAGGAACCACGACTGAGCTGATTACTGTGACGACGGACTCTACACCTTCGGAGCACTAAACCCTAACGATCTTCATTTTTCCACCCAAAACGTAATTGAAACTAAATGTTACAATAAATTACATGTGTATTAAAAAAGACAAAACAAAATGCAACTAGTGTTATGAAAACGCAAGGATAATAACTCTATCATCCAAAGGCTCACCCTAAATAAATGGGATGTTATGAAATCCTCTCTAATCCACCCTCATTTATGGGTACAATATAAGACAAAAAACATGATCATCCTCTCGAACCAAGAAACCATGCACCTTTCTTGTGACTAGAGTACATGGACACTTTAGTTTGCCCACCTTAGGCAACAACTACCTTCACACACACACACACACAGACACACCCACACACACCCACACCCACACACCCACACACACACACACACACATGCATGCACATCATTCATATGCTTATAAGGGATGTTGGGAATTCTTAGTCAAGTCACATGAAATCTCTCAAAAATTAAATTAAAAAGCGCTAATGCAAATCAGAAGAATAACCTCACCTAAAAACGAAATCATTAAAAATGATCTAGAGAAAAATACAAATGTCACAAAATTTTTGTCTACCACCTAATCATTCAAGGCCCCTAAAAAAATTATGTACATAATACATCAAAGGTAAACTAAAAAATTTCCCATAAAAGGTAAGCTTTTCCAGTTCCATCATAATAAGGGACAAGAACCTAACCTCTTGTGCACCAAATGAATGTCATGCTTGAGATAACTTTGAACATATCCTAACTAGCTCTATGTTGCAATTATAAGCAATGGCTCAAGGAACTACGACTAGTCCTCTCCCCTCCTATGCAAGCCAATGATGAATTAAATATCCTTCTCTGTGGGTTGATACCAAAAATCAATACCAAATCAAAATACCTACCTACAATGATCCAAACAATGACCAAATATTGTAAAAATAAGGAGTTAACCCTAACATATGCAACCTCCTCATAAAAATTAAGTAGGCCAACATTCCTCAAAATTGATCCATATTGGATAATTATATTAATTTTCATCCATATTAATGCTTTCATAGTGGATAAATTTGAGGAATGTTGGCCATTTTTACAAGCGAGTCCCAATTTACGAATTGGGATTTTAAACCTTTTAGAGGTAGTTTGATGAATTTCTTGAAGTTTTTTGGGGTTAAAAAAATCTCACTTGTGGAATACCCTTTGGTGTTCTTTTGTGTCAAATATCTTCTCAACGATGGAATAATGGCCTTCAACAAAGTTTGTTTACAAAATTTAAGCCACATAGAATTTGACCTTCCTATTTTGTCCATCATGATTTGAGAGGATGCCATGCCAATCCCATTACTCAGGGAAAAGGGGCTATTCACATGACCATGATGAATAAGAGTTGATTTTTAACCCATATTGGGGGTAGAATGGGTAAAATTTAACCCCTAGTTGGCTGTTGGTATATGTTATAACCAAGCCATTGGGAGGAAAAGGGGTTAAATTAATTTTGAGTGCATTTTGTTCCAAATATGACCAGAGTATCTAAGATTGGTTGGAGAGAGATAAGGGGGGACAGGGATAAGCTAGTATAATTTTGTGATTATAAAATAGTCAGCAAATACAATGCAGATCTCAGGAATATGAAATTTCAAAGAAGGATAGGGATAAGTTTCTAAAGTCATCACTATTCAGTTAAGGGCTTATTTTATAGTACTAGAAGAAGAACGAATAGAGAGGCCACTTGGATATTTAAGAAATAATATTATTGAAGGAAAAAGTTTTGGGTTAAATATTGGTAAAAGAGACCGAGTTTTCTCTAAATATCAAGTGCAAAACAATGCAGAAAGAAGGAAGAGGATAGCTAGAGACTGAGCTCTCTAATCCTAGTGCAGGCTGGTGTTGAATGGTGTTGATCAGTGTAGGAAGGTGCAAGAAAGAAGGATAAGCTCAAGGAGTCATTGAAGAAGCAATGACAAGGTCTTGAAGGCATATAAAGGTCTAGGGTATGTGTCATGGTCATGGTACTTGTCATCTGAAAGTCTATAAGAAGGATTTCTCATGGGTTTTCCTCTCCAAGAGGGAGATGTTTTTCCCTGGCTCGAACAGCCTAATTGTGTGTCTCTCGTATTTTTGTTAATTGACTTAATGAAAGACTTGATAAGCTAAGAAGAGAAGACATAAGTAAAAGAAGTAAGTTCACAAGTGATTGTCAAGTAGATAATTTGAATTAATAATCGCCCCTCCAAATTCTCAACATGGTATCAGAGCTAAGGTGCTAAAGGGAGGTCTACTTAGCAAAGAGGCACTTAAGGAAGCACAAATCAAAGTCAAGGTCAAAAGGTTTGCATTGAAAATTCAAATCACTTTTCTAGAAAGATTCTCAAGTCATTTCAAGAAGACCTTCCATCCCATTCAAATGATTCACCCTTAAATAAATTAATCTTTTCCATCAAAGGTTTATATTCAAGGCATTGTTGGAAGAGACATCATCTTTTCGAAACATCCTTTTTCATCAAGGATTCAAGATCACCTACATTGGAAATTCAATCTAAGAGGAAGTTCCTAACTTCGTCTTCATCATCATCAAGGAAGCTACTAGAAGGAGAAAGTCACTGTACTCAAGTAAGTATCTATGAACTTATCTAAATCTATCAAAATAACTTATTGCAAAGTAAACAACAAATTGGTTGGGTCATCAAACTTTTGTGCATGGAAGAAAAGGACAGATCGGAGTCTAATTGAAGACGAAGTTATGGACTACATTGAAGGATCTACAGTTCAGCCTTCAAAAAAATATGCTCCAGCTCATGCCAAGTACATGAAAGGAGAAATCATAGCCCACATGATTCTCATAGAATACATTAAGGACTCACTCATACCCTATGTATCAAAATTGAAAACTGCAAAATAAATATAAGAGAAACTGGTGGGCTATTCTATGTAAGTACTACAGGAGTATCAATCTCTCCGAGACAAGAACTATACAAGATGAATTTGTCAAGAGAGGAATGAATCACTTCATATTTTATAAGGATTTCTAAAATAAGAGACCAATAGAAAGAATTGGGAGAAGTAATGTCCAATAGTGAGATGACTATAGTAGTGTTGAATGCTCTACCGGAAAAATGGGGAAAATTCACTTCAAGTTTATACGGGAAGAAAGAAGCAAAACCATTCCACAATTTATGGTCTCTATGTAAAATAGAGGAAACAATATTAAAAACCAAAGCTAATACAAGATCAAGTGAAGGGAATCAAGCCTTTGCAGGTATGTCCAAGAAGAAAGGAAGATTCAGAAAATTTGGTCCTCAGAATAAAAGAAGAAATATGGACAAAGTACAATGCTTTTGATGTAAAGAACTTGGGCATTATAAAAGGGATTGTCCTAAATATTGAAAGGACAAGAGGAAAAGGGAAGAATCCCATATCACAAATATAAGGGAAGAACTTGATACAAATAAATCTAAGAAAGAAAAAGCACTACAAGGAAAAGAGCCTCTAGCAGATTCTTTTGAGGAACCCCTTATAAAAATACCCCAGACATCAGTTTCTAGCGGAGGTTACTTAAGGAGGTTGGCGGGAGGAGGTTTTTGTGGATTTTTTCGTTCGGTACGCTTATCATCCTAAACCGCATCGGTGCATTCAACAAGATAAAGCACCGGTGCACACAAAAAATTGGCACACCAGACACCGTGCGCTTCCTAGACACTTGCCCGATGCGTCTTATTACTGTAGCGCACCGGTACTTTACAAATATTCTGCACCAATGTGTCATAAAACACCATGCAAAAACAGAAAATGCCTGGTGCGGTCTCAAGAAACCGCACCAGTGTGCCTATAAAACCCCGCGCATCGAAACAGGGTTAAATAAAAAAAAATTACGACTAAAAAACCACATTTTTCACTTTTCTCAGTGCTCCAGAGCTCTCAAGCACCGGTGCAATTTATCCTTGTCTGAGCCGCCCTGACATCGGTGCTCCCATTGCACCCATTGCACACACTGCTACTGTGCTTTGCCCACCAATCTCCAGCTTGAATTTTGCAAAACGGTGGGCAAATTTTCTTTTGCAAATTCTATAGCCAATATGCCTCCTCAATGGTCAAATGTATAGGTATTTTTCTTGTTTTTCCATAATTAAGCTTTTTAGCGGATTAGAATTTCAAATAACCTTAAAATTAACCATTTAAAAGATTTTATTTATTTATTTATTTTTTTTGTCGTGTGGTGTGCTCGAGCCATTTGGCTCGCACTGCAACTGATGGTAATGGTATCCGCACCGTGTTATTTTAAAATTTTAAAAAAAGTGTGGTGCTGTCGTTTATCTGGCTGCACCATTGACCATGTGGAATAGCGACAACGCGGTGCGTTAATGTAAATATCCGCCCTGGGGCGGGTATTTTTGTCAGCGCTCTGCATTCCGCATTTCGATAGGGTCAACGGTGCAGCCTGGTAAAAGACCATACCGTTGACTATGTAATGATGTCAGGAGGTCGGTGCGTTGACCCAAATATACGCGCTAGGGTGTAGATTTTAGTCAGCACACCGCACTCTTGACACAGTACATAGTCAACGGTGCTCTGCAAATTTTCAGGTGCACTGCCACCAGTGCGCGACAAAAAAAATACGCACCGGAACCAGTGCATAACTGTTTTTTGTGGCGCACCCACTGTTTTGTTTTTTTTTTTCCAAAAAAATTATATATGTATATTCCTAAATACTTGTCTCATTTAATAAAAAAAATTGTATTTAATATGTCAATCATTCATAGACGTGAAAGGAGAGAGGAGGGGGAACAACGACAACAACAAGCAGAGCAGTATAACATGGTTCACTTGTGGGAGGCATGAGAGGGGGAGAGAGATGCATACCCTCACCCTATTACAGTAGCTACCCAGGGGCTCCTAAGGCAGGTAGGCCTTTTCAATTTCTATGAGGAGGCTACTTCCCTAAAGGGCCATGTTGTGTTTTTGAGACATATCATCTGCAGGTGGAATGCCCACCGTTAGGCTTTCCAGGTTGGTCCTAACTAGTGGCACACGCCCACTAAGGAGGACATATATTTCATTACAGGGATATCAAGGAGAGGGGTGGATTTTCCCTCATTCCTAGAGGTTCTAGTTGGTTATGTAGCAAGGATTTAGTTGGTGTACTCCCAGAGATACATTGGCGCATATATATTGTCTTCTTCAGATTTTCAAGTCTCTGGAGGTCAGTTATGTATTGGTGCATTTGGTAGTGAGGAGGTGAGGTGCCTCTCACTTTTTATTTTGACCATTTCACACAACACTAGTGACGGGAAAGACATTAGTTGCTCACTTCTATATTATGTTGATTCTTTAGTATAGGAGCCACGACTTGTCAGGTGGTTTGTCATTTTTTTTCGGCAGTTATGTACAACCTAGATAGATGTCGTGCTCATGCACAAGGGAGGGTCAACTTCCCTTTTGCTTCAGATATTTTTTGTTTATTTTTTGAGAGGTTTCTAGAGACGAGGCCTACTTTTGTTTGGTAGCCTCGTAGGACGATGTTCGAGGCACAAATGCACATGTGGGAGCAGATGATTCCCAAGAGGGGTGAGACTGTGTTTCCAGCGAGGATATCACATGATGCATTGGAGTTTCTAGCCAGTGTTGATGAGCTGCATCCATTCATTATGGTCCCCTGTCCTTATGCTGGATTAGATTGGCGAGGGTGTGCCAACATCCTCTTCACAGATGATGAGCAGTCGGATGATAGAGGTAATATTATTGTTTTATTTAAATTTATTATAACATGTTCTTTAACTTTTTTTTATTAAATTGTGTAATGAAATTGTCTAATTATTGTTGTGTACTTGTATATATTTTGCAGACATTGGGTATTTTGATATCGAGGACATGCCGACACCACCACATGATCCAGGTGTGGATATTGATGACGATTAGGGCATGCCAAATGTCGAGGATCATCAGGAGGCCAGTGCAGAGAGACCTGCTCCTGCTGGTGCGCCGATATTTCCTTTCGCTAGGCGCGGTCGGCGCTATAGTAGATACAGGATGGAGTTGGGCGACCAAATCACTGCATTTATTGTTGAGGCAGGCATCTGGCCTGCTAATATGAGAGACATACAGGTCAACGGTAGGCTGTTAAATATGTGGAGGGGCATGCTGCGTGACATGTACAACCTGATGCGGCATGTCGTAGGAGCTACGACCTTATTTACGTAGATGAGGAGGACCATTGCACGTTATAAGAATGGTCTAGACGCAACACATAATCGACAGTCCGCGAGCAACAACTCTTCATCTCATGATCGTTCACCTCACGCGACGCCAGATGAGCAGCCTCCACTAGCATCTAGCAGCAGTAATCATGGAGAGAAGGTTGGACCATCGGCCAAGTCCAGTCATCCGCTTGCAGCATCCAGCAGTACTCATGATCATGAGCAAGCTGGACCATCGACTGTCGAGGCTGCACCATTGACTAAGCAAGCCTCGACTAGTACTGCTATTGATGTTGTACCACCAGCTGATCCATGAAATTTATATTACATTTGTATATTTTTGAAATTATTCAGTTTTATATATATATATATATATATATATGGTCCATGTATTTTATGTTCATGTTGCAGTTGTATTTAATTTACATGTTGGTGATCATCATGATGTGTATATTGTTAGGTCATGTTAGATATGTTCATTAATGTGCAACTTGCACATAGATGTGTATGTGATAGCATGAGTCGTTTGACATGAGATCTATATTTGATGTTTGTGTTGTGATGATGTTATACAATGCTAATTGTGTTTTGTTAGATGATCATGATCACGATGATGTTAGCAAATTTTAATGTGTTTTTTAGTCGAATATGATGTTTGTACGATGGTTATCATGATCGTGATGTTTATTAATTAATTTAATATTAAATGACCATGATATTTATTAAATATTATGCGTGATTGTAATTGAAATTTTAATTTTAATTGTATTTGTATTTGTAATTGTAATTTTAACTGTAATTGTATGTAAAATATTTGTAAAATTTTAATTGTAATTGTATATATGACAAATACTAAAATTGCAATTGTAATTCTAATTGTAATTGTATGTGAAATTGTAAAATTGTAATTGTAATTGTAATTGCATGTAAAATATTTGCAAAATTTTAATTGTATTAATGTGAAAATTTTAATTGTATTAATGTGAAATGATTTTCTTAAAATTTGTAAATTTGTAAATTTGTAAAATTGTAAATAATTGTAAAATAATAAATGTAGAATAATATGAATTTTTATAATATAATAAAGTTTAGAAAATAATGCAAATAAATTCACGTACTTTAGAATTATCATTATTTTATTATGATCTTACATACAAAAAAAAGAACTTTATACAATGCGTCATTTTTATTGAGATCAACATAATTGCAAATTATCAAGTGAAATATTGATTTTAACATTAATTCAAAATACATATTATAATGTTTCGAAAAAAAGAGTATTATAAGATATAAGGTAATTAAGTCATCTTCTTTATAAAAACCCATTTTAAAAAGTATAAATATTGATGAATTAATAACACGCACTAATTCCATGAACAAATTTTAGAAGAATTCCAGTGTCAAGAATGCAAAAAAAATAAAAATAAAAATAAAAAATAAAAATAAAATTAGACTATTTTTCATTTTATTAAAAGGTTTTTGAGATTTTTTGTGGGGTTTATGGGTTATGGGATAGTAGACAGTACCAACCCTACCGTATTGGTATTTCAGTTTATTTTTTCCTAGCAGCGATATGACCGAATCTTGTAGCTGCATTTAACAAAGAACCTATATATTTTGAAAATATGATTGAAGATTGTTGTCATATACTCGAGCACTATTCCATATTCTACAATTTAATGAGGGTTGGATGGAGCTTACAATCCTGTATTTGTTAATAACTGTACCCTTTGGTAGAACCAAAGAAAATTCAGACAGATTCCTCAATGAAGTAGATTGGCCATAATCAATTCCTTTGAGACCTCAACAAAAGAAATAGATATGCATGTCAAAAATAGATATGCATGTCAGAGGCTCCCGTTGACACCTTTTCTTGTTGCAGGTTGTGGAAATGTTCAAGTTTCTTTTTCTGAAAGAAGAAGAGGTGTAGTTTTGAAAATAAATGACCCAAATATTTTCACAGCAAAATGTACATTTCCAACATGTCTAAAAACTAAAATATCTCCAACTTCAATAAACTGCTCAGAAACAAAACTTTTCCAACCATTTGTGAAAACTGCCCACGTATTAACATAGCACACGTTCACATGCCACAATTTCCCACTTGGGCCTTGTAGTATTGCATCTTCACACTCCCCACATTGCATTCTCTCCACATAATAAGTGGGGATCTCCTACAATAAACAAAATGCATTGAAAGAATAGTTATTTCCATCAAGAATTTATCCAATTCTAATTCTCAAGAATAAGCAAAATTCTAATTCTAATTGCATATTTCCATTAAGAATAAACAAAATTCTAATTCTCAATTTTTATGGTTGGACTTCACTAAATTTTAGTGTACACACCTAAAAGTAATTTCGAAGCCTTAACCGCAAATCGGTGCTAATGTACAGATAACCGCACCGGTGCGTTTTAGTTACTGCGTACCGATGTCGTGTTATCAATGGATGCACCGGTGCAGTTCTATTAAGTGACGCACTAGTGACGAATAACCGCAAATAAAAAAAGCGCAACTCTATTTTCTAAGTGAAAAAAGAGGTAGATTGAAATATGGGCGGCAAAATATTTTCGAAAATCTAATTTCATAAAAAAATTCTTTAAATACTAAACACTTTTCATTATTTCACTATTTTTGCAAAATTTTTCCGCTAGAGATTTGCAGGAGACATACCTGGAGCAAGAGAGCATGAGAGCACTGTGGAGTAGTGAAATACGTTCGAACAGAAATATTCAGACAATTAGAATTCCAAACCTTTGGTGATTCAAACCCTGTAGCATAGAATTTCAAATGATCTCGTGATTAAATTTGATTATTATTTTTATTTTTTCTGCAGTTTTGTTTTTCATTTTCAGAAAAAAAAAAAAAAAAATAAAAAAAAAATAAAAAAAATAAAAAAAAAAATAATAATAATTAAAAAAAATAAAAAAAATAAATAAATAAAAAATAAAAAAATCCATTTTTACCCTAAACCCTTCATTCTATTCCTTTTTTTTTTTTTGCCATTTTTTCTCCCTGTTTCTATGATTTTAGAATTAGGGCTTTTAATTTTAGATTGACATACAACCCACGGGAAGACTTGCATAGTTGGATCCCAATCCATGTCAGCCCTTGCGTGATTTTTTGAAAGAAAATAGTTTTTTTTATCGGTGCGCCTTGAGTAACCTAGAACACTGATGTGTGTATTATCCCAGCGCACTGCGCAAGTACTGTGTAATAAAAAAATTAAAAACAATTTTTTTTAATCAGTGTGACATATCTAAAATAGGGCACCGGTGCGGTAGGTTATGAGGGGCGCACTGATAACGAGCTATTTCATTAAGGCGCACAACGAACATGTTGTTTCGCAAAAAAATGTTTTATTGTGTTAATCGGTGCACCATGTAACATATAATGCACCGCACCAGGTCTCCTAGTTGACAGAGAGCACTGTATGGTGGTCCCTTATTTGCGCAGGGCATTTGTGTTACAAAAACTAACACTAGACGATTTTTATTATTTTCTCTGTGTTAATAGGTGCAGTGGTTAACATGTAATGCATTGGTGCTCCTTGTTGACATAGATCACCATATGGTCTATTATACTATTTGTGCGGTGCATTTATAAGACCCCCATGCACCGACGTCGGTGTGTACATCATTAAAGGCACATCGGTTTCTTGAGATTTCTTTTTTACCTAAAAAGTTGACAATCTATTTATAAATATATTAATGAATGATATGGTACATGTTTAAGATTGATAAAGAAATTACTTACAAGAGATCAAGTAACAAAAATACTGATAACACATCAAGAAAAGCAAAAAAGGAAATTTCTTTGTAAATTCTTTACAAAAAATATTATTTTTGAACTATATGTAAGTTTAACTAATATGTACTGTTTACTGTGTATCATGCAGAGCCACAAAATGGCGAAGCTCAATAGTATTATTTCTAATCTAGGACTAGAAGAGCTTTTTAGCTTGATGGAAAAATTTCGGAAGGATGAATCAGGTGAATAAAAAAACACTATCGATCCAATATGAGTTTCTTTTTTTAATTTTCATTAATAATATACTTAAAATGATTAGATAACATGTGTCAAACAATCTATTAAGTCACATCTGTTTAATGTTCTACAGGGACCAACAACTTAGAAAAGGAATGTTGTTTTAAGAAAAGAAAAAAACAGAACATGCAAATGAAAATGAATTGCTCCTTAACTCATCTAGAGTGGTGCTAGAGGTTAACGAAAGGGGGAAAAGCTTTTACAAAAGTTTGAGGGATCTAGTGGAACGAATGTATAGTTGTTCTTTCCACTTACAATACAAAAATCAATCCAATGATTCCAAGAACCAAATTTTATCTAAATTACAAGTAGAGTTTCCAGAGAATTGGTCAATGAGACTTGTCAAAATTTTAATAGCAAAAATATACAATAACAAAAAAGAAGGAATGAAAAAGTAATATTCCTTTAAATGTTTGTCTAAAATTATTTATAAATATCACTTTTGTTTTATTTGCTTTTCATATATCAATATAAAAATTAAATATTTTATTGTCATGTTACATTTTCAAGAAGATTATGAAAATCTCAAAAGATGAACGAGCTAATATCAGAAATATGCCAGTAGGAATGTCCAAAAAGGTGTATAAGGAGATGGTCAAAGAAATGGACAAAATTGCATTGCAAGAGGAGCCATATCAACAAAAACGCGCTTCAAATGTAATATGTAATCATTGAATTTTTCGATCATTAGGTACAATAAATAAACAATTTAAAATTAAATATTAATTTTCAAGTATTTTCTTGTAGAAAAGAAAAGAAAATGGAACCCATTCAGCACATAAAACAGGACGACAAGGAAGAAAAGGGTTGATATCTAAGTTTGTGAGTAATTATTACTTCCTTATAACAACTTAACTAGATTTCATTTTTTTTTTTAATTTTTTAAGTTGTTTTACAAAAATCATTATTGAATCTCTTCAAACAGGTGCTAACATACAAAGAAGAACCATCAAACGAATTGATTGAAATTGGGTTAAATATGGGTTGTGAGTATATGTTGGCATATCAAAAATTAATTTTGGAATTTGTAAGCATCTATCGATCTTGTTTTACTTAGATCTGTCTATAATTTATAGAACAAAAAAATATTTTATATTAAATATATGATTTGTTATGGGGTATAAAACTTGCAGGAAACAAAGTATGGAACTGTGCCAACAGATGAAGTTTTAAAAGATGGCATGGTACATGGTTTTGAAAGAATGTGTATATTTTGTGAGTCAATTGTTGCCATGGTACACCATTTTTTTTTAATTTACATTAATGTAATATATTATTTAGTATTGCAATTTTCATTATTCTCACCAATGTATATACACTCATTACAATTTATTTTTATGTTTGTAGATGGAAGGTGAAGAAGAAGAAAACAATCAACACCATGAACAAAACATTCCTGAAAATAACCCAAGTCATGGAAGTAGCTGTAGTAGTGACAACAATTCAAGTGAAGAATGATGATCACTATGTTTGGATATTAAAGCAAGGTGTTGTATTTTTTGAAATAATTGTTTGTGAAATTAAACATTTTGTTTAATGTAATGGACATAGTGTCCCAATTGAAAGACAAAGGGATACCAATAACTATCCCATTTTGTATGAAAAAGACTGTCTTATTCATATATATATATACATATGTTTTAATTTATTCTATTGCATTCTCCATTGTCGTTCTCAAATGCACTAATAAAAATTTAATTCATATCAATATTGTTATAAGATATATATGTGTCGACTTTTGATGAATAATGAATTTTAAAAAATCACAATAATTATGATATGATATTACAAATTAATCCAAACATCACATTCAAATGCATTAATAAAAAATTAATTAATATGAATATTGTTATAAGATGTGTCAACTTTTGATGAATATGAATTTAGAAAAATCACAATAATTGCACTGTCATAGGTCGATGTTTCTAAAAAATAGAAAATGAACACCGATGTGTGTCAGTTACTGTACACTGGTGCGTTTGTATGCTGCAGCGCACCGTTGCATTTCTACGACCTATGGGCACCACACAAATATGAAAACCAATTAAAAATTTCAGTGCGTTTGTGTGATACTACGCACCGGTGCATTTGTACGACGTATGGGCACCACACAAATACCAATACCAATTATAAATATCAGTGCGTTTTTTTGATATGGCGCACTGATGCGTTCTATATGTCTACGTACCGGTGCGTTGAGACGACCTATGGGTACTGCACAAATCCCAAGACCAATTAGAACGGCCCCATGCATTGTATCACCAACACTGCTCCCGGTGCGGTTTTATACCTTGGTGGCCCGATGCATGCACCTTCGACCACCCCAGGGCCATCGACTAGATGACACGCAATAGTGTGTCGAAACCTTAGTAGCACACCGATGAAAAAAACATCCGTAATAACCTTCGGCCACCCATTTTTTTTAGTTGTGTTGAATTTCCGTTAAAAGCTCCGCCAAAACCTCCGTAACCATAAATGGATGTTGTAGAACATGTTTTTTTGACAATTTTGGCCAATTTTATAACACTAAAAACCTCCTTTATAGCCTCCGTTAGAGGGTCTTTTCCTTGTAGTGAAGCAAAATATCTCTAATATGACTGAGATCATCTTTCTCTTTACGTGATTTATGTTGTGTATAAAATAGTATGATAGGAAGAAATGTATATTAAAAACATCATGATAGAAGCATGGGAGGAGCACTTGAAGAAGGAGATCCTGGAAACCTCACTATGGAAGGCAGTCATCGAGATCTAGGGTCATCATTCAATAATCAATATGGAAACAGGTGTTGAAATTTTCTAATGGAGTTCTTTATCGCTTCTGGTTAGAAAGAGAGAAAAAGGTTTCATCAAGAATTCTATGTTACAGAATTCTAGGATTAGGATACGATGACACATTGATGAAGCAGTTCAAGGGAATGGAGTTCTTCATTCTAGTAAACTTTCTACAGGATGACTCAAAGGGAAAAGTTATGAGGTATATATATTTATATGTTGACACTGGATGCTATGAAGTCATGTCATATGGTTGCAGGTAATGGACTTCTATCTTTAAAAGTATGATCAGATAAAGGAGGATCTCTTCCATTACACAAGTTATCATTATCAGATAAAATCAACATAATATGTCATCATATGGAATATGAGGTGGTTGTATGCGAACAAGGAACTGAATGCTGAAATTTCATGGGAATGAAGCTATGTGGATAAAGAATAAAAGAGATCACGAAGTGCAACCATGTAAAGAGGTAGTTATCATCTGGAAGCCAAGAAGATGTGACTAGGAGATATCCTTGGAAGATATGTGGACTCTAATATAATTATAGTAAAGAATAAGACCCTTGAAAAAACATATCTTTAGGAGATGTTTCAATCTGAAAAGAGGATTTTGAAGCCTACAAGAGGATGTCATGGTGAAAAATCATCACTGAGGTAGCTTTTGATTTAAAATTTCTCATGTATATGTTTATCTAGATAAGTTTATGAAGGGCTACCAATCATGTAGAAGGATGTAATATCCTTGAGATATGGTTCGAAGGAAAGCAACATGACATAAAGGTGGACCAAATGAGGAAGATAGACAAATCACATTCTGATAGTTGACATGACTCGTGGATGAAAGTGATGGATGATCTGTGCCCTATGAAGCCGAAATTTGAAGATTCTTCAATATCGAAATACATGACATCGAGGGGAGGAATTCTTCATGAGCAACTGGGTGTCTCACCATTGCTTCTATAAGTCTCTGGTTGAGAGGGAGCTTGGTAGAAATTTTCTTACTTGGAAGAAACTTGAAGTATGTCCTTCCTAAGGGAGTTACATATAGGATTCTCTAATACATGTGTCATGCACTAGACTGGGACTAACATCCGTAAATCTTAGTGAAGGCCATGTGGAGAGAATGGATAGACACATAATTCTGGCCTTCACTTAGAAGACAAAATGGAAGATTGGTTAATCATCTGGCATTCGATACACTTTGAGAATGTGATAGGGCATTCAAGATAAGAGTAGTCAAGGGACGATATTATTTGAGGGTTGGCTACCCAAGAAAAGAATAGTCCAAGAAGGTAATACTCTGGGAACACTTGGGTGGAGTATGTACCTTGGAGAGACAATGAATATGGTGTCTATAATTCATGTGTCTCTCTAGCATTGTAGCCCAATGTCTCGTTGAGAGATGGGGATGTTATTCAAGGCCTTGCACTAGGAAAATGATGGTTAATATGATGCTATACAGATGCGATTACCAATCTGATTCTTATTATGATATTATTCAGTTTGAAAGTGACCATGTACCTATATGAATACCTCCCTAGTTAAGAGGGAGCGTTGAAAAGTGTAACTAGGATCGGTCTTCATATTGACTGTGTAATTATGTATTTATGTAAAGAAGAAGATAAAGATAATAAAATATGTTTTTGGTATGCTTGCCTCATGGGTTTCATGAGAAAGGTTTTATTACAGGTCAATAGACTTCTTCTTGATGTCTATTAGGATTTGTCTTCTCATTATAAATCTAATTAGGAGTCATGTATATGAAGAGTCTAGTCATTAGAATATGTCGACCTTGTCATGAAACCGTGAAGAAAATGGCTCAAGAATGATGCTCAAATCAGTCCTCAATACATCCTCCTTAACGATGGAAAGTAAGACCCACATGTTAGCTATATTACCCTATGACAGGTCAGCTTCATAACCTATGGACATGTCGACTAAATTACAGGTGGAAACAACTATATATACCTTGTAGGTTCTGCATAGAAAATACAAAATTTAGTGAAGATTTTCTGTGATTAAATGTGAGCTTCAGAACTAGAAAAAGTGCGAGAAAATGAGGAGAAGGTCTATGGTTTAAATGCATAGAAGAGGATAGGTCAACAAGGAAGTAAGTTGGTATAATTATGTGATTATAAAACAGTATGCAAATACATTGCGGATCTCAGGAATCTCCAATTTCAGTAAAGGACAAGGATAAGTTTCTAAAGTCATCACTGTTTAGTTCAGGGTTGCTTTTATAGTACTAGAAGAAGAACAAATAGAGAAGCCAATTGGATATTTAAGAAAGAATATTATTGAAGGAAAATTTTTTTGGGTTAAATATTGGTAAAAGAGACAGAGTTTTATCTAAGTATCAAGTGCAAAATAATGCAGAAAGAAGAAAGCAGATAGCTAGAGACCGAGCTCTCTAATCCTAGTGCAGGCTGGTGTTGAACGGTGTTGATCGGTGTAGGAAGGTGCAAGAAAGAATGATAAAATCAAGTAGTCATGGAAGAAGTAATGCCAAGGTCTTGAAGGCATATAAAGGTCTAGGGTCTTTGTCATGGTCATGGTACTTGTCATATGAAAGTATATAAGAAGGATTTCTTGTGGGTTTTCCTCTCCAAGAGGGAGAATTTTTTCCCTGGCTTGAAGAGACTAATTGTGTGTCTCTTGTATTTTTGGTAATTAACTTGATGAAAGACTTAATAAGCTAATAAGAGAAGATATAAGTAAAAGAAGTAAGTTCACAAGTGATTATCAAGTAGAGAATTTGAATTAATCATCGCCCCTCCAACTTCTCAACAAGGGCGGGGGGGGGGTGTGTTCTATAGTAGCTCACGGGCCACACGTCTCACTCTGTCTCACTCCTTTATGCTTGCATCCAATTCCATTTAGATAAATAAATATCAAATCAACCTCGCCTTCTAGCTAGATTTTCTCCCAAAAGGGTTTCCAAGATGATATCTTGGTGTCTTATGGTTTGTGAGTGCTTTTTATTATTATCTATTCTCTATTTTTCAATTTTTTTATATTTTGCTCCGGATAAGAAGAACACGTTCCAAGATGATATCTTGGTGTCTTATGGTTTGTGAGTGCTTTTTATTATTATCTATTCTCTATTTTTCAATTTTTTTATATTTTACATGGATAAGCAGAACTCGTAACTTAATAATATAGAAATATAAGGAAAAATAAACCCTCATAGTACAGATTTCAGTTTTCAATAAATTTTATGAAATTCGTTATGACTAAATGTCGAGTAAAATATCTACAATAGTTTACAGATCAAGAAGACCTAATTCTAAGGTGTAATATGGTGAGGGAATTTCTCCCTCTTTCTCTCCCTTTCCTCTTACTTGTTGATGACAAGAAGGTCTAATACTGCTCATGTAACAATTTTGAATCTCGCAAGGCTAGACATGATAAGTGGGAATGTAACCTTGTGTGTATAGCTTTTATAATGTACAACTATACTAATATTTTGATCTCTTTATCTATAAATTTCTTTTCAATTATATAAAATAATATTTTCTCACATATATCAAAGCAAAATATCTGAAGATGCATATGAATAAAAAAAATAAAGCTATATACACATAAATGAATAACATAATAATAACAAATTTAAGACAAAATATGTGCTAAGTTTGAAAGAAATCACAAAATTGAAAGCCATTCTTAGTCTAAGTTGAAGCTTGTCCTTAGAAACTCATTTGAGAGTTAGAATTAGAAGAATCCTTTAGAAACTAAGATGTCAAATAATCATAGAATGGGAACTAGGTTTCATAAAGAAGGAAATAAAAAATTCTTCACTAGATCACTTCAAATAATTGCTAAATATCATTAAATACTACAAGAAATCAAATTAGTTAGCATTGAAATAACTAATAGATTTTGAATAAAATGAGCAAAAAATCAAATCAAAATAATCAACCTTAAAGAATAAAAATATAAAAGAGAAAACTATATTTCTTCGCTACCTTTAAAGTTGTACATTGCGAACAAATAGACAAACTTAGTCACAGAAAAATCAGAAGGGATGAATAGAAGAATAAAAATAATTTTTCAACCTGAACAAATTCTCCCTCTTCATTTGTAACCAATTTTATTTTTCCATTTATCAAAGTATTCTAAAAAAATCAGATAGATTATCAATGTTTTAATGTAATATATATGTAAGTAGGTAGGGTCTCGCTAGGTTATTTTTATCTATTAAATATTTAATTTAATCTTGTAACTCCATTTAAAAAAAATGAACAGAAGAATTTAGGTATGCCTAGGGTTTGGCACAATGGAAAATATTAAGGTTGAATTTTTATCTTCGTGGAAAGGCATAGACCTCACCACGAACTATGGCATCTATCAACTTAATATTCTTGGATATTATATGATTATAACTAGGATGCTAACAAAAGCTCTCACATTGATGATTTTTCTCTCCTTCCTGTAATAGAAGACTTAAGTCTTCTATTGAAAAAAAATTGAAGGAAAAGCTCGAGTTTTTCATGAAGACGAATAGAGATCCACGTTTAGTGTCGGTATTTGCGGGAGAAGGGGAGTGTCCGAACCTCAGAGGACTATATATGGCAGCTCCCCTAGGAATTTGGTTGGTCTCCTTTAGTTTCTCTCGGTGCTCTCTGAAGTCTAGTTCATCGACAAGCAGTCAATTAATGGCACTGGAGGGCCCCTAAAAAAAGTATCTACATAATACATCAAAGGGAAACTAAAAAAAAAATTCCCATAAAAGGTAAGTTTTTCCAATGCCATCATAATAAGGGACAAGTACCTAACCTCTTGTGCACCAAATGAATGTCATGCTTGAGATAACTTTGAACATATCCTAACTAGCTCTATGTTGCAATTGCAAGCAATGGCTCAGGGAACTAGGGCTAATCCTCTCCCCTCCTATGCAAGCCAATGATGAATTAAATATCCTTCTCTGTGGGTTGATACCACAAATAAATACCAAATCAAAATATCTACCTACAATGATCCAAACAATGACCAAATATTGTAAAAATAAGGAGTTAACCCTAACATATGAAACCTCCTCATAAAAATTAAGTAGGCCAATGTTCCTCAAAAGTGATCCAGATTGGATAATTATATTAATTTTCATCCATATTAATGCTTTCATAGTGGATAAATTTGAGGAATTAACTCACATGGCCATTTTTACAAGCGAGTCCCAATTTGTGAATTGGGATTTTAAACCTTTCAGAGGTAGTTTGATGGATTTCTTGAAGTTTTTTGGGGTTAAAAAACTCTCACTTGTGGAATACCCTTTGGTGTTCTTTTGTATAAAATATCTTCTCAACGATGGAATAATGACCTTAAACAAAGTTTGTTTACAAAATTTACACCACCTAGAATTTGATCTTCCTATTTTGTCCATTATGATTTGAGAGGATGCCATGCCAATCCCATTACTCATGGAAAATGGGCTATTCAAATTGTTTGTGCTCAACCTAGTCTCCTAAATTGAGTTCATTAATTGTCAACCAGGGTTGGTAAACTGCTGAAGTTTGGTGCACTATATGTGCCTAGGTAATTGTTTCTCACTACGTTGTGTCTAGTGTTTTATGATGTTTTTGGATTTTTATGGTTTTATGTTCACAAGGGAAAGAACTAAATGCTGGTGGAAAGAAACTACTGGTTGAAAAACAGAGTGAAGCCTAAATTATGGATGACAAATGACAAATGCAAATACTGAAACAAAACAAAGTCTAAACTATGGCTAGCAAATTACAAAGCTTGATAATGACTTCAAGAAAATAAATCACAACATGAGCTTAACTTGTCCAATTCATTCATTAAAGATGTTTTGGAAGAGCTTGAGAAATGGGCAGCTAAGTGTAAATGAAATCCTCCTAACTAAACAATCAAACAATCAACTTACAATGTTACAACATCTCATCCATGATTAAAGGTCTATTAAAATATATTTGGAAAAGAACATTTGTATCACCATAAGATTTATATTCTAAACTAGATTCTAACTTTGTTATGCAACTCAATCTAGCACCACTAGGCCTCACACAAAAGTTATAGATTTCCTTTTAGAATGATCTTTGAGAAAAGGCTTGTTTGTGAAATGGTAAAAAGGTTGCAAAAGTACTCCAGGCCTTAGACTGACACTACCTTCTGTCCAGATAATTATGTGTTAGTATGAGTTTGGAACAAAAGAAGTTTTGTAAATAATGAAGACCGTGGTGTTTAAATTTAACAACTAATAAAATTTGAAATGCAATGGATGGCAACTACACTGGAATGTTAACACAGTGAACTAAGTTAAGACTAAACTAGGGTACTTCTAGTCTACAGTGAACAATGTTAAATTAAAAGCCATTATCAAACTGAAAATGAAATGACAGAACTGAACCACATGCATTCTACCTCAGGAGTGCTATAACTAATTTATCATGCAACTAACCTAAGGAATTCTACAGTTCATCCCGTTCAGTATGAATGATGTTTTGGAAGAGTTTGTGAGAACGAGTATGGCTGTATCATTCAAAGCAATTGAACATAAACACAAGACTGAAAGCAAATACTACTAAAGTCCAAGACACCACAGTTACTTCTTACTCATTGTTATGATATTTTGGAAGAGCTTTGTAAGAGTAAGATTGGCTATGCTACTTGGTTTAAACTTAACAACTAAAACCTACAATACCACAGTTATGCCTTATCCATCATAATGATATTTTGGAAAATTTTATTAGAGTAAGTCTTAACTGTGATAACTAATGAAAGTAAATGCAACTAAACCTACACTATCACAGTTGTGCCTTATTCTTCATAATGATATTTTGGAAGAGTTGATTAGAGTAAGTTTGGCTGTGATAGTAAATATAAACAAATATGAACATAAGCTTCAGAAATCTACTTAAACTAGAAATAAAAGCGAGACTAAAATACTTATCTACTGTATAAACAAGGCCGCTCAGGAGGCAGGGGCCCTCTACCACCAGAGTAGCACGAAATCTAGTTCAAAATTGACTCAACGCGTTCAAGGAAATGCTGCTTCTTTCATTAAAGAGGAATCACCTCAAAACAGAGTATTCACGGACTTCAAAGATCTAACAGTCAAACATAAAATCTAACCAAAATCTAACCTTTGTCTCTCGGTTTCCCGAGCATATTTATAGCAAATTTACATAACAGAACTTGAGATAATACGGGGATTATTGTCTTTCCTAATAGAAACTAAACTAGGACTCTGATCATGATCACGTAACAAAATCTGGACTGTCCTTATCCTGTTAGGAGTCTACCTCCTAGTTTAAGTTTCCACGTGCTTAACCACGTACAGAATTCTGTTCAATCTCCATGGAGAGCAACAAATGATGAGTACATGACGTGGAATACACCCATGTGTGTTTTTCTCCAAGATGACATCCGGAACCTGTATAAACATGAAGCTGGCTACAGAATTGGCAACTAGCTACAGAATATCTGCATTTTGTAGCTAGTTTCAGTTCAAAAAGTACTACAATGACACAATCATAAAAACATAGCAAGTTAGCCACAATATTCATTCTTAAAATTTTTTTAACTAATTTCATTGATCATTTGAGCCTGGGATTAATAATGGATGAAAGAAATGGAATGGAATGTGGTGGAAGAAAGAACATTTTTGGAGCTCAACACACATGATCATGATGAATAAGACTCTATAAGAGTTGATTTTTAACCCATATTGGGGGTAGAATGGATAAAATTTAACCCCTAGTTGGTTTTTGGGCTATGTTATAACCAAGCCATTGGGAGGAAAAGGGGTTAAATTCTATTTGAGTGCATTTCGTTCCATATATGACAAGAGTATCTAAGATTGGTTGGAGAGATATGGGGGGGACAGGGATAAGCTGGTATAATTTTGTGATTATAAAACAGTCAGCAAATACAATGCGGATCTCAGGAATATGAAATTTCAATGAAGGAAAGGGATTAGTTTCTAAAGTCATCACTATTCAGTTAAGGGATTCTTTTATAGTACTAGAAGAAGAACAAATAGAGAAGCCACTTGTATATTTAAGAAATAATATTATTGAAGGAAAAAGTTTTGGGTTAAATATTGGTAAAAGAGATCGAGTTTTCTCTAAGTATCAAGTGTAAAAAAATGTAGAAATAAGGAAGAGGATAGCTAGAGACCGAGCTCTCTAATCCTAGTGCAGGCTGGTGTTGAATGGTGTTGATCGATGTAGGAAGGTGCAAGAAAGAAGGATAAGCTCAAGGAGTCATTGAAGAAGCAGTGACAAGGTCTTGAAGGCATATAAAGGTCTAGGGTCTATGTCATGGTCATGGTACTTGTCATCTGAAAGTCTATAAGAAGGATTTCTTGTGGGTTTTCCTCTCCAAGAGGGAGAGGTTTTTCCCTAGCTCGAAGAGCCTAATTTTGTGTCTCTTGTATTTTTGGTAATTGACTTAATGAGCTAATAAGAGAAGACATAAGTAACAAAAGTAAGTTCACCAGTTATTATCAAGTAGATCATTTGAATTAATCATCGCCCCTCCAAATTCTCAACATGGTATTAGAGCTAAGGTGCTAAAGGGAGGGCCACTTAGCAAAGAGGCACTCAAGGAAGCACAAATCAAAGTCAAGGTCAAAAGGTTTGCATTGAAAATTCAAATCACTTTGCTAGAAATATTCTCAAGTCATTTCAAGAAGACCTTCCATCCCATTCAAAGGATTCATCCTTCAAGAAAATAATCTTTGCCATCATAGGTTTATATTCAAGGCATTGTTGGAAGAGACATCATCTTTTCGAAATATCCTTTGTCATCAAGGATTCAAGGTCACCTAAATTGGAAATTCAATCTAAGAGGAAGTTACTGACTTCATCTTCATCATCATCAAGGAAGCTACTAGAAGGAGAAAGTCACTCTACTCAAGTAAGTATCTATGACCTTATCTAAATCTATCAAAATGACTTATTGCAAAGCAAGAAACAAATTGGTTGGGTCATAAAACTTTAGTGCATGGAAGAAAAGGATAGATCTGAGTCTAATTGAAGACGAAGTTATGGAATACATCGAAGGACCTACAGTTCAACCTTCAAAATAATATGCTCTAGCTCATGCCAGGTACATGAAAGGAGAAATCATAGCCCAGAGGATTCTCATAGAATCCATTAAGGACTCACTCATACTCTATGTATCAAAATTGAAAACTGCAAAAGAAATATAAGAAAAAATGGTGGAGCTATTCTATGTGAGTACTGCAGGAGAATCAATCTCTCTAAGACAAAAAATATACAAGATGAATTTTTTAAGAGAGGAAGGAATCACTTCATATTTTATGAGGATTTCTAAAATACGAGATCAAATACAAGAATTGGGAGAAGTAATGTCCAATAGTGAGATGACTATAGTAGTGTTGAATGCTCTACCAGAAGAATGGGGCTACTTCACTTCAAGTTTATACGGGAAGAAAGAAGCAACACCATTCCACGATCTATAGTCTCTATGTAAAATAAAGGAAACAATATTAAAAACCAAAACTGATACAAGATCAAGTGAAGGGAAAGAAGCCTTTGCAAGTATGTCCAGGAAGAAAGGAAGATTCAGTAAATTTGGTCCTTAGAATAAAAGAAGAAATATGGACAAAGTACGATGCTTTGGATGTAATCAACTTGGGCATTATAAAAGGGATTGTCCTAGATCTGGAAAGAACAAGAGGAAAATGGAAGAAGCCCATATCACAAATATAAGGGAAGAACTTGATACAAATAAATGTAAGAAAGAAGAAGCACTACAAGGAAAAGACCCTCTAGCGGATGTTTTTGACGAACCCCTTATAAAAATACCCCAAACATTCGTTTCTAGTGGAGGTTACTAAAGGAGGTTGGCGGGAGGAGGTTTTTGCGGATGTTTTTTTTTCCGGTGTGCTTATCATCCTAAACCGCACCGGTGCGTTCAACAAGAGAAAGCATCGGTGCGCACAAAAAATTGGCACACCAGACACTGTGCACTCTGTACACACCCGCCCGATGTGTCTTATTATTGTAGCGCACTGGTGCTTTACAAATCTTCTACACTAGTGCGTCATAAAACACTGCGCCAAAATAGAAACCGCCAGGTGCGGTCTTAAGAAACCGCACCGATGCGCCTATAAAACCCCATGCACCGAAACAATGTTAAATTAAAAAAAAAAATTAAGGCAAAAAAACCGCATTTTTCACTTTTATCAGTGCTCCAGAGCTCTCAAGCACTGATGAAATTTATCCTTGTCTGATCCGCCCTAACATCGGTGCTCCCATTGCACCAATTGCACGCACTGCTACTGTGCATTGCCCACCAATATCCAACTTGAATTTTGCAAAATGGTGGGTAAATTTTATTTTTCAAATTCTAAAACTAATATGCCTCCTCGACGGCCAAATATACAGGTATTTTTCTTTTTTTTCCATAATTAAGATTTTTAGCGGATTAGAATTTCAAATAACCTTAAAATTAACCGGTTAAAAGGAAAAACAAAATTACATGTGGTGTGCTCAAGCCGTTCGGCTCGCACCACAACCCATGCTAACGGTATCCGCATCGGTTTCGGGGTGGTACCGAAAGGCGCACCATGTTATTTTAAAATTTAAAAAAAAAGTGTGGTGCGGTCGTTTATCTAGCCGCACCGTTAACCATGTAGAATAGTGGCAACGTGGTGCGTTGACATAAATATTTGCCCCGGGGCAGGGATTTTTGTCAGTGCACATTCTGCATTTCGACAGGGTCAACGGTGGAGCCTGGTAAAAGACCGCACCGTTGACTATGTAATGATGTCAAGAGGTCAGTGCATTTACCCAACTATACACGCCGGGGTGTAGATTTTAGTCAGTGCACCGCACTCCTGATACCATACATAGTCAACGATGCTCTGCAAATTTCAAGTGCACCGCCGCCGATGCATTGAATATCATCTGGTGCACCACCACTGGTGCACGACAAAAAGATGACGCATCGGAACCGGTGCATGACTGTTTTTTGTGGTGCACCAACTATTTTTTTTTTTTTTTCCAATATATATATATATATATATATATATATCTATATATATTCCTAAATACATGTCTCATTTAATATAAAATTTTTATTTATTATGTCAATCATTCAGAGACGTGAAAGGAGAGAAGAGGGGGAACAACAACAACAATAGGCAGAGCAGTATGACATGGTTCGTATGTGGGAGGCATGAGAGAGGGAGAGAAATGCGTACCCTCGCCCTATTACAACAGCTACCTAGGGGCTCCTAAGGCAGGTAGGCCTCCTCAAGTTCTATGAGAAGGCTACTTTCCTAAAGGGCCATGGTGAGTTTTTGAGACATCTCATCCACAGGTGGAATGCCCACCGACAGGCTTTCCGGGTTGGTCCTAACCAGTGGTACATGCCCACTAAGGAGGACATATATTTCATTACAGGGCTATCGAGGAGAAGGGTGAATTTTCCCTTGTTCCCATAGGTTCTAGTTGGCTATGTAGCAGGGAGTTAGTTGGTGTACTACCAGAGATACAATAGTGTAGATATACTATCTCCTTCAGATTTTCAGGTCTCCAGAGGTCAGTTATGTATTGGTGCATTTGGTAGTAAGGAGGTGAGGTGCCTCTCACTTCTGATTTCGACCATTTCACACAACACCAGTGACGAGCAACACATTAGTTGCTCGCTTCTATATTATGTTGATTCTTTAGTGTTAGTATGATTCTTTCGTCGTAAAAGATCACTTTAGCTACGCATAACAAATAGCCCTAACATCGATTATGGCTGCAAAATATCTTTAAGTTTGCTGCACAAATTCAGATCTAAGCACAAAAGACATTAAGCAGATAAAATATAATATGGCTCCATGCATCCAATAGACAAGACAAGAACAAAGTGTTTAAAAGAATAATTTGTATTATATTAAAGAATGGGGCACCTGAGAGGAAAACAAGAAAGGTGTTTTCCAGTTCTCCTCAATGGGATGGGTTCTTGAAAGTCCTCAGTGTTTCAGATCTAAAATTCCTCTCTCTTATTGTGGTAGAAAACCCTGACAAACATAGAACTCAATGGGAGCTCACAAAGAAAAAATGGAAAATGGTGACCAAGAGTAGATCCAGTGTGATCTAATGCAATGAAGGTGACTAATGAATGGGGAAAACCCTTCTATTTATAACAAAATATTGGGGTGTTCTAGAACTCGGTGCATGAATAAAATATTATTAATCACATTCTAGAATCACCTTTTAGGAATATTTTATTATATTTTTTGGAGGGAAAAAGGTTTTTGACTCGGGTCAATTCCTTTATTTATAAATAACAAATAAATAAATGATTTATTTATTATTTAAGGGAAATGAGGGGAATATAATTAAATAAATAATGGTTTATTTAATTATTTATATGTGATTTAGTCAAATTTAACTAAGAATATTATTTAAATAACTTATTCTTAGGAAATAATTAAATAAATAAGGATTTATTTAATTAAGTTCCTTGTTTTGGGTTAAATATGACCAGGAAATATAAACAAATAAGTTATTTTATATGGTGAAAGCAATTTTACTTAGGGTAAAATTGGTCTTATATGGTGTACTTGGGTTCATCTAATAATAATAGGTTAGATGACCAAAAAATGGTGTAACAGATTGCCCCCCAACGTACAAGTGTTAGGAGCAAATCGTATGACCGAAGTACGTTGTAAGAACTCAATCACTAGATATCAAAAGGGAAGTGAGAGAGAGAAGTGTAATGTTGTCTGATGTGTTAAAGGACTAGACCCTGAGGAGATGAGACTTACAGGTGCAACAAGTCTCTAGTGTATGAAGTGGTACCTGTGCTAAAGGCGGTGGGGGAGGCATACCTATGCCCGTCGAGACAAAGTACAAAGAATAAGGCGCTCGGAAAACCACGAAACGCAATAAGGAAGCATGTGCTGGCCTAAACAGGGGCCAGATAAATAACATGGTGAATCCCACATACATGTGAGGCCTGGAATAATTGTCAGGATTTATACAATAATATGGTAGTACATGACATACAAATACACCCAAATTCCCCCTACACGCGGGGGAGGGCTCGGAAGCGCTGACTGATACGTGCAAATCGAAGAGGCGCCGCAAGCGGTTGAGGCTGATATCATCAAATGGGAGGAGCTACATCAAGGGAAGAAATGAGTTCATCCGGGCATGTGGGGGGCTACCTGCAGGGCCACCCCCTCATGAGGGTTGAGACATCTCACACACACCCGAGAATCACCAATAGCTGCTGCTGCATCACTGGACTATCAAGTGCATAGATCAAGATCATGCTGAAACGAGCTCGAACCAAGGTATACTGCTCCCCAGACCTGGCTTCTGGAGTAAATGAGTTGATGTCGATAAAAGTAGGTCTGCCATAGGTGAGGCAACAAGGGAATCTCAACTAAGGCACGGGAGAAAATAGTAGAGTGACTAACAGACGGACACTGATGATGATAATGAAATGAGGAATATTGAGTAGCGGATGGACGACTTCCCTTGTTAGAGCATAAAGGGCATGAATGGTTTGGCAGCGACTAACACACTATCATGAGGGATAGGGGACAATGGTACTGAAGGCCATAATGTGCAACACGAGAGAGGGACCAAGCAATGAAGGATGGAGGACAATAGTGGGATACAAAGGGATGCGAGATAGACTCCATGACTGATGATGACGCAACTCAGATGCTCTAAAAAAGGGCAACTCGATGGTGCTGCCACACAGTAAAGGTCCAATGGGGAACCATAAAAACATGAGTACAATAGGGTATCTCATGACGAAAATCAACACGAACAAAGACAAGTAAGGAGACAAAGAGGTGTCCCAAATACAAGTATGGTAAGTGAAGAAATTCGATTTGTAGGAGAGGTGAATAGAATCTTCATGGACAAAATGTGTCTTGGTGAAGTATCAAGGTACTAAAAACTAAAAGGTACCCAGAGCTCATGAACAGGCCAGGGCGCACTTTTTGGGGTCGGTTCTGTGACCTGGTAGCATGTACTGGGCAGAAAACTGCGACCTGCCCCAGGAAATGACCTGAAAAGTGCGACCTGGCAGAGAAAGGGGGTTTAAGTGCTGTTTTTTGGCTGAGATCTGGGATATTTATGGTTGAGGGGCATAGGTGCCCCGAAGCATGTTGTGATCATGCCAAAATGGATGTATAAAAAGAGGAATTTAAACACATTTTACGGATATGGTGTTATGGTTATGCAGTTTGAGAAAGGAAATGGAGGATTACCAACCTCGTTTAGTACTGCATATATGAATCAAAGGGACTTTAAGTTTCTGGGTTGGCATGCTTGGTGCCACTATCCCAAACAGAGAATTTGGAGATAATGAACTGATGCTCTTTTGGAAAATGTGTAGGTTGGTCAACAACAAGGTCGAAAACACTGGGTTGCTGATGTAAGATAAAGGAACGATAAGGGGTATCATCCCGAGAGTGATTTGAAGTGATATGGGACTTTATAGGTTTTTCTAAATGTGGAAGAATAATGGTACTAAAGTCGGCACGACCAGATATACTAGGAGAGTTGTAGAGAATTGCTTCTCTTGGTCTCTTAAATATGGGTGCCCCCTTACTCAAACATTGGGTTTCAATGTAATGGCCACAAGGTGTATGTGGTGTGAACGCATGGGTTCGATGTAAGGGGGAATAGATAAAGTTAGGGGTGGTGATTTCTTCCATAATGTCATCATCATGATAAGAGATGGGGTGACTGGTGGAAGAAAGACCGCCTGACGCGGCGAAGCTTCTTGACTCATGATCACGAGAAGAGATGGTCGCATGCGGATCATCACAAGGGTTAAAAATGGCCCAAGCTATCGAGGCTAGTTTCCGGGAATAGTGACTTGTCCCATCGGCATAGCCAATATAAGGTGTGGACGGAAGGTCCTGCAAAATAGTGGCACAAGACAAGACATGGGAGGAGTAAGAACAAAGGTGACAACGTGAGTGAAGGGTAGACAGCACAAGATAACTACGGGTGGTAGTAGGCTGGATAGGGTGGCTATGACTCACAAACTGACTAGAGGGTGTTTGATGGGGGTTGGAGCGCAGGCTGCAGAGAATATCATAGATACGGATGGTATCGTCATGGTTATGGGTGGGAGGGAAGAGGTCAGGGAAACCGCATGAGGCTGCAAAGCTACCTAAATCATCAGCATGGGAAGAAAGGCTCACATATGGACTGTCTCGAGGGATAACAGAAGAACAAGTAAAAAGATGATCGAAGGATGTAGAGTCCAAGAATGTTGCTGAAGGGGAATCAAGCAAAATAGATGGAGTGGATTTAGAGGGAATGTACTCCGAGGGTCGGACGGATGATGATAGGTATAGGAGGGGGGCAGTAGGTTCTAACATCTCAACATCAGGAGGAGGAATGGCAATGGTAGCAGGTGGATCCTTGAGTTGGCCTGACGCATATTGCGCGAGGATAGGACAGGCAGATGGGTTTTGTTCCTTCTCGTACTCGCGAATGACCTCTAAAGAGGCTCGGTAATGCGTGAGGTGAGGAAAATGGTGAGAATAATGGCCATGGACACCACAAAAAGCACAGGTTTTGTTGGTGCGAAGAGGCTTTGGGTTCTTGGCTGCGGACGAGGAAGAAACAGAGGATTCAAGGACCATAGACTCCAGGAACGTGACGTTGACCAGGGGTTTGATGCGGGGTAGCTCGGGACAAGTATGGGTGGCATGACCGACAACATCACACAAGGCACACTGGATGGTATGCGTTGAAGGCCGAGGAGGGACAGGGTTTGTCGGGGTAGCGTTGGCCTCTGATGCCCCCCTACGAGTGTTGCCATGCTGACCCGAAGCGGTCGCAACAGGAGGTGGTTCTTGTTGAGGTGACTGAGGGACTGTTGCAGCGGGAGAAGTCATGGGGATTGGTTGAACTGGGGTTAAAGTAATAGATGGTTTGGGTTGACCTGGCAGGGTAGTGGCTGGAGGGTCGAGATACCAGACGGGTATACCCAGGGTCAGGTGGGGGAGAGATAGGGTGGCCAAAATAGGGACCGAATAAGCTCCGGGAGGGGGAGCAAGGAAAGGTATCTGACCAACATGGAAATGGCCAGGAGGAATGGTGCCAAGGGGGTTGATATCGGGTGGAATCGACCCAGGAGGATAACGAGACGTGGGGGGACTGTGTGTAGAAGAAGTTTCAGAAGGAATAAGGTTGGCGAGTGGGGGCGAAGGGTTAGGAGATGGTTGAGGTTGAGGTTGCTGACCAGCCAAAGTGGGCTCCGTAAGGTCAGCCCAAGATGATTGCATCATGCAGACGTTCGCTAAGTTGGGGTCAGAGACAGGAGGGGGGGGGAGGACCAGGAAAAGTTCCAAGAAAAGAGGAGTCTTTGTAGATGCCAGGGGAAACACTGGTCAAAGAATCAACAGTTGGTTTATTAGTGACAGTAGAGATGGTGGACTCAGGAGAGGTTTGAGAGTTTGGCTCATGGTAGGTCAATTGGTCAATGGTGACAATCTTGCCATTATGAGGGGAAAACATCTTGCGGTGGACTGCGGATGGGATGGCTGACATGGCATAGGTGTAACTACGCCCCAAAAGGATGTTGTAGTCAAGAGGGGCGTCGATAACTTCAACGTCGACACAAACAGTCTTGCCGGAAAGGGTGATAGGACAGTTACGAAATAGGCCAATGGGCTAGGAGGCATGGCCATCCCACGCACGAAGGTTGATGGTGGAAGGGGCCAGTTCAGGGGAGCTGAGTTGTTTCCAAACCGAAGCGGACATTACGCAGGTAGATGCCCCCTCATCAATAATACACCAAGCAACATTGGCGTTTCGGATTTTGACTGGGATTTGGAAAGCAACTGAAGGAGGAAGAGGGGGATGGTCTGATGGACGGGCGTCGAAAACAATCAATTGGTCATCATCAGGATCTACAGCGCCCACGGCAGATAGTAGAGCCCTCTTTTGAGAAGGACATGACTGGAGGAGTTCCAGTGTTGAAATGGTAGCAGGATATTGGGCCAGATCATCTACTATGCTGTATGAATGGGCAGCCCGACCAGAGGCAGCATTGCGGCGTAATGGTCCCTTAGGAGGCTTGGGAGGAACCTCGGCTTTGGGCAGAGGGAGTTGCAAGGGACCATTGGGTGTCGATAGAGGCTCTGTAGGACTCGACGATGGAGACTCAGAGGCACACAGAACAGGAGGTGTGGAATACTGACGGGACCGAGTTTGAAGGTTGAGGTCGACAGTGAGAGGTCGGTCAGAAGCCATCATGAGAATTTGGTAATCAGAGGAACCAGAAGGGGAAGGTTGAGTGGTTACCGGGGCATGAGTTGGTTGAGTGGCCACGAATCCTTGTTGTGGGAAAGGATCGGTAAACATAGCAGGTTGAGAAGTAACGGGGGTGGGAGGGGTAGTAGGGGAGGAGTGTTGTCCCCGTACGGTGGCCTAAGAATCCCAAATTTTCCGCATTTGTGGTAATAAGGGACAATCGTGAGTGTAGTGACCATAAACACCACAACACAAACAGGGCTTATTGGTGCGAAGTGGCCTGTCCGGCTTGGGCTGAGAGCCCTGTGGCTGGTTGGCAGTGGTAGAGTCGATATTGGAAGGATTGCGTCCACGATTACCAGAAGCGGATTGATTGCCTCTTCTCCTTCTTTGAGAAGGAGGAAAATTAGGTGCCCCCTGCTATGCAAATACTTGCCCTGGAGGGGGTAGTACGTGCAGTTGTGGGGGTGGAGAAGGCAAGGGAGTGGGAGGTCCAAATGCTGGAGGAGCTGGGACACCAGGTGGCGGATATGGATAAGGAGTAGGGTGGGCAGCAGTAAGGTAAGCAGGGGGGTGGGAAAAAGGAGGAGGCATGCCGTAGCCTGAATACATGCTGCCTAGAGGGGAAAAAGCGCCGGAGGGGCTGGCCCTTAGAGGAAAACCATGGCTCAGAGGAGGTTGGACAGAGGTATGTGACAGGGATCCAATGATACCATTGGAAGAATGAGATGCCCCCGAGACATTAGGGCCACCAGGTTTGGGAAGGTCAGGAAGGATGGTATAAACATAACCAGATTGGGCGTAGATAAGGTCATACTTCAAGGAGATTTGGAGGGCGGCTTCTTCGGTTTGGGGAAAATTGGATGCGACATCTTTGCCAATGGGAGGTAAGAGAGAGCGAAGGAAATAGTTCATGTAAACCCAATCTTCAAAGGGGGGAGCTCGACATAAGCTTCTTCTGCGCCGCCATTCCTAGACATGAGCAGAAAGGCGGGTTGAGGAGGATTGACGGAAGGAGGTTAAAAGCTCAGTACCAGTGTCGTATCGAAGAGGGAGCTAGAAATAAGATAAAAAGGCTTAGGAAATGGTCGAAAAAGTGGTATGGGAGGAGGTGGCCTGTTCAACATACCATTTAGAAGCTTCACCTGTAAGCGTGCGTTGGAACAATCTAAGACGAATAGAGTCGCCAGTAATGGAAATGGAGGAACACCACATATGGAAGGATCGGATGTGGTTGGAGGGATCCTCACTAGCAAGGCCTTCGAACTTGGGAATGTCGGAGGGGAGCTTGGTTGGCATAGCAGGCCAACTAACATCATGGCGGATAGGATCATTAATCAGCTGATTGAAGTCGGGGAGACTAAGGCCGGCCATATAAGGGAGTAATGGGGCAGTCGAGGTAGGTCCTGAGGTGGTTCCACTGGAAACAGACCCAACAGTAGTACTGGGGTTACTGCTGGTGGTAGGCCCTGAAGTATACATGGTGAAAGTGATAGGGGGAGAACCAAGAGGGGGAGAACCCAAACAATCAGAGGAAGAGTCAGAGTGCGGACTCGGGGAAAGACTTACTCGATGACGACGGGAAGGAGGAAGTCGACCAAGCAGAAACTGAGGATGAAGGCTAAGAAGTCTCTGGGAGAGGCGCCTTGGGGGCACAATGATGACGGGAAGAAGAAAACCGACAAGGGCAGGGAGGGACAAAATCAAGTGAGGTCAAGGGTAGAAAGGTGCAGTGAAAATTTATTTTAAAGTCTTGGCCAGGCGGTGTTAAGCAGGCGCTTCTTCACTTAGGGTTAGTGTGTGGCGTGCGTTAATTTTAATTGTTTAAACCCAGACGTTTTGAGAGTAAAAGAAAGAGTGTGCTTCGTAACGGAAAAGAAATCTACAGTAAATAAGACTAAACGAATAGAAAATTAACAACTAAAAATGCAGCAATCTAACCCAAGAAGGCGAGTCTCTCAAAACTAGTCTATAAGAGGGAAAAAACTAGGCAAAGCACGCTAAAAAGAGGCCAATAGATCGAAGGTCCAGAGGGACTGGGATCTAAAGGGAAATCTGCTGAAAAGTGGTGCAGAGAGTAGCAAATAAGCAGAGCCAAGGTTGTTTCTAAAAAGGAGGAGATCAGCTAAAAATAGAAGAGACAAGGCAGTGGCCTTAGAAATGAACCCAAACAAAATGATATGAGGTGGTTTTGAGAGGGAGAAGGGCTGATCTAAAGGGATTTGGAAAGGAGGTATTAGATCAGAGAAAAAGAGGGCTGAAACTCTAGAAATTCAGACTTCTGAAACAGTAAAGACTCGTCCACAAAAAGTGGAGGGTACTAGAGCCCTAAGGGGCAATATTCCCTCTTAGTTGAGTGAAGCAGATTAGAAATAGGTCCAAACGGGTAGAGACAGAGGCTGGAAAACCCTGACAAAAGCTTCAGACAAACCTAGAAAAAGTGCTGAAAAATTTGCAGAAAAAGGGCAGGTCGCAGGTTCTGACCTGTTTGCAGTCCAGGTCGCAGGTTTGGGGCTGAAAAATGCGCCCTGAGGCTCAGGTCGCACTTTTTGGGCCGATAAGTGTGACCTGCAGATCCGGTTCTCTCAGCGGCAGATTTCAGAAAAATTTGTCGTCTCAGCTGCAGCTGATGTCTGTCACCTGCGCAATAAGGCCAGAAACACATGGAAGTTAAAAATATGACTGTTTGAGGGTTTTAGGGGTGAAAAAAACCATAAAAATAGGAAAAACAGAAAAGGGGAGAGAAACCCTAGGGTCTGAAACCGCTGGATATGCAGGAATATATAAAACGACAGCGGTCGCAAAAGAAAACCCGTGTCGAGTCGCCAATTGTTAGTATGATTATTTCGTCGTAAAAGATCACTTTATCTATGCATAACAAATAGCCCTAACATCGATTATGGCTGCAAAATATCTTTAATTTTGCTGCACAAATTCAGATCTAAGCACAAAAGACATTAAGCAGATAAAATATAATATGGCTCCATGCATCCAATAGACAAGACAAGAACAATGTAATTAAAAGAATTTTGTATTATATTAAAGAATGGGGCACCTGAGAGGAAAACAAGAAAGGTGTTTTCTGGTTCTCCTCAGTGGGATGGGTTCTTGAAAGTCCTCAGTGTTTCAGATCTAGCATTTCTCTCTCTTAGTGGTGTAGAAAAACAAACATGGAACTCAATGGGAGTTCACAAAGCAAAATGGAAAATGGTGACCAAGAGTAGATCCAAAGTGATCTAATGCAATGAAGGTGACTAATGAATGGGGAAAACCCCCCTATTTATAACAAAATATTGGGGCGGTCTAGAACTCGGTGCATGAATAAAATATTATTAATCGTATTCTAGAAGCACCTTTTAGGAATATTTTATTATATTTGTTGGAGGGAAAAGGATTCTTGACTTGGGTCAATTCCTTTATTTATAAATAATAAATAAATAAATGATTTATTTATCATTTTAGGGGAATGATGGGAATATAATTAAATAAATAATGGTTTATTTGATTATTTATGGATGATTTAGTCAAATTTAACTAAGAATATTAGTTAAATAATGATTTAAATAACTTGTTCTTAGGAAATAATTAAATAAATAAGGATTTATTTAATTAATTTATTTGTTTTGGGTTAAATATGACCAAATAAGTTATTTTATGTGGTGAAAGCAATTTTACTTGGGGTAAAATTGGTCTTACATGGTGTACTTGGGTTCATCTAATAATAGTAGGTTAGATGACCAAAAAAATGGTGTAACATTTAGTACAGGAGCCACGACTTGTCAGGTGGTCTTTCATTTTTTTGCGACAGTTTTGTATAGCTTTAGATAGATGTTATGCTCATGCATAAGGGAGGTTCAACTTCCCTTTTGCTTTAGAGATTTTTTGTTTATTTGTTGAAAGGTTTCCAGAGAAAAGGCCTAATTTTGTTCGGCAGCCTCGTAGGTTGATGTTCGAGGCAGGGATGCACATATGGGGGCATATGATGCCCAAGAGGGGTGAGGCTGTGGTTTTTTGCAAGGATATCACATGATGCACTGGAGTTTCTAGCCAGTGTCGATGAGTTGCATCCCTTCATTATGGTCCGTTGTCCTTATGCTGGATTGGATTGGCGAAGGTGTACCAACATCCTCTTCACAGATGATGAGCCGTCGGATGATAGAGGTAATATTATTGTTTTATTTAAATTTATTCTAACATGTTCTTTAACTTGTTTTTATTAGATTGTGTAATGAAATTGTTTAATTATTGTTGTGTACTTGTATATATGTTTCATAAATTGGGTCTTTTGATGGCGAGGACATGCCAGCACCACCACATGATCCAGGTGTGGATCCTGATGACGATCAGGGCATGCTAGATGCCGAGGATCATCAGGAGGCTAGTGCAGAGAGACTTGCTCCTGTTGGTGCGCCAATACCGCCTTTTGCTGGGTGCGGTCAGCTTGATAACAGATACAGGATGGAGTTGGGCGACCAACTCTCTGCATTGATTGTTGAGGCGGGCATCTGGCTCGCTAATATGAGAGACATACAGGTCGATGGCAGATTGTTACATATGTGGAGAGGTATGTCGCGTGACATGTACAACCTGATGTGACATGTCGTAGGAGCTACGACCTTAGTTATGCGGCTGAGGAGGACTGTTGCACGTTATAGGTGTGGTCGAGATGCAACACATGATCGACAGTCCGCGAGCAGCGACTCATCATCTCAAGATCGTTCACCTCGCGTCGTGCCAGATGAGCAGCCTCCACTAGCATCTAGTAGCAGTCATCATGGAGAGCAGGCTAGACCATAAACGACGTTCAGTCAGTAGCTTGCAGCATCCAGTAGTACTCATGATCATGAGCAGGCTGGACCATCGACCATCGAGGCTGCACCATTGACTAAGCAGGCCTCGACTAGTACTTTTATTGATGTTGTGTTACCAACTGATCCATGACATTTATATTACAGTTGTATATTTTTGACATTATATATATATATATATATATATGGTCCATGTATTTTATGTTCATGTTGCAGTTGTACTTAATTTACATGTTGGTGATCATCATGATGTGTATATTGTTAGGTCATGTTAAATATGTTCACTTAATGTGCAGCTTACAGACAGATGTGTATGTGATAGCATGAGTTATTTGACATGAGATGTATATTTGATGTTTGTGTTGTGATGATGTTATACAATGCTAATTGTGTTTTGTTAGATGATCATGATCACTATGATGTTAAGGAATTTGAATGTGTTTTTAGTCGAATATGATGTTTGTATGATGGTTATCATGATCGTGATGTTTATTAATTAATTTAATATTAAATGACCATGATATTTATTAAATATTATGACGTGATTGTAATTGAAATTTTAATTTTAATTTAATGTAAAATTGTAAAATTGTATTTGTATTTGTAATTGTAATTTTAACTGTAATTGTATGTAAAATATTTGTAAAATTTTGATTGTAATTGTAATATTTAATTTATTGTGAAATGATTGTAATTGTAATTGTATATATGACAAATTGTAAAATTGTAATTGTAATTCTAATTGTATGTAGAATTCTAAAATTGTAATTGTATTTGTTATCGTAATTTTAATTGTAACTGTATGTAAAATATTTGTAATTGTAATTATAGTTCTAATTGTATGTAAAATATCTGTAAAATTTTAATTGTATTACTTTGAAATGATTGTAGTTGTAAAATTTTAATTGTAATATTTTTAATTGTATGTAAAATTCTAAAATTGTAATTGTAATTGTATGTCAAATATTTGTAAAATTTTAATTGTATTAATGTGAAATGATTATATTAAAATTTGTAAATTTGTAAATAATTGTAAAATAATAAATCTAGAATAATATGATTTTTTGTAATATAATAAAGTTTAGGAAATAATGCAAATAAATTCATGTACTTTAGAATTATCATTATTTTATTATGATCTTACATACAAAAAAAAAAGAACTTTATACAGTACGACATTTGTATCGAGATCAACATAATTGCAAATTATTAAGTGAAATATTGATTTTAACATTAATTCAAAATACATATTATAATGTTTCGAAAAAAAGAGTCATATAAGGTATAAGGTAATTAAGTCCTCTTCTTTATAAAAATCCATTTTAAAAAGTATAAATATTGATGAATTAATAACACATGTACCATTTCACATGTACTAATTCCATTGAACAGATTTTAGAAGAATTCAAGTATATTACCATTGTGTTGCCTCTTATGGATGCTAATTCCATGAACAAATTTTAGAAGAATTCAAGTGTCAAGAATGCAATAGACCCAAAAAAAAAAAAAACTTTTTGGACTATTTTGCATTTTATTAAAAGGTTTTTGAGATTTTTTGTGGGGTTTATGGGTTCATGGAACAGTAGACAGTACCAACCCTGCCGTATTGGTATTTCAGTTGATTTTTTCCTAGCAGCGACATGACCGAATCTTGTAGCTATGCATTTAACCCATATATTTTGAGAATACGATTGAAGACTGTTGTCATATACTTGAGCACTATTCCATATTCTACAATTTAATGAGGGTTGGAGGGAGCTTACAATCTTGTATCTGTTAATAATTTCACACTTCGGTAGAACCAAAGAAAATTCAGGAAGATTCCTTAGCGAAGTAGACTGGACATAATCAATTCCTTCAAGACCTCAACAGAAGAAATAGATATGCATGTTAGAGGCTCCTATTGGCACCTTTTCTTGTTGCAGGTCGTGGAAGGGTTCAAGTTTCTTTTTCTGAAAGAAGAAGAGGTGTAGTTTTGAAAAGAAATGGCCCAAATATTTTCACAAAAAAATGTACATTTCCAACATGTCTAAAAAACTAAAATATCTCCAACTTCAATAAACTGCTCAGAAACAAAACTTTCCCAACCATTTGTTTAAACTACCCACGTATTAGCATAACACAGGTTCACATGCCAAAATTGCCTACTTGGTCCCTGTAGTATTGCATCTTCACACTCCCCACATTGCATTCTCTCCACATAATCAGTGGGGACCTCCTGCAATAAACAAAATACATGGAAGAATAGTTATTTCCATCAAGAATTTATCCAATTCTAATTCTCAAGAATAAACAAAATTCTAATTCTAATTCTCACGAATAAACAAAATTCTAATTCTAATTGCATATTTCCATCAAGAATAAACAAAATCCTAATTCTCAATTTCTATGGTTGGAGTTCACTAAATTTTGGTGTACACACCTCAAAGTAATTTCAGAGCCTTAACCGCAAATCAGTGCTAATGTGCAGATAACCACACCGGTGCGTTTTAGTTACTGCGCACCAGTGTCATGTTATCAATGGACGCACCAGTGCGGTTCTATTAAGTGACGCACCGATGACGAATAACTGTAAATAAAAAAGCGCAAATCTATTTTATTTAAGTGAAAAAAAAAACGGTAAATTAAAAAATGGGCGGCAAAAAGTTTTCGAAAATCTGATTTCATAAAACAATTCTTTAAATACTAAACACTTTTCATTATTTCACTATTTTTGCAAAAAATTTCCGCCAGAGATTTGCAGGAGACATACCTAGAGCAAGAGAGCACGAGTGCTGTGAAGCAGCGAAATACGTTCGAGCAGAAGTATTTATACAATCAAAATTCCAAACCTCTGGGGATTCAAACCCTGTAGCATAGAATTTCAAACGATCTCGTGGATTAAATTTGATTATTTTTTTTACTTTTTTTGCAGTTTTGTCTTTCATTTAAAAAATAAAATAAAAAATAAAAATCCATTTTTACCCTAAACCCTTCATTATTTTTGTTTCTTCCCTTTCTTCTCCTTGTTTCTATGATTTCAGAATTAGGCTTTTCATTTTAGATTGACATCCAACCCAGGGGACGACTTGCATAGTCAGATCCCAATCCATGTCGGCCCTTCCATAGTTTTTTTTTTTTTTTTAGTGTGCCCTGAGTAACCTAGAGCATCGATGCGCTGTATTATCCCAGTGCACCACACAAGTGTTGTGTAATAAAAAATTAAAAAAAAAAAAATTAATCAATGCGCCATATCTAAAATAGGGCACCAGTGCGCTAGGTTACGAGGAGCGCACTCATAACGAGATATTTCATTAAGGCGCACAACAAACTTTCTGTTTCACAAAAAAATGGTTTATTGTGTTAATAGGGGCACCATTTAACATATAACGCACTGCATAGGGTCTCCTAGTTGACAGAGAGCACCATATGGTGGTCCCTTGTTTGCGCAGAGCGTTTGTGCTACAAAAACTAACACTAGACTATTTTTATTATTTTCTCTGTGTTAATTGGTGCAGTGGTTAACATAACGCACTGGTGCTCCTTGTTGACATAGAACATCGTACGGTCTATTATACTGTTTGTGTGTTGTGTTTATAAGACCCCCACACACCGACGTTGGTGCGTACATCATTAAAGGCGCACCAGTTTCTTGAGATTACTTTTTTACCTAAAAACTTGACAATTTATTTATAAATATATTAATGAATGATATGGTACATGTTTCAGATTGATAAAGAAATCACTGATAAGAGATCAAGTAACAAAAATACTGATAACACATCAAGAAAAGAAAAAAAGGCAAGTTCTTTGTAAATTCTTTACAAAAAATATTATTTTTGAACTATATGTAAGTTTAACTAATATGTATTATTTACTGTGTATCATGCAGAACCACAAAATGATGAAGCTCGATAAGATTATTTATGATCTAGGACCAGAAGAGAGTAAAAGCTTGATGGAAAAATTGCAAAAGGATGAATAAGGTGAATGAAAAAATACTATCGATGTTATAGCATCATTTTTCACCCTCATGTGATTCATGATTGTCTCTATGGCCTTGGGCACCCATTCCCACAGACTTGAACAAAATTCATTAAAAAATAGTGTTAAAAATCCCATACGCAGTTATGCCCAGAATTTTCCGCATGTATACGCGAGTCCACATGTACTTTTCCGCGTATGCCATTAAAATCATTAAAAATATATATAAAAATTCCCTATTTTCAGGCTGGGTTGATGGTTACTCCAGTAGTTCAACCACCCCAGTACATGGCCAACTGTTTCCAACTGATTGAAACTACTTTGAGGGAGTATAAAAGCCCCTCATGTGCATGGCCTAAGGGAGAGAGAAATTTTATAGATATTATACTCTGTTGGAATCCCAATTCAAGTCTGAATTCCTGTGCCTCCTGCACTTTCCCAGATTTTTACAGGAAACCCTTGTTTCCTATGTTCATTCATTTATATGCCATCTCGATTGGTACGTTATTGAAATTATCTATGAGGCAGGCAATATTCATTGGTTGTGGTCTCATTCGAAGATCGTGGAAGGATTCAGGTGATCTCTCCACTTTTTATTTCTGTACATGCTGTTTACAATAATGAAGAACCATCTTGTTCCTGAACTTATGTGTTAATATCTATTTGCATATGTGAAAAGATTGATTATTAAGCATTTATTATTGTTTACATAATGTTTCACATGGATTACACTAACATTTAGGAGCAATATATTTTATACAACTAGATTTCTGTGCACGTTCTTTCTTGTTTTCCAGGTTGAAGAGGAAGAAGGGTTGCTGGGGGTTTGGACCCCGCGGGATCTACATCGAACGTAGGATTACGGGTGAGTTCTACTATCATTTTTATCTAGTTTTTAGCATTTAAGTGTGGTTGTGTGTGAGTCCTTCTGAATAGCATGCCCTGATCTGTGGAGGTTTTGACCCAACAAACCTCTAGGGTGCTTTTCCCCGAAACAGAACTGACGACTCCACTGGGGATCGCATTCTTGTGATTCCCCTGTTGGGTGGTTTTAGCTGTTTGAAAGGTTTCCAACAGTTTTAACTTTTATTTCCAATCCAGTTAACTCTTTCTCAGTCAGACTGAAGACCTGGTTCCTTATCCAGGCTTGATCTTTTTTATTTTTTATTATTTACCTTTTCATACGCGGGTTTGTCTATACACAGACGCGTATACACGCAGTTTTTGTTAAAGGGAGTCGCGTATACGCGGGTTTCCTTTAACACAGTCGCGTATGCACGCTTGTTTCAAAACTGTCAAGTAGCGTATGCCTGGGTAAATTTTGAAAATTTTGATCTCTTGAATTTTTAGTCTTGGCTGCCTGTGGAGACCTATTCCTGCAGTGTCTTTCTATCCTCTGGATTGTGTTGAAAGTGGTCTTTGGTCTTTTCTCTCTCTTGTTTGGTTGAAAACTAGCTTATCTGGAAAATCTTGTTTCTTGTGCTTGCATTTCTAGTTCGAGTACCAAGATCTCTTCCTGGGGATTCTTGGCTGCTCTGCTTAATCAGAACAGAGAGCTTTTGCTCATATACTCTTTCCTAGTCTTGTGTCTTGCTTTGCACTTTTATTTTTGCCCATTTTTTGGTTGGTTTTCTTGAGTTCAGTTGACTAGGTCTTGTTGCAATTTTTTAAGAGTCTTTCTTGGTTCTTTGAAGTTTTTGTTTGCTACAAGGTCATACTATTCTTCTAGGCTGAGTTACTGAGTTTCTTGTCTTCTTTTGCTCATATAAATCTTGCTACTAAAGTGGCACTATAAGATTTGGAGCGTTTTGAAGTTTTGCTTGAAATTCAGAGTTGTTTGGCTTGGGATTGGATAGTGTTTTTGGTCTCTTCGAGCTCTTCTTTTTTATAAAATTCAAAAGCTCAAAAAACATTTTGTTTTTTCTTTTGCTTTTGTTTTGCATTTTTGTTTTCGTTTTGTTACATCTTTTGAAGCTTTGTTGAGATTTCTTCCCTTTGGTTTTTGACTTGATTTTGGAAAGGAATTGTCATTGGTTTCTTCCTCTTGTTTCAAGCGATTTTGGTGTCTTTATACTAAGAGTTTCTGATTTTGGGAACTAGCTTTGTGGACAACCAAAAAGAGATAAAACTGAAGGATCTTTGGGAAATTTCTCTCTGCTTTAGTAGAATTTGCATCTTAGAATTTGCATGCTCTTAGTGATTTGCATCAGGTGCACTTAAGCATTTAGTCTTTTTCATAATCTTTGCGAGTGTGAAGTTTGTTATCTGAAATTTTTTTTTTTTTTTTTTAGTCTCGTAGAACCTCTGTAGAAATTTCTTTTCATCGAAAGGCAATTACTGCATTTGCATGCAGTTTGGTTTTTATTAATTTCTTTTTTGCGTCACAAAACACCATGAGTTTCATTTCCATATCCCTTTGACTTAATATAACAACCGATTAAAATAAGCGCTATAATTTAAAAGAAACTAGCAAGTTTTTTATTAAGTGTCATACACCAACTAGCTAGGTTGTAGGGCCTTGGATTAGGTGAGTGGAGAGTTAACTCTCCAAGGCCGCTCAAACAAAAACATAGAAGTTGATTAATTGAGCGAAATCCAACTCCGTTAGGTGGACCGGGAAAGCTCTCCTCCAGAGAGTCAAGCACGAGGGGAAGTGAAGGCCGAGAAGAGAGATACCCCCTCTATGATTTGTTGGATCTAACCTCAAGACAGTTTCGCCCGGCTTCTGACATGGATTGGTGCCCATAGTTGCCATTCCTAGGTTCCACATAGGTGACTGCGGGGGGGAATACCCGTGGTACCTGAGGCAGACGTCGTATCACTTCCAGTAGTACTTCTAGGGGGTGCCCTTGTGAAGCTTGGGTACTTGTGCCGGCAAAGGCTGTTGTTAGGAGGTCGACGTAACTATTTCTGTTACCTTCGCTAGTAGGTCTGGGCCGTAATTATCCCAGACTACTTTCGGGAGGTCCTATTCTTCGCTTTCCTGTATTTTGGTGTCCGGTCCTAATCACCCGGAGCGGAAATACCTGAAGGTTGTTTGCTTGATTGTATCTCAGGGATTTTTTGTAGTGAGTGCTCTTTGCTCCTAGCTTGCCTAGCTTTACACTTTATTGAGTCTAATTAAAATTTGTTAAAGTGGCTGATCAAGCGCCTCGTCGATCGAGGAGAATCCGGGGGTTATCTCCCGAGAGTCCAGAACCTTCTTCAAGAAGGCGTAGGAGTAGTTTAGCAGGTGAGTATCACCCTGTGGCGTCTAACACAGTGAAGAGAGATCCTCCACAAGGGATTGAAGGTTTCGTAGCTGGTTCTGGTCTTGGTTCCAAGAGGAGCGTTCCGCTCACCTCGAGAGTCTTATTTCCGCAGGAAGAAGAAGTACAAGTAGAGGAAGTGTCTCAACCCTCTGAGTCACTTCCATCTCCTCTTCCTCCTAATTATCCGTTCGTTGTTGAATACATCAGACCTGAGTCAGAGAGACCAAAAGATCCTCCGTATTATTCATACCTTTCGATGGCCACGACTGGGAACGCGGCTTCTGCTGTGAGTGCTGCAGGCATTCAGACTCCTGCTTCAGTAGAAGGAGGAGGCACTATTGCTATATCTTCGATTGCTTCTAGTACTGCTATGTTTGGCTCTGGTTTCACCCAAGCACATGCTTCTCAATCTGGTCCCTTTTGTTTTGGAATGCCCACTAATGGGATTCCTTCTTTTTCCTTTTCCGCTGCTGCACCTGCATCTACACCCATGTCTTCCATGGCTAGTGGATCAACCTCTTTTCAAGGGTTCCCCTTTGGAACTGGGCATATTCCTAGTTCAAATCCTTCTTTAGGGTCCTCTCCGTTCACTTCTCAGACTCAGAGTTTCAACCCTTGGTCTGGTGGTCAGAATTCGACTACTTTTACAGGTTAGAACCCTGTATTCACTACAACGGGGGTAGGAAATCAATTTTACGTTGGTCACCAAGGTTATACTTCTTTCCCTTCGTCGAGTTCTTATCAGACCTTTTCCCCTCTTTCTAATGCCTGGAACCCTATCAGGGGCTTTCCTCTTCATTCAATACTTCAGGAGGGGGAACTGGTCCGGTCTTTGGTAACTCTGCGTTGGGAGGAGGTTTTTCTCCTTTTTCTACGAGTTCTTTCTGGCAACCTGGTGCCTTATCAAATCCAGGGTATTATTTTCAGAATGTAGGGAATTCATCCCATCAAGGATGGAATCCTCAGGCTCCGCCTCGTTTACCTTTTCTGGCAACGTTAAACTTGCCAGACCTGTCGAAATTGACGAATGATCCGATCCGGTACAGTCCGGGGTGGCCTCCGGTTCCCACCAAACTTCCTTCAGACATTCCAAATTTTGAAGGCAAGAATGGAGAAGATCCGGCTGATCACATCACCACCTTCCATTTATGGTGCTCTTCTAACTCCCTGATCGATGATTCGATTAGGTTGAGATTGTTTCAACGCACCTTAACTGGAAACGCTGCCAAGTGGTATATTGAGTTAACTAGGGGCAGTTTTGCTACATTTGGAGAGTTGGCTATTACATTTCTAAATCATTTCCAGTTGCCCGTCCATTATGACGTCAAGACTGAACTCCTAGCTAATTTTAAGCAGGACGACGCAACCCACATTTCTGACCATATTCAGGAATGGCAGAGAAGGAAGAGGCTTATTAAAGCTCATATTCCAGGAGAATTCCTTTTGGAATGGTTTCTGAAATCTCTACAGTCAGACATTTCTAAAGATGTATCCCTGTCTGGGGTATTTTCTGAGGAACAGGCTATTTTTAGGGCCCAGTAGCTGGAACTGATATATTCTTAGTCTGGAGTCCTTCATAAATATTTTCCCAATGCTCCTCGCTCCAAATTAGATTTATCCAAGACTAAGCCTGATCCTCATGGTGATGGACTTATTGGGTCGATCAATAGTGGCGCAGCTAACCTGCTTACTCAATTGCAGTAGTTGTCTATAAAATCTGCTCCTTCTCGTCAGGTTGTGCCTGCTGAGTCATCGCCTTCCCAATCTTTGTCTGTAAATGCCGTCCAAACTTCCGATCCCAAAGGAAATCAACAATCTGAAGGGAAGAAGAAGGGACAAAATAATAAGAAAAAGGGCAAGAATGGGAAGGGTAATGCAAATAAAACCAACGAGCATGTTGGTGAGGGTCCAAAGGATAAAAAGAAAGTGAAGTTTCCATGCAAGTTATGTACTGGAGACCATCTTACACACCTTTGCCCTAAAATTCAGGATGTGCAGCGCTTGTTAGCTCAGCAGGGTTCTTCCAGTTCCTAGGCTGTGTTGACAAACCCTTTTCCCCAAGGGCAACAGCTAGTTGTTGGCACGAATCAAAATACTGGGGCTTCCTCTGGGGGCACCCAGGAAGGGGAAATTCCATCAAACATATACATGATAAGTGCTCACGTGGATGTCGCTATGAGATCCCGTGATTATGGCGAAGAAGAGTCTTCGAAAGCTAAGGGTGCTCCTGATGCTACTGAGCCGCTTCATATCACGAGGCCTACTGTTGAGCCTATACCTCGGATGCCCAAAGCATCTACTAAGCGTACGATGATTAATCCAAATGCTAGGGCTGCCCAGAACTACTCTATTGTGGAAGATCTGGCGCAAAGTCCTTGTGCCATGTCGGCTCTTGAGGTGCTCCAGTCTTGTCCGGCTCAGCGCAGTGCTCTGCTCACTGCTCTTGGGGATGTCGATCCAAAGAACTCTCTTATGATTACTTTCGATATGACTAATTTTAAAAAGAGACTCCCCCATCATATGGCTTTTCATATTAAATCATCGTACCGGAAATGCAATATTTTTTGGACGGTCATTGATGAGGGTGCTTCCAAATGTGTGATGTCTCTCACATGCTGGAAGGGAATTGGATCTCCCGCAGCTGTTCCATCTACTACTCTTCTTACTGTGTTTGATGGTCATTCTCATAGACCGCATGGTATTTTCCCAGCTTTGCCCATCTGTGTTGGGGGCAAAACTGTAAATATAGAGGTTGAGATAGTTGATGCAAGCCTGGACTACAACCTTCTGTTGGGGATAAACTGGATTTATGAGATGGATGCCATTGCATCTTCATTATTTCGGATTATTTGTTTCCCTCACGAAGGGAGGATTGTTACAGTGGACCAACTGGACTGTCCTCCTGTAGACCCAAATGCATCTACTGACTCAACTATTCCAAAATTGGATAATACTAAGGCGCCTGTTGAGAATTTAGGGGTTGGAATGTATTCTTCCTTGATGGGTACTTTTGATATTCCACCTCCTACGGTTCATATAAATGAAATTTCATCCTCCAGGGCTCCTCTTCGAAGAGAGTTCTTCAGAACTCATTATTTTTCGGACCCTTGGACCTTACCTTCCCCTACCGCCACATTAGTGGAAGGTCAAGTGGGTGGAATGGCATTTCCAATGTTTGCAGCAGAGATTGCTTATCAGTCTATTGTTGACTCTGCAGAATCCATCCCAGCTCCTCTTTCACCGGAAGAGTTGGATGGAGATGTGGCTCCGGCTTGGACACTTAGTTCTTCTTCTACCCAAGATTACCTTGATACCACTCTTCCATCTGAAGAGGCCATCCTGGAAGCTATGACTGGTATAGATAGACCGTGGGATGATTTGCATCATCGGTCTTACTTTTTACCTGATTTGAGCGAAGTTGAAACGAGTTTTCCAAGTCCTCCGTCTCCTGGTCTTGTTCGCCCAGTCTTGAACCCTTTAGCACCAACACAGGTATATGCTGAAGGGAACATGGCTGTGATTTCTCCAACTATCCCGGTGAACATCTCCAGGGATCCCAATTTTATTGAGAATGTCTTCATCGGAGCTGAATGTTCCCCTGAAGAGATTCATATTTATACCGATATCTTTAAAGAGTATAGGGATGTATTCGCTTGGTCTTATGAGGAAATGCCTGGTATAGATCCATCTATTGTCCAGCATGAGATCAAGACTTACGAAAACGCTAAGCCTGTGAGGCAAAAACTTCGTTTGGTCAATCCTAGGAAGGCAGCAGCTATCAAAGCTGAGGTGGAGAAGCTGCTTAAGGCGGGATTCATTTTCCCTGTTCCTTTGACTGAATGGGTTTCAAACCCTGTTCCCGTAGATAAAAAACAAGGAACAATTCGAGTTTGCATTTATTTCAGAGACCTTAATAAAGCATGTCCTAAAGATAATTACCCCACACCATTTATAGATCAGATCATTGATGAGTGTGCCGGTAATGAGATCTTCTCCTTCATGGACGGTTTCTCCAGATATAATCAGATTACTATCCGTCCTGAAGATCATCACAAGACTGCCTTTATTTGTCCCTGGGGTATGTTTGCTTACAAGAAGATTCCTTTTGGTCTTAAAAATGTTGGGGCTACGTTTCAATGGGCCATGTCATATGCCTTCCACGACATCAAGCATATTATAGAGGCATATTTGGATGATTTAGCTGCTCATTCTCGAAAGAGAACAGATCATCCTGCTCACCTCCGTCGGATTTTTGAACGATGTCGTTTCTACAAGATTAGGTTGAATCCGAACAAGTGCGTTTTCGCGGTTACATCCGGTCGGTTATTGGGATTCATTGTGTCTAGGGAAGGGATTAGGATAGATCCCTTCAAGGTTGAGGCAATACTTCGGTTGCCTCCCCCGTCGTCTATTTTTCAACTTCAAAGTCTACAAGGAAAGGCTAATTTTCTTCGGAGATTTATGATATTGTTGAAGAAGGGAGTTCCATTTTTTTGGATGACTTCGCTCAACACTCATTCGATGCTTTGAAAAAAGCATTGACCTCTGCTCCTTTATTGAGTCCACCTGATTATAGCAGGGATTTCCTTTTGCATCTTGCAACAGCAGAATCTACCATTGGTATGAATCTGGTTCAGGAGGATGATGCTCTCGCAGAGCATGTTATATATTATCTTAGTCAAGGATTGGTAGGTTCTGAGCTCCGGTATACTCCGATAGAAAAGTTAGCTTTAGCAGCTGTTCATGCTTTGTAGCGACTCCGGCATTATATTCTTCTACGAAAAACTTATGTTTTGGCAGCAGCCAATCCATTTCAGTTTGTTCTCAGTAGGCGAGTGATTGGGGGCAAATATAATAGATGGATTTTGATTTTGCAGGAATTTGATCTTGATTTTATGTCTGCCAAGTCCAAGAAATCATTGGTTTTTGTGGAATTGATCTCTGAGTTGCCCTGTGGGGAAGAGATAGTCTATGATGAATCCTTCCCAGATGAACATTTGTTTCTTATCTCTCCACAGGATCCTTGGTATGGAGATATCATTGTGTATCTTCAGACTGCGAAGTTTCCCTCTACTTTTTCGAAAGATGAGCGCCGTAAGTTGCGTCACTTGGCTAAGAATTACTTGATCATTGGTGATGCTTTATACCGTCGAGGGGTTGATTCAATCCTGAGACGTTGCTTAACTCTCAAAGAAGCTGAGGCTATGCTGAATGATTGCCACAATGGAGCTTGTGGTGGTCATTTATCTGGGCTTGCTACAGCCCAAAAGATCTTGCGTGCTAGGTACTTTTGGCCTTCGATTTTCAAGGATTGTATGGAGTCGGTCAAAAAGTGTCATCCGTGTAAGGTTTATACTCAAAAAATGCGCGCTCATCCAGCTCCGCTTTTTCCAGTCATTACTGTCGGTCCCTTTACAAAGTGGGGTATTGATTATAATACTTGTAACCCGCCTTCGGCTAAAGGTCACAAGTACATTATTGTAGCAGTAGATTACTTTACGAAGTGGGTCGAGGCTATGCCTACTTTCGGAAATGATGGTGAGACAGCAGCTCTTTTTCTTTTCAACCAGGTTATTGCTTGTTTTGGTATTCCTAGAGAGATTGTCACTGATCAGTCATTTTCAAAATAGCATGATGGATGAGTTGGCTCTAAAATTAGGTTTCCGGCAGGAGCATTCATCTCCGTATTATCCTCAAGCCAATGGGCAAGTGGAAGCCGTGAATAAATCCTTGAAGACAATTCTTCAAAGGACAATCGATAAAGCTCGATCCAACTGGCATATCATGCTATATCCTGCACTTTGGGTATACAAGACGTCAATGAAAACTGCAACTGGCTTTACTCCGTTTCAGCTAGTTCACAGGTTGGAATCCGTATTTCCCATTGAATGTGAGATTCCTTCTCTTAATTTAGCTGTTGAACTTCTTCCTGACACTTCTAGTCTTGAAGAGCATCTCCTTCATCTGGAACATCTTGATGAGCAGCGTCGGGATGCCGCCACGATGAATGAAGCACATAAAAACCAAGTTAAAGTTCAGTATGATAAGGCGGTCAAGCCTAGGGTTTTTTCGGAAGGTGACCTTGTTTTGGTCTATGCCCAAGAAAAAGATGCCCTGGGGGCAGGAAAATTTAAGTCTATGTGGTATGGCCCCTTCATCGTTAAAAAATTCCTTAAGAAAGGAGCGTATACCTTGGTTGATTTCGAAGGAAACGAGTTGCCGGAGCCCCGAAATGGGCTCTATTTGAAGAAGTATTATGCCTAGGCTTCGGCCTGGCATGTTGCTTTTGTATATAGTAGTTTTTTGCTTTGTACATATCTGGTTGATTTTCGATCTTTGATGAGTTGGTGATGTTTTTGATCTACTTTGGCAGGTTGTGTTGGATGTCATGAGTCATTTTGGTTTCGCCGATGGTGCTAGTAGACACACCCGGAACTTAGCTTCCACGGCTTGGGTGCTTCATTATCCATCCAGTCAGCTGTTAGTATCAAGAGGGGTCTGCATTGGTCCTGCTTCCAATAATATAGCAGAATACACTGCAGTTATTTATCTACTCTCGGACGCAATATCTTTGGGTGTTGATTCGTTGGTAGTTTTCTTGGACTCGCAGCTGGTGGTGTCGCAGTTGAATAATACTTATCGGGTTCGAGATCCATTTTTACTCCGTTTTTTCTTGAGGGTATGTTTGTTACAAAGATCATTTCAATTCTTAACTTTCATTCATATTCCTCGAGCTGACAATTGGATGGCAGACTCATTAGCTAATCAAGCAATTGATTGGCACATTAATCATTCCATACAATAAAATTTAATCATCAAAAACACCATACATTTTTATACATTTGTCACATCACATCAAACATCGTTGTATATATATCATCAGAGTGTTCAAAAAACTATACAAAATTTTTATCCATAAGTCATACAAAAAATTGGGCTTAGGCCTGATCATGTTCAGTCTCAAAAAATATATAGTCATCTGATATATCATATCTATCTACTCCTATGGTCCCTGCCCAGAAGTTGTGTTCCTATAGAACACGATCGCGGTGGCAACTCGGCGGAATAACCGTACCCAGTCACGGGGTACTCCTACCACCCGTCTTTGGATGGCTTTAGGCAGATCTTCCACTGCAGCCATAGGTACTTGGCGAGTTAACCCCTCCAAGTTCCTTTGTACAGCCTGGAGGGTCCTATCTGGATCTACTATATCCGCCTCGCCTCTGCGACGCTTATGTCGTGGGTAACCCTCAGGTCGAACTGGTCCAATATCTGTTTCATGATCATTTTAAAATTGTAAGACATTTTGAATCCAATCAAAAACATGTTTGTTTTTTACATTTTTTCATACATATTGAAAAAATCCAAAAAAATTATATAAGTTAAAAAAATTGCAAACTTACCGACTGTGCCCCATGTCGCGCCTGGTGGAAGGACAAGGTCTGGATCGCCTCAGAAATCCATCCCGGCATAAGGATAGTCTTCCACAACGATGATTTGTTCTCTCCACCAAAGGAAGAACTCATCATCCCAAGTGGTTCGGGGAACTTCACTTCCCCCCAATCTCTTCATCAAGTCAGCCCATCAGGAAATTCTTGGGTCTCTCGGGCTGCTGATAGAAGAGATCACTTTGGGTCTCAGCCCAGGAATCTTCTCGAAGAAGAATTTCATCAAGATTGCACCATATCCAAAATGTTTTGTCTTTAATTTTCGGATAGAAGTCATTTTTTGCTTCATGTTCATTAGTAGAGCTGTGCACCAATCATATAAATGAGTTAAGCATTCCACTGCTATACTCATTTGAGTCCTGGATGCCTGGTGTAGGGAAGCAGATCCCGCTACCCTGCCAATGGTAAAAAGGAGGATTTTTATGTGCAAGTCTCTTAAATCTTTGATCACAATTTGAGTTCCAACTTTCTTGGAACCCTCTACGCAGTAGACATGGACGTAATCTTCCACGGTTAGCCCTCCCAGAGGCTTACCATGCAATTCTACTGGCTCCCCCCTCCGGGAGAGTCCAGTAATAAAATATATATCTTCCACCTCGATGCGTATGGGCATTTGATCTATTATGAAGCAGTCTTCTTCCGGTTCCCAATAGTTCACAAGCATTTCGAGCAACCAGACGTTACTCTTCATATTTGGCATTTTGAAAAACTTGAGCAATCCACAATTTCAGAGAATATTTAGTGATGCTTGATCCTGCATGACTTCATTGTCAATGGCACTGTGTTCACGCTCTCTCCAAGATATGGTCATCCTGCAAAAATTCAATAATTCGTTCATTAGCTATGCATTTTTTCATTTTGGGTTGCGCATACACGACTTTCTTTATGCACAGTCGCGTGTATACGCGACTTGGTCATTATAAACCCGCGTATGCGCAAACCCGTGATTTTTAGCAAATGATTCTACGGTGAAAATTCCTAATTTTTAACTTATGAACGGACAAAATGAATAACAAGGATGAATTAAGAGCTTACCTAACAAATTCGGTGAAGTTTGACGGTCAATTGCTCCTATTTTGACGAAAGAGGCTTTTTCTCCAGAGCACTTTTTCCCAAATCAGCAATGTAACAATGAACCAAATATGAGGTAACTTGTGTATTTATGCCCAAAATTGAAATTTTTTTGCAAAAATTTGTTATGCTTATTTTTTCAATCTATCTTAAGCTGCATAATCCGGATGCTTGGAAGTGCCCAGATTGGTATATTTTCAGGTACATTTTGACGAATTTGAGATTTTTCCCGGTTTTTGATCCATGACTGCTGACCCGTCATGGCAAGTATATGATCTTCACTGGCATATAGGTTAGGGAATCCACTTTCTGATGCATTTTGCATACTAGCCTCCATTCTGATCACTTGCCATAGGGTCGATCCCATCAGGTCATGAGTATTACACCCATTTCACTCGCCGATTATTTAATCATGACTTGGTGGTAGACCCTTCCTTTACATGGGCTTCCTAGTTATTTCCTCGCTATCACTTGTTGCCCATGCCGCGTTTTATGTAGGCTCGAGAGTCCTCTTTAGTCTCGCCATGACTTATGTGTTGAAGCTTCATTCTTCTTCTTCTTCACTATCATTTTTCTGGCCATTACCCTAGAGGCTCCCTGGTGTTGTTGAGTTGTATTACTGCATTGCATATTGGCTACTTGTTTATCCTGGCCTTTAGCCGGCTTCATTTGGACTCGATGTTTAAGCCAACTTTTGACCTTGACTATCTGTACAAGTTAACCATTGCATGCACTTTAGCTATCGCGACTTGACACCCTTTTTACCCATGGATGGAACATTCCTCTGAGTATCGCTTACCAGTTTCCGCCACCTTGCATTGAGCATAGGATCGTTCCAATCCTAGGAACTAGTGCATCTGTTTCTTGATACTCGTTCTATCCATTGTACCATAGCATTCTTTTATTCTTTTTCAGGCTTATTATATGAAAAAGACAAAAAAAAATCAAATATAACAAAAAGAGCGGGAACGGGATGTATCTTCGTTATTTTGATGGCAGTACAGAGTCAGTTTGTCGCCCTTGAACAAAGCACATACACTTATATATATTTCCTTCATTTGGGATGGTTCTAGTTTTGACCTAGGTTCAGCCTTTACCATGTTTCACTTGTCAGTTCTCCCCCGGTTGGTTATCTCTTCCAATCATATGGAGAGTTTTTTTTGCCTCCTGCAAGACAGACTTATACAGTGTCACTTTTTACTGCCATGGTCATCACAGAGTCGTGCTTTTGTTCAAGGGAAGTCTAGCCTGAGTCGGCCATTCTGCGGTGTCTCTTGACTCATTATTCAATCGGCCTTCCCGGTCTTGTCAGTATCATGTTCTATCACATCAGATGTTTTGGTCTTCTGCTCGTGCTGGTTTGAGAAGGTCCCCATTGACTTCTTGCCGGTGGGTTTGTCTCTTATCGACTACGACACATTGCTCTGAGAGCAAACCTAGAGCCGCACCCTGGCCCTATTTCCATCATTGATAGGTGACCTTGTGCTCAGCATTTGATCATCATTATGGGTCTTTGACTGAGTGGTTTCCCCTGTGTTCGACGTCAGCATACATTATCACACTTGGGATTCGTGCAGTACCTTGATTTCCATTTGATCCTATTGGTGGATTTCTCGCCTCTGTGTCAACTTTCATTATTGGTTGGTTCAGAGGGTTTCTTCCGTGTGCTACCTTCATCTTGTGCATGTCGGAAACGTACTTCGATTTGGTTCCGTCACTCTACTTCGTCCGATTCCTTCCAAATCTTGGCCTGCGGGTTACACTCGCGCTACACTGATGTGGGATGCCTTAATGCCTTCCTTCCAGCAAATCTTTTCCCATCGACTCCGACTCATTGCTCTGGGAATAAGGTCTAGAGTCTTTTTGTCAATACCTTAGGGTTTGCAGTCATCAGTGGCAGACTCTTCGCTATCAACAGTGGGGATTCATCATTGCCTCCTGATTGGTAGATTCTTTCAAGTGTTCGACTTCAATTCATTTATTCGCACTTGTTAGATTGTACTGGGGCACCTTGACACTCATTTTCACTATTGGTGGGTTGTCTCGCGTTGGTTAACGGTATACATCATTGACCGGTAATCCAACGATTTCTCACATGGTCGACTTCAGCTCATTTATTCCCATTGTGTAGAATTGTGCTATAGTGATCGGTGAAGACCTCGGGTTGCATCAGCATTTCTCGGTTCACTTTTGACAGTCCATCCAGTTTCTGCCAGTGATGTTGTTCACCCTTATATGTTGCAGTGTCAGTACAGCAGCATCCTATATGTTGGCTCCCGAGTTGCGTGATTGTACCGTTTATTCCACCTCTTATGATTTGGTACTTGGAGATTCAGTTACTTATATGATCAGACATCCAGTTTCAGCATCATTGATCAGCTTTCTATATGTGATACTTAGACATTGATTCTGACTTGTACTTCCAGGCCATGCTCAGATGATTCATTGTATACTTTCAGTTCAGCTATACTTGTATACATTTTGGATCCACTCTGTACTTTCTATATGATGTATTTTCGACTGAGCATGGGTATGCCCGCCTAATCATGAGTTGACTCTCTGTTTTCTTTCATTGGTTTTTGGCAAGCTGAAATCTGGTGAAGTCCTCTCTTGTCCTTGCGAAGTTATTTCTATGTGCATAATACATTTCGGCCATCATGCACCCCTTCTGACCTCATATATTAGGGGGCATCTGTTATAGCATCATTTTTCACCCTCATGTGATTCATGATTGTCTCTATGGCCTTGGGTACCCATTCCCACAGACTTGAACAAAATTCATAAAAAACAGTGTTAAAAATCCCATACGCGGGTATGCCCAGACTTTTCCACGTGTATACGCGAGTCCATACACACTTTTCCGCGTATGCCATTAAAATCATTAAAAATATATATAAAAATTCCCTATTTTCGGGCTGGGTTGATGGTTACTCCAGTAGTTCAACCACCCCAGCACGTGGCCAACTGTTTCCAACTGATTGAAACTACTTTGAGGGAGTATAAAAGCCCCTCATGTGCATGGCTTAAGAGAGAGAGAAATTTTATAGATATTATACTCTGTTGGAATCCTAATTCAAGTCTGAATTCCCGTGCCTCTTGCACTTTCCCAGATTTTTACAGGAAACCCTTGTTTCCTGGAGATGTTCATTCATTTATATGCCATCTCGAGTGCACAAGTCTTGAAAGTATCTTAGTGAGGCAAGGGCGGGACGGATCCGGACGACGGTCTGTTCGAAGATCGTGGAAGGATTCAGGTGATCTCTCCACTTTTTATTTCTGTACATGCTGTTCGCAATAATGAAGAACCATCTTGTTCCTGAACTTATGTGTTAATATCTATTTGCATATGTGAAAAGATTGATTATTAAGCATTTATTATGGTTTATATAATGTTTCACATGGATTACACTAACATTTAGGAGCAATGTATGCTGTACAACTAGGTTTCCGTGCACGTTCTTTATTGTTTTCCAGGTTGAAGAGGAAGAAGGGTTGCTGGGGGTTTGGACCCCGCGGGATCTACGTCGAACGTAGGACTACGGGTGAGTTCTACTATTGTTGTTATCTAGTTTTTAGCATTTAAGTGTGGTTGTGTGTGAGTCCTTCTGAATAGCATGCCTTGATCTGTGGAGGTTTTGACCCAACAAACCTCTAGGGTGTTTTTCCCCGAAACAATCGATCCAATATGAGTTTCTTTTTTTAATTTTCATTAATAATATACTTAAAATTATTAGATAAAATGTGTCAAACAATCTATTAATTCACATCTGTTTAATGTTCTATAGGGACCAACAACTCAGAAAAGGAATGTTGTTCTAAGAAAAGAAAAAAAATAGAACATGCAAATGAAAATGAATTGCTCCTTAGCTCATCTGGAGTGGTGCTAGAGGTTAACGAAAGGGGGAAAATGTTTTACAAAAGTTTGAGGGATCTAGTGGAACGAATGTATAGACGTTCTTTCCACTTACAATACAAAAATCAATCCAATGATTCCAAGAACCAAATTTTATCTAAACTATAGGAAGAATTTCAGAGAATTGGTCAATGAGACATGTTAGACTTTTAATAGAAAAAACGTACAATAACAAAAAATAAGGAATGAAAAAGAAACATTCCTTTAAATGTTTGTCTAGAATTATTTATAAATATCACTTTTGTTTTATTTACTTTTCATATATCAATATAAAAATTAAATATTTTATTGTCATGTTACATTTTCAGGAAGATTATGAAAATCTCAAAAGATGAATGAGCTGATATCATAAATATGCCAGTAAGAATGTCCAAAAAGGTGTATAAGGAGATGGTCAAAGAAATGGACAAAATTGCATTGCAGGAGGAGCCATCTCAACAACAACGAGCTTCAAATGTAATATGTAATCATTGAATTTTTCGATCATTAGGTACAATAAATAAACAATTTAGCATTAAATATTAATTTTCAAGTATTTTCTTGCAAAAAAGAAAATAAAATGGAACCCATTCAACACATAAAACAGGACAACAAGGAAGAAAAGGGTTGATATCTAAGTTTGTGAGTAATTGTTACTTCCTTATAATAACTTAACTAGATTTCATTTTTTTTATTTTTTAAGTTGTTTTACAAAAATCATCATCGAATGTCTTCAAACAGGTGCTAACATACAAAGAAGAACCATCAGACGAATTGATTGAAATTGGGTTAAATATGGGTTGTGAGTATATGTTGGCATATCAGAAATTAATTGTGGAATTTGTAAGCATCTATCGATCTTGTTTTACTGAGCTCCGTCTATAATTAATAGAACACAAAAATCTTTTATATTAAATATATGATTTGTTATGGGGTATAAAACTTGCAGGAAACAAAGTATGGAACTGTGCCAACAGATGAAGTTTTGAAAGAAGGTATAGTACATGGTTTTGCAAGAATGTATATAGTTTATGAGTCAATTGTTGCTATGGAACGTCATTTCTTTTCAATTTACATTGATGTAATATATTAGTTAATATTGCAATTTTCATTATTCTCACCAATGTATATGCACTCATTACAACTTATTTTTATTTTTTTAGATGGAATTTGAAGAAGAAGAAAACAATCAACACTGTGAGCAAAACATTCCTGAAAATCACCAAAGTCATCGAAGTAGCTCTAGCAGTGATAGCAGTTCAAGTGAAGAATGATGATCACTATGTTTGGATATCAAAGCAAGTCGTTGTATTTTTTGAAATATTTGTTTGTGAAATCAGACATTTTGTTTAATGTAATGGACATAGTGTCCCAATTGAAAGGCAAAGGGATACCAATAACTATCCCATTTTGTATGAAAAAGATTGTTTTATTCATATATATATGTGTGTGTGTGTGTGTGTGTGTGTGTGTGTTTTAATTTGTTCTATTGCATTCTCCATTGTTGTTCTCAAATGCACTACTAAAAATTTAATTCACATCAATATTGTTTTTTTTTTTACTTTAACGGTTATATTGATTAAGGGCGGCAAAACTGCTGCCGCGTACAAGAACAATACAGCTCTGTTTGACCCTAACAATCCTGTTACACATATGAGGGTTTCTCCCTTTGAAACTACAGAAGATGTCGCCTATGGATTCGGCTACGAGCTTGCTAGATCTATGAGAAGAGGTACTTTGAGAATGCCAGATTTGTCAGGTCAGCCCTTTGGATACTGATTTCCGACCTAATTGCCGGATTGGGTGTTGCTCTGTCCGGTTTGCTACATAGCAATTATTCATAAGTCAAGGCCCATTGCCTGCTCCTCATCCTTCTGCTAATTCCTTGGACAATGGTATATCATACCTACTTCTGGATGAACCATGGAAACCAGCGGCAGAAAGAATATGATCCTGCTTCGCAGAAAGGAGGTGAGATTATGAGGTAACAATGTAATCAAACACCAGATTTGCTTTTTCATTGCTCTGGAATCGAAATCAAGGAGTACTGTAGATGAAACAACGATGGCCAGTGCCCAACGCACAGCCATAGATGCCACCATTCCGGCCGCTGTCACTTAGGCTGAAAGGATGGGGTTGCAGGATGGATGCTGCAATACAACCTTTGGTGCTCTTACCAGCTTTGTCAGCAACTTCAGAGCGCACTTAATAATGAACCAATCATGCAATTTACTCAAACCTGGAACTTGATAACAACAGTTCTTCGAACTTTCACTTTCTGCCATATGCATCTAGTTTAGTCTGAGCTTCCTATGCACTGCAGATGTATAGTAATGTCAATAATCATTTATGTTTGAAATGCCTACCAGAGGTAGCGAATGCTGGGCAAACTGTGACAGAAAGCAATCCAACAGTGCAGAAGAGTGAACAGAATTGCTGAGAGTGCTGAACATTACGGAATTATGCAGATCGATTCTTCAGAATTAATTGAAAGAGATCTTTGGCTACAGGCTGAACCAAGATTGGCTTCCAGGTCAACTTGGTAATTCAGATGCCTCAGAATATGATAAAAGGATATTTTCCGGAATTTAGTCAGCATGTACCTAATTTTCTTGAGAATGAGGACTAAGTGGATCTGTGATGGAGTCGAGTGGGAATTCAGCGCTTGAATGACAAGTTTGGAGTCACCGAAGACCGTCAGTGAGTGAATGTTCCGATTGAGAGCCAGTGAGAGCCCCTGCCATAGAGCCAGAGCCTCAGCTTTGTTATTTGATTCTGAGCCCAGACCCCAATGATACCTGAGCAAAGTAGAGCCATCAGGATTCAGAAGGATTCCACCCCCACCCGCAGCCCCAGGGTTGCCTTTAGAGGCCCCGTCGAAGAAGAGACAGTGATCCTCCAGAGAAGCACGCCACTTTATAAACTCCTGTTCTTCCAGTCGAATTTCCCAAGAAGCGTGGGGAGAGGCAGGGGAAATAGGATTGATTTGATAATTTGGAGCAATATCTTTCAGCCAAAGCTCCTCTTCACTGTCCAGAACTGCTTCATTCCTTAGAGCCGGATTAGCATCCAAAGTCTCTCCCAAGAATGCTTTAATTTTGGAAATAATGTTGATTGTAGTGCAGCTTTCACCCCTGAACAATCTGTTATTTCTTTCCAACCATAACTTCCAGCAGATGTATTTAGGGATCCACATCCAAGCGGTCTTGAGAAGGTTTTTTTTTTTGAGGTTGAACGAGGATAACTTGATCCACTCGTGAAGGAGATTGGGAATGTTTTTTGGCAGCTCTACTCTGTCAGCTCTTGAATTCAGAACCCCCTTCCAAACCTCTTTGGCAAAGGGGCACAGCAACATCAGGTGAGTAGCTGTTTCTTCCTCTGACTTACACAAAGGGCATCTGGAAGGCCCTTCCATTCCACGCTTTCTCAGATTGTCTTGAGTAAGGATGTTGTTGTGAGCTATCGTCCAGCAGAAGAAGTCTACTTTTGGAAGCAATGGGAAGGCCCAAATAAACTTCCATTGCGTTGGGTCAGGGGGTACATTAGGAACTGCACTCAAGCTTTTGTAACCTTCAGAGACCGAGAAGGAGCCAGAATGGGAGCCCCACCCTCTTTTGTCCTTAGCTTTTGCTGAAGTGGGGGATTTTCCTTGGAGCCTGTCTAACAGTAACTTAGCTTCATTTTGCATTCGATGAGGAACCTCTCCCAGGTTCCAGCTGACCCACATTCTACCAGAATCCTCCGTCCAGGTGGATATGTCCCAAAGGGTTTCCAGTTTGTTGGACTGCAGCCAAGATCTAATATTTGCAAGGCCTTCAATGTGTTTCAATGGCTGATCTCCAAGTATCTGGTCTTCCCAGATTCTGATTTTTTTCCCATTACCAGGGATCCAGTAGAGATCGGATCTGAAATGCTCCAGAGCAGCTAGACAAAGCTTGAAAACTGGGGAGCCTTTGGTGGTTTTTGGGGGCTGATCCAAACATCTCAAACGCTGGCCTTGAAAATATTTCTTCCACATGACTTTCTTACTCCAGCTAGCTTTCCCAGCTACAATATTCCACAGGATTTTGGAGCCAAGAGCGAGATTTTGTGCAGCCAAATCTCTCATTTGAAGACCTCCTTCCAGGAAAGGTTTCTTAATGGTGACCCAATTAACTAAATGAAGTCTTCTTTCATTATTTTCCCCCCCTTCCCATAGGAATCTCCTCAGAATACTATCCATTTTACTGAGGAAGGATTTGGGAGCAAGCAGAATGGAGTGTTGAAACAGAGGCATACTTGTAAGAACAGATTTCATTAGAATTATTTTCCCAGCAGTGTTCAACCAAGAGGCTCCCCAGGCTTGTATTCTGAGCTTAAGCTTGTCTAAGAGGGGCATCCAGTGGGCCACTTTAGGAATGGATTTGAAGATTGGAATCCCAAGATATTTGAAGGACTCCCAGGTCTGGCAAACTTTCATTTCAAGGAGCCTAGCTATGTCAGCCAGATCTTTGACTGAGCAGTTCCAGCCGTATATTGTACTTTTTAAATAGTTTATCTTGCTGCCTGAGACTTCCTTATAAGTGTCCAACTCTTGCTTAAAAGATCTGGCCGAGTTGATGCTCGCTCCTCCAAGCAGCAGAGTATCATCGGCAAATTGGGCATGGTTTATATCTTTAACATTGTGCACCATTCTGAGGCCTGGTAGTGCATGGGCTTGTTGACAAAGGTCTAGTTGGAAACTGAGCACTGAGGCTTGGATAGCATAGAGTAGAGGGGACAGCGGACAGCCTTGTCTCAAACCTCTAGATGCTTGGAAAAAATCAGTAGATCGGCCATTCACCAACGGCGCAATCCAAGGAGAGGCAATGCAGGCTTTCACCCAATTTATGAAGGATGTTGAGAAGCCCATTTTCTTCATAACAGTGAACAGGAAGTCATGTCTCACCCTGTCAAAAGCATTGGCCAGATCGAGTTTTATCACCATTCCTTTCTCTTTTCGATGGCAACTTGAGTGAACTGCCTCTTGAACCAGCACAATATTATCCAGAATCTTTCTCCCTTTGATGAATCCTCCTTGGTTCTCCGGGATGATGTCCGGTAGAATATTCTTGAGTCGGATGGATATGATTTTGGTAATCAGTTTATAGCTAGTATTACACAGCGAAATGGGACGAAATCTGCTGAAATCTGAAGCTCCTTTCTCTTTCGGAAGCAAAGCAAGGAAGGCTGAATTGGTACTGCCTCCTATCTTTGAGCAATATTGAGACTTCCTGATCATTCTCAGGAGGTCTTTATTGATAATGGACCAGCAAGACTGATAAAACCTTGCTGTGAACCCATCAGGCCTAGGCGCCTTATCCGGCTCCATGCAATCCAAGGCTTTCTTGAGCTCTTCCATGCTAATCGGTGCGGACAGCATATTGTTGACAGAATCTTGGACACAGAGGGGGATAAGATCAATCGGATAGGACTGGGGATCAATAGGAGTATCAGCAGGCGCTGTATAAAGCTCTTTAAAAAAAGAGAAGGCTGCTCTCTTGATGCCTTCAAAATCTTTGACCACAGTATCTTGGGAGCGGATTTCAGATACATTTTTGAATTGCTTGCGAGCTTCGGCATGCTTATGGAAAAAACTGGTGTTTTTGTCTCCGGCCTGTAACCATAAGTTTCTGGATTTTTGTCTCCAATACTCCTCTTCGTCCCTACTAGCTTTATGGAGGGCTTTTTGTAACTCGACTTCTTTTTGAAGCAGACTTTGAGTAACAGCAGAATCCTCCATTGTCGATTGAAGGGTAGCAAGGTTTTCTAAGGACTCTTTTCTCTTGGCAGCTGGAGTTTTCAAAGATTTAGCCCACTCCTTGAGCCTTCTCTTAAGAATCCGTAACTTTTCTTCCCACACAAAGAAAGGGGATCCCAATACTTGCTGGTTCCAGGCTTCAGAAACCACCTCATGAAAACCCTCTTGCTGCAGCCACAAAGAGCTAAATCTAAAGGGAATGGGGCCAAGAAAACCATCCACGGAGAGCTCGAGACTAATGGGTTTATGATCGGAAGTGCAGTTAGGAAGGATCTTGGAAGAGGCCATTAGTCCACTAGTAAGGAAGGAGTTTTGGACGAGGAATCTGTCCAAACGAGCAGCTATGTGGTTGGGACCCAACCTTTTGTTAGACCAAGTGTATTTTCCAGCTGAGGGCTTGATATCCTCCAGATCCCAGCCGATCATGATGTCTTCTACCCATTCTCTAGCTGGGTCCCTTACCGGAGAACCCCCTTTTTTCTCTTCAGTGGCAAGTGTAACGTTTAGATCCCCTGCAATAATGATGTTTTCTGGATTGTGCAACAAAAGAAAGGAATGGAGCGAGTCCCAGCAAGTTTTTTTCTCCATTGGAGAGACTGGAGCATAAAGGTTAAACATACTTACTTGTTGACCAGAGTCTTTGTGGAGGAGCTGAGTGAAAATCCAGTAATGGCAACTTTCTTCACGAGTAAGGTCATATTTGGAGCTGTCCCAGAATGAGGTAATCCCACCAGATGCTCCTCTAGCACTGACAGCTCTACCGGGGCCTTTGCGCCAAAAAATTTTGCTGGATTGGAGGAGAAGAGTGTCCTCCAACTTTGTCTCTTGGATGATAAGGATTTCAGGTGTATGCAACCTCACAATGTCTTTCAGGGCATCTTCTTTCAGCCTGCTACCTAATCCTCTGCAATTCCAGGAGACGTACTTCATTATTTACTGGATTGGGAAGGAGTGGCTCCTTTTGGAGCCCTGTTTTGCTTGCGCCCGGATCTGGTGTTCATCATTCCTTTGAGAGTTTTCTGGGAGCCTTGGAGAACATCCAGATAGGTTTTCTCCTCTCTCTGTTTCTTCTTGGATTTCCGGCCCCTGGTCGATTTGATAGGAGTAATTTGTGAGCTGTCTGATTCGGAGTCTCTTTCTTCTGATTCTCCCCCTGAGTCAGAGGAAAGACTAATGTGCTGGTCATTGCCTTCGGATCCCCCTTGACCAGCCTCAGTTAGTGGAACAGTTGTTTCTTCTTCGGTTTCTTTCACTTTCTTCGACTGATCTTCAGTTTCTTCATGGTTCTCTGAGACATCCTCCTTTTCGCCTGAGTTGGGGCCTTCATTTGAATCTGGTATGGTCTTGGAACTGGTCTGGGGTTTCCCCATTGGCCCTGATTTTTTCTGCTCGTTGGGCTTTGAGACTACCTTGCCCTTTTTTATTTCTTTCCATCCTTCTTCTTCCACCTTGTCCCCTGATGGGGCTTTGGGGCAAGTCCGTTGAAAGTGACCGTGTTCGTGACAGATTCTGCACTTAAAGGGCAGTTGCTCATAGTCAAGCTTCTGGAAGTGGTGCCAGTCTCCAACTTTAAGTTTGATGGCCTCCGGCAGACCAGCTTCCAAGTCAACTTCCACGCAGATTCTTGCGCAGGTGTATTGGCCCTTGTTATCAGCTTTGTCGATGAATCTGCCCAGTACGTTTCCTATGTTTTGCAGGGATTGGTAGCTCTAGCAGTGTATTGGAAGATTGGGGAGACGGACCCAAACACGAACCTCCTTTGGGACATCTACTGAAGGGTCGAAATCGGGGGTCCATTTATTCAGGAAGAGACCTTGATTTCCCATGAAATAAGGACCGTTTCTGAACACCAGATCTCGGTCCTCCTTGGTAGTGAATTCGAAAATGAAAAAACCTCTACCTACAGCATAACTTATCACGTTGTTGGGCAGCAGGGGCCTCCAGTTTCGTTGAACCCATTCATCAGTCGCTTTTGATGTTGGCCATCGACCCATAAATTGCCCCACTAGTCCTCTGTCAGCTAAAGCTAGAGCGATTTTGATCGGTTGGTCTTCAGGCAGAGCAATTTCTGGAATTTCATCAAGCTTTTTGATGAACTTCGGCACTTCGGGATGGGCACGTTTTTTTCCTTTCTGTGAAAGCAGGCATCGAAAGGCCTCTGCTGAAGAAGAAGGAGGGGTGGGAGAGGGCTCCACACCCCCTGGCGCTCCCATGGCGGCGGAACAGGCCAGGCAGCGTTCGCTGACCTAACCGAAGGCTCGCAGAGGAGCAGAGCGCGCGCAAAAAAAAATAATTCACATCAATATTGTTATAAGATATATATGTGTCGACTTTTGATGAATAATTCATTTTAAAAAATTCCAATAATTATGATATGATATAACAAATTAATCCAAACATCAAATTCAAATGCATTAATAAAAATTTAATTAATATGAATATTGTTATAAGATGTGTCAACTTTTGATGAATAATGAATTTAGAAAAACCACAATAATTGCATTGTCATAGGTTGATGTTTCTAAAAAATAAAAAATGAACATCAATGCATGTCAGTTACTGTACACTGGTGCGTTTGTATGCTGCAGTGCACCGTTGCATTTCTATGACCTATGGGCACCACACAAATACGAAAACCAATTAAAAATCTCAGCGCGTTTGTGCGATACTGTGCACCAGTGCTTTTATGTGAGACTATGCACCATTGTATTTGTACGACGTATGGGCAATGCACAAATACCAATACCAATTATAAATATCGATGCATTTTTCTGATACGGCGCACCGATGCATTCTATAAGTCTATGTACCGATGCATTGAGATGACCTATGGGCACCGCACAAATCCCAAGAGAAATTGGAACGACCTCATGCATTGTATCACCAACACTGCGCTCGGTGCGGTTTTATACCTTGATGGCCCGGTGCATGCACCTTCGACTGCCCCGAGGCCACCGACTAGATGACACGCACCGATGCGTTGAAACCTTAGTAGCGCACCGATGAAAAAAAACATCCGTAATAACCTCCAGTCGCCTAGTTTTTTTAGTTGTGTTGAATTTCCATTAAAAGCTTTGCCAAAACCTTCGTAACCATAAACGGATGTTGTAGCTAATGTTTTTTTGACAATTTTGGCCAATTTTATAACACCGAAGACCTCCTTTATAACCTCCACTAGAGGGTCTTTTCCTTGTAGTGAATAAAAATATCTCTACTATGACTGAGATCATATTTCTATTTAAGTGATTTATGTTGGGTGTAAAATAGTATGATAGGAAGCAATGTATATTAAAAGCATCATGATAGAAGCATGGGAGGAGCACTTGAAGAAGGAGATCCTGGAAACCTCACTATGGAAGGCAGTCATCTAGATCTAGGGTCATCATTCAATAATCAATATGGAAACAGGTGCTGACATTTTCTAATGGAGTTCTCTATGGATTCTAGTTAGAAAGAGAGCAAAAGGTTTCATCGAGAATTCTATGTTATAGAATTCTAGGATTAGGATATGATGACACATTGATGAAGCAGTTCAAGGGAATGAAGTTCTTCATTCTAGTAAAATTTCTACAGGATGACTAAAAGGGAAAAGTTATGAGGTATATATATTTATATGCTGACACTGGATGCTATGAAGTCATGTCATATGGTTGCAGGTAATGGAATTCTATCTTTAAAAGTATGATAAGATAAAGGAGGATCTCTTCCATTACACAAGCTATCATTATCAGATGAAATCAGCATAATATGTCCTCATATGGAATATGAGGTGGTTGTATGTGAACAACGAACTGAATACTGAAAGTTCCTGGGAATGAAGCTGTGTGGATAAAGAATAGAAGAGATCATGAAGTGCAACCATGTAAAGAGGCGGTTATCATCTAGAAGCCAAGAAGAAGTGACTAGGAGATATCCTTGGAAGATATGTAGACTTTGATAGAAGTATAGTAAAGAATAATACCCTTGAAAAAACATATCTTTAGGAGATGTGTCAATCTAAAAAGAGGATGTCGAAGCCTACAAGAAGATGTCATGGTGAAAAATCATCACTGAGGTAACTTTTGATTTAAAAGTTCTCATGTATATGTTTATCTGGATAAGTTTATGAAGGGCTTCCAATCATGTAGAAAGATGTAATATCCTTGAGATATGGTTTGAAGGAAAGCAACATGGCATAAAGGTGGACCAGATGAGGAAGACTGATAAATCACTTTCTGATAGTTGACATGACTCGTGGATGAAAGTGATGTATGATATGTGCCCTATGAAGTTGAAAGTTGAAGATTCCTCAATATCGAAATACATGACATCGAGGGAAGGAATTCTTCATGAGCAGCTGGGTATCTCACCATCGCTGCTACAAGTTCCTAGTTGAGAGGGAGCCGGGTGGAAATTTTCTTATTTGGAAGAAACTTGAAGTATGTTCTTCCTGATGGAGTTACATATAGGATTCTCTAATACACATGTCATGCACTAGACCGGGACTAACAACTGTAAGTCTTAGTGAAGGCCATGCAGAGAGAATGGATAGACACATAATTCTAGTCTTCACCTATAAGACAGAATGGAATATTGGGTAATCATTTGGCATTCGATACTCTTTGAGAATGTGATAGGGCATTCAAGATAAGAGTAGTCGAGGGATGATATTCTTCGAGGGTTGGCTACCCAAGAAAAGAATAGTCCAAGAAGGTCATACTCTGGGAACACCTGGGTGGAGTATGTACCTTGGAGAGACAATGAATATGGTGTCTATAATTCATGTGTCTCGCCAACATTGTATCCCATTGTCTCGTTGAGAGATGGGGATGTTAGTCAAGGCCTTGCATTAGGAAAATGTTGGTTGATATGATGCTATACAGATGCAATTACCAATCTGATTATTCTTATGAGATTCTTCAGTTTGAAAGTGACCATGTACCTATATGAATACCTCCCTAATTAAGAGGGAGTGTTGAAAAGTGTAACTAGTATCGGTCTTCATATTGATTATGTAATTATGTATTTATGTAAAGAAGAAGAAAAAGATAATAAAATATGTTTTTGGTATGCTTGCCTCATGGGTTTCATGAGCAATGTTTTATTATAGGTCAATAGAATTCTTCCTGACATCTATTAAGATTTTTCTTCTCGTTATAAATGTAATTAGGAATCATGTATATGAATATTCTAGTCATCAAAATATGCCTCAAGACCTTGTCATGAAACCGTGAAGAAAATGGCTTAAGAATGATGCTCAAATCAGCCCTCAAGACATCCTCCTTAACGTTGGAAAGTAAGACCCACAGGTTAGCTATATTACACTATGATAGGTCGGATTCATAACCTATGGACAGGTCGACTAAATTACAAGTGGAAACAAATATATATACCTTGTAGGTTCTACACAGAAAAGAAAAAATTCGGTGAAGATTTTCTGTGATTAAATGTGATCTTCAGAACTAGAAAAAGTGCGAGAAAAGGAGGAGAAGGTCTATGGTTTAAATGTGTAGAAGAGGACAGGTCAACAAGGAAGTAAGTTGGTAGAATTATGTGATTATAAAATAGTCAGAAAATACAATGCAGCTCTCAAGAATCTCCAATTTCAGCAAAGGACAGGGATAAGTTTCTAAAGTAATCACTATTTAGTTCAGGGCTGCTTTTATAGTACTAGAAGAAGAAAGAATAGAGAAGCCACTTGGATATTTAAGAAATAATATTATTAAAGGAAAATTTTGGGTTAAATATTGGTAAAAGAGACAGAGTTTTATCTAAGTATCAAGTGCATAACAATGCAAAAAGAAGGAAGAGGATAGCTAGAGACTGAGCTCTCTAATCCTACTGCAGGCTGGTGTTGATCGATGTATAAGGTGCAAGAAAGAATGATAAAATCAAGGAGTCATTGAAGAAGAAATGCCAAGGTCTTGAAGGCATATAAGGGTCTAGGGTCTATGTCATGGTCATGGTACTTGTCATCTGAAAGTCTATAAGAAGGATTTCTCGTGGGTTTTCCTCTCCAAGAGGGAGAGGTTTTGCCCTGGCTTGAAGAGACTAATTGTGTGTCTCTTGTATTTTTGGCAATTGACTAGATGAAAGACTTAATACGCTAATAAGAGAAGACATAAGTAAAATAAGTAAGTTCACAAGTGATTATCAAGTAGAGAATTTGAATTAATCATCGCCCCTCCAAATTCTCAACCGAGGGGGGGGGGGGTTGTGTTCTATAGTAGCTCACGGGCCACACGTCTCACTCCTTTATACTTGCATCCAATTCCATTTAGATAAATAAATAGCAAAGCAACCTTGCCTTCTAGCTAGATTTTCTCCCAAAAAGGTTTCCAAGATGAGATTGGTGTCTTATGGTTTGTGAGCGATTTTTTATTATTATCTATTCTCTATTTTTCGATTTTTTTATATTTTGCCTGGATAAGAAGAACACGTAACTTAATAATCTATAAATATAAGTAAAAATAAACCCTCATAGTACAAATTTCAGTTTTCACTAAATTTTATGAAATTCGTTATGACTAAATGTCGAGTAAAATATCTACAATAGTTTATAGATCAAAAAGACCTAATTCTATGGTGTAATATGGTGAGGGAACTTCTCCCTCTTTCTCTCCCTTTCCTCATACTTGTTGATGACAATAAGGTCTAATACTACTCATGTAACACTTTTGAATCTCGCAAGGCTAGACAAGATAAGTGGGAATGTAACCTTGGGCGTATAGCTTTTATAATGTACAACCATACTAATATTTTGATCTCTTTATCTATAAATTTCTTTTCAATTATATAAAAAAATATTTTCTGACATATATCAAAGCAAAATATCTGAAGATGCATATGAATTAAAAAAATAAAGCTATATACAAATAAATGAATAAACTTACCAATAATAAATTTCAGACAAAATATGTGCTAAGTTTGAAATAAATCACAAAATTGAAAGCCATTCTTAGTCTAAGTTGAAGCGTGTCCTTAGAAACTCATTTGAGGGTTAGAATTAGAAGAATCCTTTAGAAACTAAGATGTCAAATAATCATAGAATGGGAACCAGGTTTCATAAATAAGGAAATAACAAATTCTTCACTAGATCACTTCAAATAATCGCTAAATATTATTAAATACCACAAGAAATAAAATTAGTTAGCATTGAAATAACTAAGAGCTTTTGATTAAAATGAAAAAAAAATCAAATCAAAATAATCAACCTTGAAGAATAAAAATATAAAAGAGAAAACTATTTTTCTTCGCTACCTTTCAAGTTGTACCCTGCAAACAACTAGACAAACTTAATCACAGAAAAATCAGAAGGGATAAATAGAAGAATAAAAATAATCTTTCAACCTGTAGCGTACCTTTACCAAAAAATTCCCCCTCTCCGTTTGTAACTTCCCCTTGCCTTTATTCCAAAAGAAATAAGTTTACTTGTAAACTTCCTCTAACCAATTTTATTTTTCCATTTATCAATTTATAGATTATAAATGTTTTACATATTATCTATTAAATATTATGTTTTAAATATTTAATTTAATCTTGTAACTCCATTTAAAAAAAATGAACAAGTAAATATGAGACCACAACCAGAGAAAGCTTGGGCGGGGCGGGGTGGTGATTTCTTGCCTCATTATCTTCGTGGAAAGGCATAGGCCTCACCAAGAACTATGGCATCTATCAACTTAATATTCTTGGATATTATAGGATTATAACTTGGATGCTAACAAAAGCTCTCACAGTGGATGATTTTTCTCTCCTCACTGTTGCGAGAAGAATTAGTCTTCTACTGAAATCTTTTTTGAAAAATTATCCTTCTACCAAATTCCAAGGCACCTAAATGGGGAGGCGAATGACCTAGCCAATCGAGTAGTGGAATTAATTGTTGGGGTAATAAAAAATAATGGTGCATGCAAAGAATATACTCCTATACAATAAGTTGGAGCAATGAAATTACGATTTAACAAGGTTGGTAACAGGCGCAAGCAATATCATCGGGATATAAACTCCCATGGGTTTAGTGTACTGACACTCAGCGTAAGGACGAGATCGTCACCGCTAGATTACTTCATTGTTGGATGGTTCAGAGTTAGGGTGACGCAAGTTCCCAGAGTTGTTGGATGGGAATTTAATTATTCTCTCCCATGATCTGCATTAACTAACTCTAGGTAATGCTAGTTTTCCTTCTTGGGAAGGACAGGCTCGAGTTTTTCATGAAGACCAACAGAGATCCGCGTTTAGTGTGGGTATTTGCGGGAGAAGGGGAGTGTCCGAACCTCAGAGGACTATATATGGCAGCTCCCCTAGGAATTTGGTTGGTCTCCTTTAGTTTCTCTCGGTGCTCTCTGAAGTCTAGTTCATCGACAAGCAGTCAATTAATGGCACTGGAGGGTACTCAGCCTTTGGATGGGGATACTGCAAGATGGAAGAAGGTAGCAAATTTTTTGTTCAAACTATGGGGATACTGCAGAAACCTCCTGTCACGATTATTGGATGTATTGGAGAGTGACGGAGCGACGAATTTCATGCTGATGGTAGAAAAATTTGAGGGATTGAAGGCGAGCATGGAGAGGAAGTTTATTAACTGGAGACAAAACTAATTTCTTGCAATTCTGATTTGGTCAATGATGCACTCTTTGCAGATGTTTATGAGATACTAGTAGAGAAAACAAGTCTCGACACCATGGAGATGCAGGTTCTGACTGGAGCGGTTGTAGTGACCAGAGGAACGGTCAAAGAAAAAGTTACTTTCTGGATGGAAGAGGATGAAGATAGACCCTCCAACCCTGCATAAGTTTAGTTTTTATGTATTGCATTTTTTTTGTTTTGTTTATGGGTCAATTTTGTAGAGTATATGGACAATATCAATGCAAAATTCTAGTATATAGAGCCAGTAGAGGAAAATAGACCCTCCTTTCTATATATTGGAACATTGAAGCTGTTGAACTTACAAATTATGTTTCATTTCTCTAATGTAAATGCTTCTGGCCATGTAATCCAGGTTTTATTTTATGAAATATAAGTAACTGTTCTGTTTAAAAAATATATATGATACCACAACATATCGTATCAAATCATAATATTGTCATAACCTTGTTTCTCCCAAATATATATATAATAATATTTATATTACAAAATTGCATCAATAATTATCATGTCCAAAATAGTTTTCTTCAAATAAGATAAAATTTATCATGTCTCTTGATTTAAATCCCAAAATGACATCTTGATTTTTCCTTCTACATATACTTTAGTTGTGTAAGGTTTAGAGGTAAAGGTGGAGTCAATGGAGCCTGAGCTAGGCTTGGCCATGGGTTTCTTTCCTTTGTCTTATAGGATTGAAAGGATGGGTTTTTTAGGAGATACTTTGAAAATGAAGCAATTAATGGGATTGCTTAATCTAGGACATGCATAGATGAGACATGAAGATGTATAGTAGGCTAATGTATAACACAAGAAGTAGGTTGAGAAGGCTCTTTGTTCCAACCATCATTGTAGGTGGTCTGTGAGAGGTTGGGATATCAATAATGCATGGATGAGCCTGCAACTCATTATTGGGTTGTGTTTTTGGGGGAGGCAAGGAAACTTGGTTTCTGAGACTAATATAACCACTTTGAAGAATTTGATTAAATTCTTCTAAGTTTGTATTAATCTGTATAATATAATTCTATTGTTTAGGCCTTCTTCCTCTTCATCCTTTGTTACCCTTGTTAATCCTGCTGAAAAATATCATCTAAAATAATTCAAATCACAACATGAAGCATAAGAAGTATCATACACAAAACAATAAAATAATTGAAAATTCGGTTTAATTTATTAAATATGGCTCAAATAAATTCATATTAATCAAGCATAAACAAGAACATGGTACATGAAAACATAGAGAAAAGCCATCATATGAAATCATTCATCCTTTATTATCAATATTTGTTCACTAAACAGTATCACAAAATTCCTTTTCTAACTGCCACGTGTACTTAAAAAAAAAATATATAGTGTGTTTGCATTTAATTTTATTTTCCATCTTCATTATGTAAAGTGAATTCATTAAAGGAAGGAGTAGTGAAATATTGATTTTCATGGAAAGTGAGACGATGATAAAAAAAAATTCCAAGGAAAAAACATGTAACTTTATTTATCAAGATAACTAAAATTAAATTTCGTATATACACATATGAGTGTATTTTTAAGATGGATATGCCCAGATCCATACTGTGGCAAAAATAATGAGAATAGATCCGAGCAAAAATATTGTCATTCATAACAAAGAAACCCATGTATGGTCCTAGAAAGTCCATCTAAAAAATATAACTAAGTCAAAAGCCCCGAGAGACAAACCAGATTGAGAGCAGTCAATAGAAAATTTAAAAGAGGGCCCAACCCACCCTTTAAGCCCATACAACTAGCCTCGAACTAGGCATTAGACATAATATAGCAGGGTGAAAAACCTTGACAAAACCAACAACAACACCATAGTTAGCATTTGCAAAAACATCACTAGAGAAGGAGCACATGCGACAACAATAGAAAAAAATAGGGTGACAATGTGATATTGCATCTAAATGAAACCCCGATTAGATCCAAAACAACAGCATGCCTACACTAGAGGAGATGACAAGGAAAACAAAGAAGAACACATAGATGAAAAGGGACCCCAACGAGCGAAGCACAAAAGACCGCAACAAAAACACAACACCCAATCATGCCACAAGATTAACAAGAGCACTAGAGTAAGGTGATGATTGCAGCACCAGCAGAATCCGCAAAATCATGAAACAGGAGAAGGAACAGACCAACAAGCATAAGAAACAAGATTCCCTAGCTGCCAAGCTTTCTACTCCCTCAACTCCTCTCAAGTGAGATGATGTAAATGAGAGTAAAGTACAAGCAGTAATAACCATACATAATCAAAACTCATCAAAATAGAAGGGGACAAGTACTGTATAATGATCTTAATATTTATAACAAGTCACTTGCGTACTTTTAACATTATTTTAAATGCTACCAAAGAGTTCTGCATATATTTCCATAGTGAATCCTTGTGCTTAGGTTTTTCAATTTCAATCCAAAGTATATATTCTTTTAAACTTCATTTATTCTTCAAATATTCCACATATACTTTGTAATAAATATCCTAAATAATTTTTAAACTATTCCCTCTTTTACTAGAGTAAATTACAATTTTTTGCTACAAAAAGTCAATGTTAAGTGTGATGGGTGATCATTTTGGTTATAAAATACAAAAATATTTCATTTCGAGCAATATAGGGTTTCTCTTTTAGAAATAAATCCTCTTTCAATGCAAACTCTTCAACTTATGTGATAGTTGAAAATAAACAACAAAATAATTATTTAATCCATGACATCAGCCATATAAATTCAACCATGTTTAATTATAACTAGGTGTCACAACTTGAATATAAACCAATCTAGATTCATCACGAAAAGTTGCTACAAAAATTTAATAATTTGGATTTTGAGCCTAACTATTCCATCATAAATTCCCTTTAATTTTTATAATTCAAACACGACTTTAGTCTTGGGTAAAAATTTTATGTTTATGCATGTGAAATTTCACTACCACTTACAAATTAAGGGATTGTGTTCTTAATGGAGCATAAGCTATATTCATATATCAATCAAATTCCAACCAATTAAAATCACAAAAAAACCAAAGAGTACATAAGAACAAATACAATTTTTAGAGGATTCCAACCAACTTTGTTTGCGAACTAGGGTTCCTTCTTATCCATTTTCTTTAAACTGAGATACTCAAATAATTACCGAAAGAAAAATTGAAAATTACATAGACATTGCAAGAATCATAGAAAGGGACATTTCTAATGTAGAAATTATACAAACATTTGTATATCAATGGATTCAATCTGATCAAGAAATGTACTAAAGCTAGATACTGAATCCTTCTACAAATCAATTGCAGAAAATAAACACAATCGCCAATCACAACAAGTGTAGAAGAAACAAATCAAACCACAACACAAATAATTTCCCAGGGAAAGATTGCTGCTCAAAACCCTTTATCTTCTATTGTATATTCCACAAAGAATCATGAAACAGTTACAACGCACTCTTCTCACAAGAGTCTCCTGCAATCTGCCTATCGTCTCATACTGATGCAGACAAAATCGGGCCAACACTTAGCCAATTCTTAGCCTGTCTTCAGCCTGCCTTGCTCACGCAATTCCTGATGAATGCAATCCCTATTATTTAGGAATTCAACCTTCCTCAACTACGCTGAGTATAATCATGGGCATCCTGTGGTGTTTTAACTGCATTTGGGCAACCTACTAATATCACAATTGATAGTTAAATTCCCTTTAACCTTTTTCTCAACTAGGTCTCCACTGGAACTGAAATGCATGCAACTACTAATAGTAAATCATCAGTTGCATGGCAGATCACTGATTGTGAATTAAATAAAATTTAATTCACTTGATATCTCACTAGTGCAACAAACAATTACAACTAGTTCAACTGAATTTAACTCACCTAACTGAGTTAACTGATTAATCATGCACTTAACTGCAACTTGAACTCTAAAACACATAGAATCACTATGCATGCCTCACCAATCACCCTCAACTCAAATTCCATGAGCTAACTGAGTTTATCACACTCAATTAATTATTACAAGTGATTATGAGATAAGATTACATTTTAGTGTCCAATTTAATTAAGGGATAATTAAATTTGACACATATCCAATTTATTAAATAAATTGAATTTCACACTAATGTATCACTAAGACCCATCACTACACGACCTTTGGTCCCACACTAGTGTAGGTGTTGTCATGTTGTTTCTGGATGCCAATTTCACTGTTTCTTGTTGCAAACTTCAACACTCCCTCTCAATAAGAAAGGAATGTCCTTGCATGCGACATGCAACTCTTGCATGTGACATGCAACTCTTGCATGGGACATGAAACTCTTGCATGCAACACTTCTCCAGTGTTTCTCGCACATGCAACACTTCTCTAGTGTTTCTCGCACATGCAACTTTTGCATGCAACACTTCTGAAATTGAATAGCCTCCAAACAACTGAATCAGTATAATGCATCTGTCATCATAGTCTTATGACTTCTGGTACCTACTGCACATGTCTACTGGACTCTCTGCGTTGTTGACATCTGCATCCATACACTCTGCACTGCTGCCAACTCTAATCAGCGCTCCAGTATCCGACACCTATCACTCTGATTTCTGTCTTCCTGACATATGACTGCATCAATCTAATTGATCCTGCTGCTATTGTACTGTGGGCTCCTCGTAGCCAGGTTTGATCCATGAGCCACACCATCTCTAGGACCCTAGAAAAATTTCTTCTTGGGATTAATTTTGCACATCGCCTCACCTCACACCTAGAGGTATAACTGCATTTACTCCCTCTGCCCATATGGCTCGAAATTTTTCTGCTTGAGTGGTTTCTACCACTCCATGATCCTCTGGATGTGGCTGCTCCACATCTTGAGGTTCATTATTTGGAACGAAAAGTTCCTTATCTGCATGCAAATCAAGCTCCCTCTCAAGGGACAATTGCATGGATTTCTCACACTTCCCCATGGTACATCCCTTGCATGTGTCTATCTGTGCAAGAGTACCCTTTGGAAGCTCCATAGAAATATGTTGCATGACCTTCAAAGCTCCATGGTGTAACTCACCCTCATCTCGGCTCACCACTTTGTCTGCTTTACCCATCAATGTTGCGCAGCCATCTACATCAAGTTTATAGAGATTCTTCACATGAATCCCAATCTTCTTGGCTTGTCCTGTTTCTTTGTGTCGAAGGAAAGCTTTTCCTTCACTGAAAACAACATCATAGCCTCTATCCTCCAAAATTGCGACTGAAACTAAATTTTGCTTCAAGCCTTGTACATGCATTACATCTTTTAATAAAAATGGTTTACCTGACTATCTCTGGAAATTAAATGTACCAATCCTGGTAGTGCTATACCTTCCGTCGTCACCCATTTTGATATGCATATGGAGGTCCTTCTCCACCAAGATACTGAAAAGTTATTTGTTTCTCGTCATGTGGAAAGATGCTCGACTATCCAAGTACCACCCTGATCCCATCGCACTTGACACCATGCATGCGATGAGCGAGAAGTCCAACTCAAAATGCAAGGCCAAAGCCTCACCAACTACAGATCCTAAAGCCTTATTGTTCTTCTTCTTTTGTGGACAATTAGTGGCATAATGTCCATGCTCGTGACAGTGAAAACATTTCACTCTGGACATGTCGTGCTCCTTTCCTCTTTAGCCAAACTCAGATTTGGAATAGGATTTCTTTCCTTTCCCCTTCCCTACCTTACCATCCAAGGCGTAATTTTCTTCATCATCTGTCTTAGATGAAGATCCATCCATGGTATTCCGCCTGAATTCTTCTTGCACCAAATCTGACCAAAGTCATTCCCAATCTGGAAACTTCTCCCTCCCATTGACAGAGTCCTGATAACTATGCCAACTCTTGGGAAGGCCTAAAATATCTAGGCTCACCAACTCATCATCCGTGACAGTAATTCTGACTCTCCCAAGCTCATCTAGACATTGGACAAACTTGGTTAAATATTTCGGAATAGTGTCGTCTTTCTGCATTTTGATTTTCCTGAGCTTGTCCTTCAGTGCCAATTTTCTGTGGTCACTGCTACTCTAAAACAGATCTGTCAAAGCCTTCCACATTGCATATGGATTCTCTTTGTCACGAAGAATTGAGACAATGTGGTCTCATACCCCCTCCAATAATATCCTCCTCGCCTTTGCAACCTTATTTTGCTAAGCATCAAGATTTGTAGCATCTGTTGCAGCGGGTTTGGGAACATCATTATCAATGAATTATTTCAACCCATTGTCCTCCAGTACTGCCTCCATCCTGTCTTTCCATGCAATATAATTGGAACTGTCCTCGAGTGCATACTCCAATCTCAATCCATTGAAAGCCATTTCGATCCTAATTCACCTGTCGCACCAAGAATAATTTTGCAAATTCGAATTCTATTCAGTCACAAACTCAACTTCTCCTCCACTATAGTGATTTCATGTGCTCTGATACCATGTATAAATTATACAAAAATATGTATATCAATGGATTCAATCCAATCAAGCAATGTACTAAAGCTAGATATTGAACCCTTCTACAAATCAATTACGGAAAATAAACACAATCGCCAATCAAAACAAGTGCAGAAAGAAACAAATCAAACCACAACACAGATAATTTCCCGGGGAAAGCTTGCTGCTCAAAACCCCTCTATCCTCTATTGTATATTCCATAAGGAATCATGAAACAATTACAATGCACTCTTCTCACAAGAGTCTCTTGCAATCTACCTATTGTCTCACACTGATCCAGACAAAATCGGGCCAACACTTAGCCAATTCTCAGCCTGTCTTCAGCCTGCCTTGCTCACGCAATTCCTGATGAATGAAATCCCTAATATTTAGGAATTTCATCCTTCCTCAACTGTGTTGAGTATCATGGGCTTCTTGTGGTGTTTTAACTGCATCTAGGCAGTCTGATAATATCACAACTGATAGTTAACTTCTCTTTAACCTTTGTCTCAACTAGGTCTCCATTGGAACTGACATGCATGCAGCTATTAATAGTAAATCATCAGTTGCATGGCAGATCATTGATTGTGAATTAAATAAAATTTAATTCACTTGATATCTCACTAGTGCAACAAACAGTTACAACTAGTTCAACTGACTTTAACTCACCTAACTGAGTTAACTAATTACTCATGCACTTAACTACAACTTGAATTCTAAAACACGTAGAATCACTCTGCATGCCTCACCAACCACCCTCAAATCGAATTCCATGAGCTAACTGAGTTTATCACACTCAGTTAACTATTACAAGTGATTATGAGATAAGATTACATTTTATTGTCCAATTTAATTAAGGGATAATTAAATTTGACACATATCCAATTTATTAAATAAATTGAATTTCACACTAATGTATCGCTAGGACACATCACTACATGACTTGTGGTCCGACACTAGTGTAGGTGTTGTCCTGTTGTTTCTAGTGTCAATTTCACTATTTCTTGTTGCAAACTTCAACATATAACTATCGAATTGATGTCTCATATAAACCCTTACTGCCCCATATAATTTTTAGAACTAAACAACTTCAAAATGAGCAATTTGATATAAAACTCGAAGTCCTCACTCCTTGTTTTCAATTCATTACAAATTTTATGACTACATGGAAGAATATCTTGTGAAAAATGTGAAAAGTGGGGGGTAGGGGGGAAGAAATGAAATTCAACCACCAAATTAATTTACTTCATTTTCTTTAACTAGTCCAAAGAATATGGGTGGAGAAAATCTTAGAAAATATAAAATCGTTGAGTCAAATTCAATTTTAACCACATAGCATGCAACCAAGTGCATTGATATGAGTACTAAACTCATTTGAAGATCCAAATTCAACCTCCAAATCTCTTTTAGGTAGTGCTTAGGTCCTAGAGACAAGTTCATTACTTTTCATATAGAGTAGAGCCCCCAAAATTACCACATGCAGTTACCAAAAGACCAAATTTCTCAGCTGAGCAAAGGGGGTAACTTCCCAAGGCCAACCAATTACTAAATTGATGCTCCATTAATGCATGACAATGTAGTGACTATGTCAAGGCCAAGATTAAATATGAACCATTCATCAAACCTAATTTCAATATGTTATGCCATATCAAACTACAGGGTGGTAAATGCATGTAGGATGCAACAATATCACATATTGCCCTTTTATTTCACACCATATAACAATGCTAGGTCTAATAATTGAAACCAACTTAGCCGTAAGGTCAACTATATTATATGTGTTGTGTATCACAACACTTGTAATAAATTATGTTAATATTTATTACCAGTATTGGATTATGGTTTTATTCATGGTACCAAAACATATAATTCCCAAAGCTTATTTTTTGTTTTTTTTATATATAAACCTTTAAATATTATTTCATAACTCAACCATAAATTCATCATGCAACATGACATATTATTGTCATAAATTATTTGATGTCGTTATTTCATGCATAAAACATGATGATGATATACTGTCAAACATAATTCCATCTGTGAGTACAACGCCCCTTGTCTCTACATCAAAATTTCAAGTCAATGATATATTGAGTACAAAAAAACTTACACAATCAATGACATATGAGCAGAATATAATGACTAATCATGCTATCTAGTCAAAGTTAAATTGAATTTCTTACTAAGGGACCCCCCTACTTATGTAATTTGTAATTTTTGCACAATGAATGGAAGGAATTCGCAATGCTTTGCAAATTTTTAAGAATCACACAGTTGTAGGTGTCTTACTCATGCTCACGTCGTCATCTCTGATTCACATATAATATTTTTAAGCATATATATATAAATATAAAAACAAATTTCAATTATAAAAGACACATCTATCTTGTGTTTATAAAATCAATTATTTTTTGTTTGCAAAAAATTGTTGAATAGTCATTGATGCCCCTATAATACAAAAGGCACATTGTCAATAGGCTGTTACATGAGTAAATAAGCACCACCAAAAAGTGGTGTTATTTGTTATGTAACACATCAATTCACACATAATCATGAATGACAACATCACTTTGTGGTGTTATACTAGTAGAAGCATGCCTACACCGTAGATATCTAGTATAGCACGGTGTTATACTAGTGCATTACAATGGTAGTGCATTGACGACGTGCTACAAGTATCAAGGAGCACCAAATATATTATTTTATTCTTTGAAAATGGAATTTGGGATTTTTTTAGCTATTGGTGTGTTCAATGCATCAGTCTTGGTTGTGATCTTAAAATTCTTATTAAGAGCTTCAAACTTTCACTCGGTTTCAAATCCTTCAGGGGGTATTTTGGTTTAGTGTGATAAGACTCAATGAGTAGGTTTCCCTACCTTTGTGGAGTCTCGACTCTTGCTAAGTCATTAATTCTTAGTATATTTGACTTACAGGCTGTTGGATATACTCTTAGTGTTATAGTGGCAGCAAATAGCTTTGATCTTGAGCCTTACCCAGATTACTCCAATAATTTATTGATTCACCACAGTATTAACAAATATAAAAAAAACCTGGATAACTCATTTAATTTTTTGTGAAATTTAGTTATCGGTGTGTTAGATAATTATGCATAGAATGGCTATTTTTAGATAGTAGCACCAAATAAATTATTTTGTGGTTTTTTTAAACTGAAATTTGATATTTTATTATGGGTCACGACAACAAGTGTGTTATTTCTATTAAGCACCAATTCAAGGCATGCTAAATAATTCTAGGACACTAGATAGATTACTTCACTTTTTTAAAAGGTTTTTTTAACCACCAATGTATCTTCCATAAGCATGTCATGTGCTTATTTTTTTTTAAAAAGGAATGGGTATATTTTTGCATTATAACCAGCCTAGATCCATCTTAACTCCGGATCTATCAAGCACCGAGAGGGATCAAATCTCTCAAGGTGAAAACCTCTTTTTTGAGTGAAAAATTTGAGGAAAGGTTTGCACCTCGAGAGATTTGATCCCTCTCGGCACTTGATAGATCCGTAGTTAAGATGGATCTAGGCTAGTTTCAGTCATGTGCTGCCAAGGAAAATCTATCGAAGATATGATTAATTTTATCAATAATATGTAAATATATCAAATATTAATATAATCATTTTAAATATGCTAAATATTTCTGAGATTAACTTGGTCATTTTAATTTAAAATTTTCTTAGTTACCTCAGTTCGTTGAGATGATAAATATTGTTAATAACTATAATGATGAAAAATGATGAAATATTTTTTTTGAATGCAAAGTGACAATAATAGTGTTGAAAGATAGAAAATGTGAATAATAAGAATGTACTCATGTTACAAATAGTCTTCATTGTGATCAATCTCAAACTATTATATTCTACTATTCTTATTGCCACCCTTGTTAGTTTTGTTATCTTTTCATATTGATTATATGAAAAAGAAAATTTAAATCGTAAACCATTTAAATCTTTAGCTCGAGCTGTTGTAGTAAACATGATCCCTTGTCTCTCTTGCTCTCCATTATTAATAGGTTAAATTACTATAACACAAAAACCAATGTACATTGCCAATAACTTTTTGTGCTTACACTAAAATAAATGCATATTGTTAATCCAATCACTTTAAAATTAATGTACCATCATATATCCAATTACATCAAACCATAAATCAACATATACATTGAAATCAATGCATTTAATGCAAGCAATAAAATAAGATTAGAAAATAAATTCTATATTGAAATCAATGAACCTAATGCAAGCAATCAAATAAGATTAGAAACCAACATCTACACCGAAATCAATGCATTTACTCAAAGCAATCAAATAGGATTAAAAATTGCCATCTACACTGAAATCAATGCATTTAGTGCAAACAATCAAATAGGATTAGAAATAATCTACATTGAAATCAATGCATCTAGTGCAAGCAATCAAATATAATTATAAATCGACGTCTAACTTGAAATCAACACATCCAGTGCAAGCAATCAAATAGTATTAGAAATCACCACCTACACTGAAATCAATGCATCTAGTGCAAGTAATCAAATATCATTAGAAATAAATATCTACACTAAAATCGATACATCTAGTGCAAATAATCAAATAGGATTATAAATCACCATCTCCACTTAAATCAATCCATCTAGTGCAAGAAATATTATTCCCTCTCTCCACCCTCCATCCATATGTATATCCCCCTCCATCTCTTGTTTTTTGTCTCTCTATCTCACCCCCCTAAACACACACGCTCTCGCACTCCATATATATCATTCTCTTTGTCAATCACCCCCTCTCCCCATCTCGCTCTTCTTCCCTCTCTTCACCTTCCATCTATATCTCTATCTTCCCCTTCTCGCCCTCTCCCCCGCTAATATCTCTCTTTCCTCCTTTTGTCCTCTCTTCCTATCTCTCCATCTTCCTTATCACTCACACTCTCTCTCTAGAAACCAACATCTACACTGAAATCAATGCATTTACTCAAAGAAATCAAATAGGATTAGAAATCGCCATCTACATTGAAATAAATGCATTTAGTGCAAACAATCAAATAGGATTATAAATCATCTACATTGAAATCAATTCATCTAGTGCAAGTAATCAAATATAACTATAAATCGGCATCTAAATTGAAATCAACACATTCAGTGCAAGCAATCAAATTGTATTAGATATCACCACCTACACTGAAATCAATGCATCTAGTGCAAGTAATCAAATATCATTACAAATAAATATCTACACTAAAATCGATGCATTTAGTGCAAATAATCAAATAGGATTAGAAATCACCATCTCCATTTAAATCAATCCATCTAGTGCGAGAAATATTCCTCCCTCTCTCCACCCTCCATCCATATCTATATCCCTCTCCATCTATTCTTTTTTGTCTCTCTATCTCACCCCCCTAAACACACATGCTCTCGCACTCCATAGATATCAATCTCTTTGTCAATCACCCCCTCTCCCCATCTCTCTCTTCTTCCCTCTCTTCACCTTCCATCTATATCTCTATCTTCCCCTTCTCTCCCTCTCCCCCGTTAATATCTCTCTTTCCTCCTTTTGTTCTCTCTTCCTCTCTCTCCATCTTCCTTATCACTCACTCACTCTCTCTCTGAAAACCAACATCTACACTGAAATCAATGCATTTAGTGGAAACAATCAAATAGGATTAGAAGTCATCTACATTGAAATCAATTCATCTAGTGCAAGTAATCAAATATAATTATAAATCGACATCTAAATTGAAATCAACAAATTCAGTGCAAGCAATCAAATTGTATTAGAAATCACCACCTACACTGAAATCAATGCATCTAGTGCAAGTAATCAAATATCATTAGAAATAAATATCTACACTAAAATCGATAGTGAAAATAATCAAATAGGATTATAAATCACCATCTCCACTTATATCAATCCATCTAGTGTGAGAAATATTCTTCCCTCTCTCCACCCTCCATCCATATCTCTATCCCTCTCCATCTCTTCTTTTCTGTCTCTCTATCTCACCCCCCTAAACACACACGCTCTCGCACTCCATATATATCAATCTCTTTGTCAATCTCCTCCTCTCCCCATCTCTCTCTTCTTCCCTCTCTTCACCTTCCATCTATATCTCTATCTTCCCTTTCTCTCCCTCTCCCCCGCTAATATCTCTCTTTCCTCCTTTTGTCCTCTCTCCCTCTCTCCATCTTTCTTATCACTCACTCTCTCTCTCTCTCTCTCCACATTTCTCTCTCTATGTCTTTCTTCTTACCTCCCTCTCCCTCCCCCTCCAAGTCCATCTCTCTTTCCCTCCCTCTCTCCACTCTCTCACATCCTTTCTCTTCCTTCCTTTCTTTCCCTTTCTCTCCCATCTCTGTCTCTCCCTCTCTCTCTCTCTTCACCCACCAACTATGTTACCATATCCCTCCCTCTCTTCTTATATCTCCTTCTCCCCCCCCTTATCTCCATCTCTCCTTATTTTTCTCTTTTTCTTAGCCCCAAACATACACACTCTCTCTTTGTCTCTCCCTTGTCACTCCTTCTCTCTCTCCACTCCTCACTCTCTATATTTCTTATTTCCTACATCTCTCCCCCTCCAACTCCATCTCTCTATCGATCCCTCTCTCCTCCTCTCTCTCAAGTCCTCTCTCTTGTCCTTCCTCTCTCCGTCTCTCCTAACTCCCTTCCCTCGATCTCTCTCTCTCTCTCTCTCTTCCCTCCAATTCTCTCTCTTCCTCCATCACTCTCCTCCTCTCTCTCATCCTTCCTCTCTCTCCCTTTCTCTCCTACCTCCCTCTCTTTTTTCCCTCCAATCCTCTCTCTTCCCCCATCTCTCTCTTTCTCTCTCTCTCTCTCTCCCTCTCTCTCTAATCCTCTCTCTTCCCCCATCTCCCTTTCTTTCTCTCTCTCTTTCCACCCCTCTCCCTCTCCAACTACATTACTATGTCCCTCCCTGTCACCTTCTCTTTTCTTCTCTCCCCCCTTCTTTCCATACATCTTACTTTTTCTCTTTATCTCACTCGTAAACATACACACTCTCTCTCCATCTCTCCCTTATCACTCTCTCTCTCTCTGTGTATTTCTTCTTAGTTATGTAAACTAATGAACATAAATATTCGTAAATATAAAGCAGATTATGGAGTAAATATGAAAAGAGGTTTTATTTACTTACCATAACTCTGGTTTATTTATATTTTTATTTATTTACCATACCTCTTTTATTTACTATGGTATTTGGCCCATAGGCTTGTTATATACTTATATTTTTATTTATAATCCTATTTGATATATTGTTATTTATTTACCTTACCTCTTTATACCTCTTTTATATTTATTTATTTACCATACCTCTTTATACCTATTTTATTTTTATTTATTTATCATACCTCTTTATACCTCTTTTATATTTATTTATTTACCATACTTATTTTATAAATATGGTATTTGGCCCATGGTATCAATATTAATTTGTCCCATGGTATTCATCCCATAGGCTTCATCTAAATAAAACCTCTTTTTTAAGTTTTTTTAAATATAAAAAGGTTTATGAAGTAAATATAAAAATAATTTTTATTTATTTACCATACAACTAATTTATATATATTTTTATTTATTTACCATAGCCCTGGAGTAAGTATAAAAATAGGTTTTATTTATTTACCATACCTCATGTTTATTTATATTTATATTTATTTAAATTTTAAAATATTGCAACTTTGATGGGGAAATATTTATGTCTTTAAATATTTTAATTTATCCATAGAATATGGGTTTTATTTTTAAAGATTCATTTTACAAATATTTAATTAAAAGAAATATTAAAAGATTTTGGATTTTGATTGTTTGTGTTGAATTAACTCTTTTCCTTTGATTTATGAAATGGTATTGACTTTAGTAAAGAGTAAAGATGTTTAAAATTTTACTTAATTTGGAAATTCAATGTGGTAATTTTTTTTGTTAAAGGTAAATTTATGATCCATTCAAATTCACGTATATAATTTACTATCCATTCAAATTATATAAATAATACATAGTTGTATTTTAATAGTTAATCTCAGCCCATTAATAAGTTAAAAAAGTTATATATAATCTAAATATTCAAGTTATATAAAATTCAAGATTAGATTAATACTTTGGCCAACCTTAAAAAAGTAAAATTCATTATTTTTTGAGAACATAACATACTCAACAAGTTATATTTCCAACTGATATCCAAAATTACCACCCCATTACATCAAATATTTCCTTAAAACATTCCTCCCATAAACTCTCCAAAAAGATCAATTAAATACTACTACATAGAAACAAAATAAATAAATAAATAAAAATAAAAATAAAAATAAAAATATTCATATTAAAGTTTAAAAGACATTACAGGTCCTGCCTAGCTCGAGCGACCTGGACTCTGTCATGGATCTCTCGTGGATCCTCGACACTGGTACTATCTTCCTCCATCTGCTCCATCTTCGACACTGGTATTTTTTATTTATTTACCCTTGTATGGTGCATCAAAGAAACAAACACACTAGGGCATGGTGCATCAATACTCATTTTTAAAAATAAAATAGAAAATCCCAGCACGTGTAAAAAGATGTAATGCTCTAGTGCACCAAACCATGTACACACCACGTGTAAAAAGATGTAATGCTCTAGTGCACCAAACCATGTATACACCAGTGCCTTCGTGTTTACATGGCACACTATTTTTTTCTGTTTTAAAATTAAAATATGTTTTTGAATAATGAATTATCCTGAACTCAAATGGTTTATTCTACATGTCTGCACTAAGGAATTTATGTAATTAAAGAGAAATAACACACATTGGTTCATATTTGTTATAAAAAAGAAAAAAGAAAAAAGTTATTTAATATTGATTATTAATTAAACTTACAAGTTATAGTTTAGTTGGTGATCACCTTATTATAAAGTAATATGTAAAAACATGAGATTCAAAGTTCAAATCTCTATAGCTTAGACAAAAAAAAAAATTAAATTTTAATCAACACATCCTTTATACGGATATTTGTGCATTCTCTTTACACCCATTAATACACTTGTGATAATGAGAAGCATTGCACCCATTAATGCACTTATGATAATGAGAAGCACTAGTCTTTTTTTTTTTTGGAAAAAATAACACTTTTATTATAAGACACGGTTATTAGTGTATGTTTTTTTTTTTTTTAGCACTAGTACCATTTGGTTGTTGACATGCCAATTGTAGGATTTTAGGCACACCATTTAAAAAAAACTTTGGTCGCGTGCGTATGCTAACAATATTCACTATAAATAGAAAATGGAAAAATTCTTCAAGGCGGTTTCATAAAAAAAACTCCACTACAAAGTGTTTTCCTTGTAATAATAATTGTAATTAGAACCCTGATCATCAACCTTGGAACTTGCATGTTACAACCAATCTCCTCTCCTACTATCTATCTTTGAATCGTGTGCATTGATACGCAATGGAAAAGGGACAGTAGGTGTGTCTCGTAGGTTGTGCAAACGAAGCACCCCATTTAGTGGATAGAATTAGTTTGTTAATATAATTTGGGTATGATATTGTTTAAATATTTCCTCTTCTTTCTTTTTTTTTTCTTCCTTTTTTTATTTCCCTTCATTTTTTCTTTCTCTGTCTATTTTTATATTTCTTAAAATTTATCTAAGTTTTTTTTATCCTTTCATGATTCTATTCCTTTCTCTTTTTTTCTTTCCTTTCCATTATCTCATCTTACACCTTTTTTTTTTTTTCTTCTCTATATTGTCTCCTAATTTATTACCGTTTCTTTTCTCCAAACCTCCCATCTTCCTTTCTATCCCTTTTTCTTTCTTTACTTTCCTTTCCTTTTTCCTTTCCTCCTCTCGTGTTTCCCCTCTAATATGTTTGCTACCTTTCTCTTCCATTTTATTTCTTCTTCCATCATTTTCCCTTCTTTTCTTTCTACTGGTTTTCTCATTCTTATTCCCCTTATCCTTCTTGACTCCTTTTTCAATGCATTCCCTTTCTTTCCTCATCTAATTCTCCCTAATTAATTTGTCTTGACATTATCCTTTAGATTTTAATTCTCGCTATTTTCCCTATAATAACCTTTGGTTTTAGATAGTTCTTAGAATTTTTATTTCTTCATGCACAAATCGCAGCCCAACTGAGACAAAATGGTGGTGGAAAATGCTATGGAAGTGTATGTGTCTAACAAAGGCCAAACTTATTATGTGGCACCTAATGGAAAGTCAAGTTCCAATTTGGGGCATGCTTCAAAGAAGGTTTGTGATAGGGCTTGGTTGGTGCCCTTTGTGCAAAATTAGTGAGGAAACTATTATCCATGATTTTCAACAATGCCCTTTCATCAAGCACATCTAGATTGTATATATGTGTCAAGCTCGGGATAATTCCCCCTCATTGTAAATAATTAATATGTTTTGATAATAATAAAAAAGGCCTGAGAATTTGGACACGAATTTTGGAGATTTGAGGAAGGAAAATCGCTTGGGATTGCTTTTAATTTACTATGAAAACTAAGAGGTCGTTATGTGTGAATCCTCAATGGGCTGGAATTATGTCATTTAAGAGGATTTGGACGACAGGACAAAGGCCATGCACTCTAAAGAAAAATGCAAGCAAGAAGAGGACACCAAAATTAATGCAGGGATGACAACATTGTTGAGTTGTGAAGGCCAAAGCATGCAGGAGGAAGTGCGTTGTTGGTTGGATGTAACAAATAGTAAAAATAACATCATGGGGAGGAATATGTGGCATCATCTCATGGGCTATGAATATTCTGCTAAAAAAAAGTAAAGCATGACGTCGAGGAGGTGATTAGACATGAAATAAAAACATGCATCAAAACAACAAAGAGCACAGACAAATAGAGAGAAAAAAAGGTTTGGAAAAGAATAAGGGGAAAAAAAATATACTATGAATAATGGGGAGAGGAGAAAAGGATTCCCACGATAAAAAATGAAGTTACAAAGAACAACACTAAAAGCATGAGGCAAGTCCTATATTACTTCATTGAAAGGAGACAAGGAAAACACTTTGGTTAAACATGATGGGACTAGAAGTTTTCCTCTCACGCAAGGGCCAAAGCTCTCTAATTATCGATTGGGATGGAGGGTGGGGATGAATTTCTCTGGATTCCATTGATAGTTGGTGTAAAGTCTAGCTTCCTTGGATTCTTGATAAGGATGAATTTTGAGGTCCCCTCTCCTTGTTTTTGGTTTCTACATTGAGTTTTGGATTTCCTTCATTGGGTGGAACCACTATGCTTATAATATTTGAGGGTGGAGGTTCAACCTATGGACTCCCTTAATTGATTTGAGGGTGGAGGTTCAACCTCTATATACCCTTGCTTGATCTAATGGTGGAGACAATAGTCACTGGAATCCCTTTCTTCATGTAGGGTGGAGATATGGGTCTTTGGATTCCCTAGTATCATTATGGGTGGAGCTGGAGAAACCTTTGGATTCAATTATTTAGTATCATCATCAAGAGATGGTGGGGCATAGAGGTGGTGGACCTATGGATTATCTGTTAAACATTGGTTGTCGTGAACTTAGCTAGTGGGTGGAGGTGGTGTAGGAAATTGATGTGTAGATTTTAAACTTATCGTGAAATTTACTAAATCACAAGACTAGAAGCTACTCTACTGATCCGCGAAATCAAATTCACGATCGAGAACACAAATCATAAACATGCATCAAGATTCAACTCACATATATAGATATTTATCTAGGGGAAAGAAACTACTCAAAACCCCTCACTATCTGTATTGCATTAATCAAAGAATCTGGATTAATATAATATGCTTTCTCAAGCTTGATCACAACCTGCACCTGTATATTATATCCTCTGCCTGACTGACTGAACCTGGACAATACTTAGCCAAAATTTTGAGCCTCCAATCTCCTATTTCCTTGCGTTGTTCCCTTGGGAAATTGCCCCTATTTTTTAGGATTTTTTCATCAAGGAATTACGCAATTACCATAGATCAAATCTCTGACTGCATGCACCACCTATGCAACTTGAACTAGTTTATAAGTGATGGTACACTACCCTTGAACTCTAATCTCAACTAGGTATTTCGTATTCTCTACATGCAGGAATTATTTTGGGTTGATTGATCAGTTAACTGGATGACCATTGAGTGTGACTGAAGTTACACTGCACAACTTGACCCTCCACTAGTTTCTCCAACAATTGGAAGTAGTTTAACTGAATTAGATTGCTACAAATTAAAAATCAACCATGTAGAGCTAAACTCAAGTGTCTCTAACTCAAATTTACTGAGTTAACTAAGTGACAAAAGCCATGTCACCTCAGTTAACTACCTCCAAGTACTATGTTGAAATTGAAATTTTAATTTTAATGTAACTTGACCAAGGAAAAGTCAAAACTAGATTTTATTGCTGCATTTTCAACACTCCTTCTCAGCAACAAAGGGATTATCAAATACCCCAATCCTGCTTCTATGGAACTTTAATTTACCTCTTGAAAAATCTTTTGTTAAAATGTCTGCATCTTGTTCCTCTGCCAAAATGTACCGTGACAACATGATCTGCCTCTTCACACAATCTCGTATATGGTGGTACTAGATATCTATGTGCATGGATCGATCATGAAAAAGTAGATTATCAGAGAGTTTGATGCAACTCTGATTGTCATATTAAATCATGGTAGGATCCATCATCTGACCAAATAACCTAGCAAGAATATTTCTCATCCAGATAGCCTCACAAGTTTCTTGATTGGAAGCCATGTACTCTACTTCTGTTGAGTTGAGTGTTACAGATCTCTGCTTCCTGTTGTACCAAGAAACTACTGCTAACCCAACATTGAAAATTCCTCCTGATGTTCTCGTCAGGTCTGATGTACTACCTACCCAATCTGCATCTGTGAAGCCTTTAAGCTTCACTCCATCTACTCGTCTATACCAAATTCCAAAATGAGTGGTGCCTATGAGATATCGTAGTACATGTTTAACATCCCTCCAAAATAATTTGGCCGGTTAAGCCATGGGTTGGATCAACTGGTTGACTACATAACACATGTATGATTGTGTGTTCACTAGATACACAAGTGAACCCACCAACTTCCTGTACACGGTAGCATCCATTTCCTCACCTGAAGTGGCATCCTCCTTCCTCCATTTGGTCGCTAGAGGATTCTCCATGAGTTTGTATGCATCTGAGCGGAAATTATGAAGTATCTTGTTGGCATACTTTCCCTGAGAGACAAACAATTCCCCTTCTCTCTACCATACTTCCAAATCGAGGAAATAGTGCATGAGCCCCATGTCCTTCATTTCAAACTCTCTTGCAAGGTCCTCCTTGCAAGACCTGATAAATTTTTCATCATCGGTCAAAATCAATTCATTAACATATAAGACTATAATCAACAATTTACCTTCTACCGGAATGTGGTAAAGGTTTGTGTCTGCTTCAATTTTGGTGAATCCAAAACTGGTGAGGTAGCTATCGATCATGGAGTACCAAAAATGAGGTGCCTTCTTTAGCCCATACAATTCTCACTTGAGTCGACACGCATGTGACTCTCTGTCAAAGGTCTCAAAACATTCATGTTGTTCAATGTATACCTCCTCCTCAATAACTCCATTGAGGAATGTTGTCTTCACACCCATCCAGTGGATCTTCCACCCCATTTGTTCAACCAGAGCAATAATTGATTTGATGGAAGATAATATTGCTACAGGAGCAAAGATCTCTTCATAGTCAATCCGTTCTACTTAAGAGTACCCCTTGGCCACAAATGTGGCCTTGTGCTTCTCGATGCTTCTATCTACTGCATGATTTACCTTGTAAATCCATCTTGAACCTACCACTAATTTTTTTGCTCGTCTTGGGACCACTTCCCAAACACTGTTTCTAACAATGGAATCATATTCCTCTACATTAGCATCAACCCATACAGGATTCTCTACTGCTTCCTCGAATGAGGTTGGTTCTGTCTCTACTAGCTCTGTCATTAGAGACATGTATCTAGTGTACCGATCTGGTGACCTTCTCTGCATGCACTATGATGTGGGTGATCCCTAATCCAGGTGGCTCCAAACACTCAGAGGTCAAAGAGGGCTGACGATAGGTCAAAATTAAATTGGTCGGATTCATATTGAACTAGGTTGATATCAAAGTACTTGGTTCCCTGATTCCAACGGTGTGAACAGATCTCCAATCTAAGCTTGTATGGAGAAGTTAGAGCCGGTCAAAGTTTTGGTCATAGTGGGCAGTGAGCCAGTTTTAAGGGTCCTACAAATTGACTGACACCGGGACATGAAACCTAGCTCTCAAGAGTGGGAGAAATTTTTTCCTCTTTAATTCACCCAATAACCCTTATTTTCATGAAAATAAAAAACAAATTATTTGTTTTAAAACAAGAAAAAATATATTAAAAAAAATGAGGTGGCGGGCCACCACCCCCGCCACCTCCATTGGTCGGTTATATAAAAAAAATAAACATATTATATATGTGGTAGCGGGTGGTCAAACCCCTCCACCATGCGGGCCACCACCCCCGCCACCTCCACCAATCAGTTATATAAAAAAATAAACATATTGTATATGTGGTAGCGGGTGGTCAAAGCCCGCCACCACATACTCCGAAGGACCGACCACATACCACATAACATTTATGTTATGGCATATTATATATATTAAAAACCAATGCCAAATGGAACCATTACCATATATAATGGGCTGGCGAGAATCGAACCTACCTGGCCATGTGTTCGGCCCACCCCACGGGCGGTCCAACCAAACCTTCGAAATTATACCATATAAAAAAACTGGTATAAAAAAGTCACCCAAACAATCAAATGAATCGACCAAATATGGAGAGGTGGGATTTGATCCCCTGACCTCTCCTCTACCAATTCACCATATTTACCACTGCACCAACGATGCACATGTGGTAAAGTCCGTCGAAAGACATGTACTTAAAATCGCCTCTCCATAGTGCGTCGGGAGAGTAGCTGAGCGGATTTGCGCAGTAGGGCGGAACCACGAGCCAAGGAGAGGGTAAACCATTCCCCAAAGAATCTTGGGGGCATCAAAAAGATTCCCTGAGGCACAAAAGTTTCCATTGTTAGTTTTGGATAAATTATGTCAATTTTACACCTCTCGGCAACAGGAATTTGATGGTGATATCCATTTTTGCAGCTAGGCTCTCCATTTTTCGGCCATCTTCCAGCTTGGAGGTATAAGGGTACATATGTTAATTTTCTTGTAATGATTCTATTTTTATTCCACTTAATGAATGAAGGCCTCCCCACTATTGAGCAGGGCTCAGAGACGTAGTCCACATTAGACGAACTCCGTAATAAAATCTTTGGTGTCTTAATCTGATGCATGTTATGTTCTCTTTTATCTTCATTTTATGTGCTTATGTTTCATGGTTTTAAGTTCTCGGTTATATGTAATTATTTAATGCATCTATAAGAAAAATATCTTGGATAAAGTGGTATCAGAGCAGGTCTTTGTTGATGCAAATTGCATGAGTACATGCTAACCAGAAATAAGCTTCAAAGAGGTAAAGAAAAGCTTAATTCCTTTGATCTCGAAGTGGGACGTGCACCACGAAGAAGAGGCATCGAATATGAGGAAGCTCGTTGGGAAGAGGAGAAGTCTTCTTGCTGATGTGAATTGCGAGTGTGAATGATTGAATGTGCAGCCATGGAGGACGAAAAAGAAATGTACGAGGCATTCATAAGGATGTCAAAAATGGTGTACATAATGTATGACGCTTATGAGAAGAGAATAGATGAAGAGGAGAAAAAAATATCATAGAACGATGCTTCGTCCACATCTTCCTGTGCTTATGCACCTTTGTCGTTGCCTTGATCGTCTTCTCATCATTCAAATGAGGAGATCAACCAGAGTCTTCAAGAAGATAATGTTGAATTAAGGAGGCTACTACGAGAAGATAAAGAGGAACAACAGAGATTGCAGCTTCAATTGCGAGCCGCAGAAGAGGCCTTGGAGGAGTTGAAGTGCAACAAAGGCTTAAAGGATCCATCACCACTTATTCCTAAATCAACAGTTGAGGTAAAAAATGCTTATTTATCTTCAGTTTCATCTTCACATTCTATCATTTCTGTTGGAAACATGGAGATACCCATTACAGGATCTGGCATGAGACTCCTCACCAAGATGGGGTACAAAGGATGAGGACTTGGTGTAAATTGGCAAGGCATAACTCAGCCATTGGAGGTTTTGCATAAACCTCGATTCGTAGGTTTGGGATATGTCGGAGGAGGATGATCAAAGGTGTCAATAGCCTTCATGGGATTGTTGAACTCGTTGAGGAAGGATATTGATTGGAACACTTCACCCTCATCCCATGGCAGTGCATATTGCATAGAAAGAGTTGAGGAAAACTCTCATCCCCATGATTGCACGAGAGACCAACAAGAAAGGTATAACAAGTCTCGGTATTCTACTGTTCATTTTGATTACAAGCATGTTGCTAATAATGAATATAAATCATGGCATATAAAAACTTGTAGTTTTTATGGATTGCATAACCATGTGTTTTTTGAGTGCTGGAGAAGAATGGTAGCAAGAAAGAAGTGTGAAAGACCCTCTCCACAGCAAGAAAAGAAGAAGGTAAAGCAAGTTTGGAGGAAGAATACTTATTGCAGTCATTGCGACAAAGGTGGCCATCAAAGAGCCACGTGTTGGAGGCTCCATCTAGAGCAACGTCGCAAGGGAAAAGTGTCTGTTCATGAACTAGATGAAACGGTTGTTCGACCAACGAATGCGCCACAAGGAGATGACCCATTCACTTTGATAAGTGAGAGATGGTTCTTCTAGGTGTGGTAGTGTGTCATGGCCTTATTTTTGTAAATCATGTGTTGCATTTTTAAAAAGTGATTAATTTTTTTCCATCACTTGTTGAAGCAACAATGATGTTTTGGCCTTGTATTGATAGTTGGGGTATTGATTTTCATTTTGATGTAAACTTGACCACCGAGTATGTGTTATAAACTTGTGGCAAGTATGGTGTGCTTGGGTCATATTTGATCATATAATTGAGCATGTAATTTTCAAAATATTGTACTAAAGGTTAGCAGAGGATGCAGGTGTTATCTCATCGCTTATGGCTCTAAAGAGAAAAGGTGAAGGAGAATGAAGGGTGACCTTTCAGGACACTTGTGGTGCAGACAATGTGAACAACACATGCAGATTATGTTCATGCTTTTGTAGGACCAAAAGCTCCTCAAAGGGGAGGAATAGTCTAGGTAGCTCCATACACACTCATATGTCAAAGAGGGTTGATGATAAGTCAAAATTAAAAGTGGTCAGATTGATCTTGAACTAGGTCGAGATAAAAGTGCTCATCGCCTTGATTCTAATGGTGTGAACGGATCTCTAATCCAAGCTAGTATGGAGAAGTTAGAGCCGGTAAATTTTTTGGTCAAAGTGGGCAGTGAGCTAAGTTTAAGGGTCCTACAAATTGACCGACACAAGGACTTGGAACCTAGCTCCTAAGAGTGGGCGAAATTGTTTCCTCTTTAATTCGCCCAATAACCCTTATTTTCGTGAAAATCAAAAACAATTTTTTTTTTTTTAAAACAAGAAAAAATATATTAAAAAATTGAGGTGGCGGGCCACCACCCCTGCCACCTCTGCCAGTCAATTATATATATAAAATAAACATATTATATATGTGGTAGTAGGTGGTCAAACCTTGCCACCACATAGCTCAAAGGTCCAACCACATACCACATAAAATTTATGTTCTAGCGAATTATACATATTAAAAACCAATGCCAAATGGAACCGTTATCATATTTAATGGGATGGTGGGAATCGAACCCGCCTGGCCACGTGGCCAGCCCGCCCCACGGACGGCCCAACCAAACCTCCAAAATTATATAATATAACAAAAATGTTATAACAAAGTCACCCAAACAATCAAACAGTGCGACCAAATATGGAGAGGCAGGATTTTATCCCCCGACCTCTCCTCTACCAATTCAATGTATTTACCACTGCACCAATGGTGAACATGTGGTAAAGTCTTCCAACAGACATGTATTTAAACCCGCCTCTCCACAATGTGCCGAGAAGAGAGTAGTGGAGCGGATTTGTGCAACAGGGCAGAAACACGAGCCAAGGAGAGGGTGGAACCATGCCCTAGGGAATCTTGGGGGTATGAGAAATATTCCCTGAGGCGGAAAATTTTCCACTCTCAGTTTTAGACAAATTTTATTGTCGATTTTACACCTATCGGTGACAAGAATTTGATAGTGATGTCCATTTTTGTAGCTGGGCTCTCCATTTTTCGGCCATCTTCCAACTTGGAGGTATAAGGGTACATATGTAAATTTGCTTGTAATGATTCTCTTTTTATGCCGCTTAATGAATGAAGGCCTCCCCACTGTTGAGCAGGGCCCAGAGACATAGTCCACATTAGAGGAACTCTGTAATAAAATATTTTGTGTGTTGATTTGATGCATGTTATGTTCCCTTTTCTCTTCGTTTTATGTTCTTATGTTTCATGTTTTTAAGTGATCGGTTATATGTAATTATTTAATGCATCTAGAAGAAAAAGATCTTGGATCACTTCCACATTCTCTCTAGCATTCTGCAATAATTTGTCAGCTTCCCAGGTTCATTTCCTTCCTTCCTTGGATTTCTCTACTTGAGTAGTTGTCTCCACTCTTTACTCCTCTACTTGTGGCTGCTCCACATCTTCTTGAGATTCTTCCTTTGGAGTCAAAATATCCTGATCTACATGAAACTGAAGCTCCCTCTCAATGGAACACTTCATTACCTTCTCTTCATCGAACTTCACATCTCTATGAACTACTATTATCTTGAGAGATGGTAGGTACACCCGATAGTTTTGAGGTCTATCAGTGTACCCACAAATATGCCCAACGATTTTGTTGGATATAGTTTTTTCCTTGCTTCCTTGGAGACATGGAAATATATTGATGATCCAAAGATCGTGAAGTGTGACACATCTCATTTCCACCTTGAAAAAGCTTCTTTTGGTGTCTTGATCCCAAGAATTTGTTGAGGACTCCTGTTCTGTAAATAGACCATTGTGTTTTATGGTTTGGCTCACAATTGCATAAGTATGCCCTGGTCATGCAACATCACCCTTTCTTCTCCCAAAATAATTATGTTCTTCCTCTCATCCACCCCATTTTTTTGTGGGTTATGGGGTGTTTTCCACTCCCGTCGAATGCCTTCCTTTGCACAAAATTTTATAAACTCATTCGACACGTACTCACCACCGTTATTTCTCATAAGAGCCTTCACTTTCATGCCAGTTTCTTTCTCAGAAAGTTCTTTAAATTCAATAAACTTGGAGAATGTCTGGTCTTTCTTTTGCATGAAGAAAATCCAGCACTTACATGAGAAATCATCTACAAATGTAACATAATACATGTTCTTGGCAATGGAGGCCATCGAGAACAGTCCATAGATCAGAGTGGATTCTTTCAAGGATTTCATGGGCCCTACTATCCCGATCATTGAAGGTGGAATTTTTTTACTTCCCCAAGGTACACCCTTTACATGTATCATGTTGCTCTAGTGGTCCTTTGGGGAGGCTTGTGGTGATCTATTGCATGATATTCAAAGCTCCATGATGCAAATGGCTAGGTCCTATATGCCATAATTCACTGACATCTCATCTTTGCACCTTCTCCGCCTTTGTGCTAAAAGTAGCACAGTCTACCACATCCAACTTGTAGAGGTTCTTAACTCGAACACCAATCTACTTCACTTGTCCCATGGTGATGTGTAATAGGAATTCCTTTCCTTTTTTTAATATCACATTGTAGCCACGGTATTCCAACATCGCAATGGGAACCATATTCTTCTTTAGACTTGGTACAAGCATCACATCCTTGAGCCTGAATCCCTCTGAAAGGTGAAAATGTCGATCCCAGTCGCGTTGTACCCTCCATCATCTCCCATATCGATGTGCATTTGGAGGTATTTTTCCTCCAAGTCACTAAAAAAAATTGTTCCCTCTCAAACGGAACGAGGCACCTTTGTTGAGATATTAAACACTTCCCATCACTGTGCTTTTCATGCATGCAATGAGGGTAAAATCAAGCTCGAATTGTGAAGCTAAAGGTTCACCTGCCACTCCTCTAGAGGTCTTCTTACTTTTCTTCTTGTGTGGGCATTTCGTGGTGTAGTGCCTGAATTTATGACAGTGAAAGAACTTGATTCTGGACAAATATTTCTTCTTGCCCCTTTGACCAGATTCTGCTTTGGATTGGGATTTATTCCCTTTCCCTTTCTTTACCTTTCCATGCAAGGCATAGTTTTCTTCATCCTCACCCTTGGATGAAGTCTTCTCTCTGGTATTCCACCTTATTTCCTCTTGTACCAAATCGGACCATATTCGCTCCCAATTCAGTATTTTATCCCTCTCATTTACCAAATTTTGGTAGTCGTGCCAACTCTTGGGAAGGCCTAGAAGGGCTAGGCTCACCAAATCATCATTTGGTATTGTGAAACTAAATCTTGTGATTTTATCACGACATTGTGTGAACTTTCTCAAATATTGTTTAATTGAGTCATTCTTCTGCATCCTGATACTTCGAAGCTTGTCCTTGAGCGCTAACTTCTTGTGGTATCTACTATTATGGAACATATCTGTCAATGCTTGCCACATTTCATATAGAGTATATTTCCCGTGGATATTTGAGACAATATGGTCTTGTACTCCCTCCAATATAATTCTCCTCACCGTTGCTAGACACTTCTTCCATTATGCTAGATTCTGAGTATCAATTGCTGTCAGTTTTAGAATGTCACTCTCAACAAACTCATTCAACCCATTATCTTCCAACACTACCTCCATGCAATCCTTACAAGCAACATAATTCGAGCTTCCCTCAAGGGCATACTCGAGTCTTAGTCCATATAAAACCATCCTTCTAGATCTAAATAATTGATCCTACAAATACGATGCTCCTACAAAGACAACTTCAAAATCTCTTCTCTATTGTGAATCTAGCTCTGATACCATGTAGAAATTAATGTTTAGATTCTAAACTGGTCAAAAAAATTACTAAATCACAAGACCTAAAGCTATTATATTTATTTGCAGAATAAAAATCACGATCTATAACAAAAATTATAAAAATGCATCAAGATTCAACACACACATAAAGATTTATCTAGGGGAAAGAAACTGCTCAAAACCCCTTGTTATCATGGGAAAATCGGACAAGAAAAGGACATCATGAAATTTCAAGTAGAAGGATTTACAAGGCTGAGAAACATTTGAGAATCTGGAAAATTTAAAAATCTCTAGGGTCAAGAGGAAAAATTATCAAATTGCGCACAGAAGACATAGGCAAAGTGTGCTCCGCACGCATTTTTCTTCGATAGTAGCACTGGTATCCGCGGCTTTCCCTCAATAAGCCGCACAGTCCTGAGCATGGAGGAAGGTCACCATCTAGGACCACTTGACACACTTCAAGAAAATATTCTCCACTTGAGGCCGCCCAAGGACAAGCACCTTGAGACCTCAAGTGAGCACACAATGGAATCAACCACCACTCTTGGGTCACTATCCACAATTGTGCCACGAGAGGGAAGAGGATTTGAATTTTTCCTATAAAATTCCACCATGAGAAGAAAAAAATGAGAATACATTGTTATGCTAGCCAAATTTCCCATGAGCAAACCAATAGTGTGTTGTCCTAAGCAGCAATAGAGTGAAGGGATTCATTTGTTGGCCATCCAACAACTCAATCCCAGATGAGAAGTTCACAAAGTGTCTAGCATCCAATCACTCATTCAAGGAGAAGAGAGAGGCCTGTAGACCAGCTCAAGGGGAAATCCCTCCTTGCCTTGGGTATTAGAGCTCCATAGCTTGAAGGACTCATTGCAAGTGTGTAATGCTCTACTGCTTCTTTACTACCAATGGCTAATAAGAGGGGATTAGTTCGTTGTTCAGATTATTAGCTCGTTTGACTCGATTGAGATTGTGTTTATGTGTTATTTTTGTTTTGTTTTTTCTTCTTGTTTGTAGCATGCTATGTTCCAGAAACTAGTTTTTCTACATGTTAGTATGTTTCCACTAACCATATAACAACTCTTTTTTCCCTGTGACCATTGCTTGTAGGTTGGAAATCACTCCTATCAAGCACCGGTGTTTTAGTACACTTGTGCACCAAACACACCAACATAGGATTGGAAACTCCATGTATTTTTCCTCTTAAGCTAAGTAATTTTGTTTTTGCATAACCTCGTTTCTACTCAGGATTGTTGCAGGACCAAATCTCCTCTTCCTCAACTTCTCTCATTCACCCTCTGTGAAGAGATTCAATTAAGAAGATTCATAATTTTTTTGTGCAGGAAAATCGCGTGTGTTCCGCATAGATAGATGCGTCGGTCCGCGCACGTTCAGCTCAGACAGACACGCATAGTCGCGCGCCTGTGTAGAAAAATTTCACAAGGAAACCAGTGAACCATTTTTTCATTAGTTTTCTTCATTTTTGCAAGTGTAAAGTGGCTGGAAGCCTAGAATAAATACTCCAGCACTGTTTTTTGTTGTCCCTTGACGGTTAGGACATGTTTTTAGCTGCACTTTAGTTTAGCTATTTGCATAGTTCTATTTTTTAGTTTATTGTCACAAATTCAATTAGTTTAATTAGGAGGCAAGTAAGTGGCTAAAATCCACCCATGCTATCTGAATGAACTTATTTAGTGATAATAGACACCAAACACGTAGGTAATTAGCAAAGAGTAAGTGGGCCATATCCATGCATGCTTAGCTAGTTTCCATTTTTTTTCCAAGTTATAGCATTAATTTTAGTTTAAATTTTGCATTAGGAACCGGGACTAGGATCAAATTATCTAAGAAGGCAAGTAATATTTGTTGCCCTTGCACCTCTTGGTGAACTTGGGCATGCATATGAATGCTCTCTTTTGATAGTTTTCCATCTCCCTTTAGTCCAACGTTTATTCTAAATAGGCAAAATTCAAAGCGGCCCATTATCCGCGCATCATTTGTTTTTTGAAAGGAACAACCAAAGCATAGTTTAATTAAGAAGGAGTGTAAAGGATCATCACATATCTGCATCCTACAAACATTTTGATTGTACACTTTCTCACACACATTGTAACACCATAAGAAAAGAAATCCACCTTAAAATTAACCATAATTTAACTCATTAAATCTCCACACAGGGGCCACAAGATAATTAATAGTTCAAGTTAGGACCATTGGGGGTAGGCATCCAATAAGATGCCATGGTCAGTTTACATTCTTGAAACATATAAGTTTACTTTTTAGGAAGCTTTAAATCCATCTATCCACCCATGGAAAGGAATTCTCGAGCACCTCAGAGACTTGATTCAGAGGGGATTAAGCTTAGGCCTAGTGCATGCGGTACTATTTGGGGCTACCTGACCCATCTAGTACTCGGTACTGGTATCTGAATACCAAGAAGCTCAAGCCTAGAACGCTAACGTGGGACAATGGTACTTAGTGGCCAAATCTAGGGCATCCTTCCCTATAGGTGACGGTGCAGGCAACACTAGATCCTCTTTCCATTACCTTGTCGATTCTTCGACTACTGGAAAGCGTCGCCAATTCTTTCGGGACATTGGCCCCAATACCCACTAGGAGATATCTTTGCAAGGCCCAGTTACAATTGAGAGTGTGAGGAATATTAGGTCTTCTAGGATTTTTGGGTATCACACACAAAACAAAAAAAACCATTTTTTGATTGACTAATCACATAGGATTAATCTAAAGGGAAATTAACCTTTTATTTTTGCTTTGTTTTATGTATGTGATCACGTTTTTCTTTGATATATAATATATCTCCTCTCATAAAACTAAAAATAATTTCCAAAATTAAACTTAGTCGACACCATAATGGACTCAACGAGACCTCATCGATCTAGATGCTTTTTGGACCTCCCCCCATTAGAGGGAGGAGTTCTAGGTCTTTCGCCATTCAGGCGTCAAAGACAAAACATAACCACCCTTATGGGTTCATCCTTTATCGGGCGTCTTTAGTTGGAAACCCCCAAGGGTCGCCCAATGCCACATCGTTGGAAACCCCCTCAGGGTCACCACACACCACTCCTCCAGCAACCTCTAGAGGGCAGAGGAGCGTTACCCATTTAGGGAGCCAACATAATACACAAATAGAACCCTGTGTTTTCATAGTCTACAATGGCACTCAACACTTAGTTACTTTTCTTAGCATATTTAAACTTACCCAAGCTATAGAATTTAACAAATGACCCCATTTCACACAATCCCACTTGGTGCCCCATGCCCACGAAGCTCCCTTCGTAAATTCCAAAGTTCGAAGGAAAGCAAGTGGAAGACCCTGAAAACCATGTAATGACTTTCCACCTATGGTGTTCGTCGAACAATATTATTGATGATACTATTCAATTAAGACTATTTCAACGCACCTTAACTGGACCAACCGCGAAATGGTATGTGGAGCAGCCTTCTGCTTCACATGGAACCTTTAGTGCCCTCGCTACTGCATTCCTCACATATTTCCAGTTACCCATCCACCACGATTCAGGAATGGTTTTACAAATTCCAAACTTCCATATCTCGGACCATCTCCATGAATGGAGGCAAAGTCGAAGTTTGTGTAAAGCCAAACTCGACGATCAAGTTTTACTAGACATATTCCTGAAAACTATGATAGAAAATATTTCAAAGGATGTGGCAAGTCAAGGACCTACTTACGAAGAGGATTCCATTAGCAAAGCCCATCAACTTGAGCTGATATACAATCAATCAGGATACATCTATAACATCCTGCCTAACGCCCCGCGCCTGCAAAATTATAAAGAATTTTGAGGCATGTCAAACACTGCAAACGGATTGATAGTGTCACTGACCCATAATCACCTAGGCAGCAGTGTCCTGTACCTCGGTTATACATATGATCCTAACCAGAACATCCTGCAACTAGGCTATCATTAGAGTCATCATGCACCTCTGCAGAACATGACCAATAGGCCGCAGCCATACCATCATCAGCAAGGAGGTCCATACCCTCCTGCACAGGGGACCCTGTACGCAGCTAGAAACGTTGACGGAAGAGCTCCCCCCAACAGTCATTTACAAACCAGGGACATAGACCTTAGTATTCCCACTCCCCAGCACAAAACCCACCAATGCAAAATAATCCACTAGTGAAATTTGTGTAGCATTTCCAGGCCCAACCATGCCAGCCATACAGCCAGGAGAATAATATTCATCCTCATAACACGGTAAGGAGAAAAAAAAATAAACAGAAGGGAGATCCTGGACAGGGGGCAGTAACAAACAGCGCCCTCCGCCATCTCAGGCTGGGGGAAACCCCAACCAAAATCAAAACCACGAGCCAAGAAACTCCCAAGGGCATAACAAGAGGGCTAATTTTCGGACCAACCACTCTTGCACAATTTGTGGTGAGTATGGCCATTACAATCATCACTGTTCCAAACTCCCCGAGCTGAATAAGCTTTAGAGTAACCGACGATAAGGGGGACCTACACAACAAATAACTGTAATGTAGGAGCCCTTCCCCCGCCAAGGGGCTGTTAATACCCAACAACAACAAACACCCCCTAATGATTCCGGAAACAGCAACCATGAAATCTACATGATTGGCAAGGAAATTTTCTTTCAAATAGAGAATCAAAGATATGATACCCCGCCAGGCACCATTTCGTCAGGGGCTATCATGAGTGCACCTACAACACCATTGACTATATCAAAAATTCCTATTGAACCTTTGCCAAAAATGGCTAAAGGACCAAAAAGGTGAGTAGTACACCACTCCAAAGCGACCCACAATTATAGCATCGTGGATGAGTTAGCACAGTCCCTTGCTGCCATGTCAGCTTTAGAAGTCCTGCAATCTTGCCAAATAAAAGGAAAGCCTTACTTTCCACATTAGGTGCAATCGACCCAACGGATTCATGTATAATGGATTTTGATTTAGATAAAGCCACCCCTAGGCTTCCTTCATTGGTCGCCTTCCAGATACTGGTGTCAGTCCAGAACATAAATATCCACCAATGTATCATTGATGAGGGTGCATCCACATGCATCATCTCAAAAAGCTTTTGGCAGAAGTTAGGATCTCCCGAAACGAAGCCATCAGATATCACACTCAGAGCATACGATAGATGGACTTCTGCTCCCGTTGGTCTCTATCAAAATGTCATGGTCTGCTTGGCTAGAAATACAGTTCTTATAGACATTTAGGTCTTAGATGCTCACCTAGATTACAAGATACTCCTTGGGTGTAGTTATATGTACGCCATGTCTGCCATATCATCCTCTCTCTTTCGGGTCATGATGTTCCCCCACGAGGACCGCATCATCACCATCGACCAATTTACGTACCATGACAAGAGACCCCTAATGAAAAATGATGTGGTTCTACCCTATGTGGACACATCTGCTGAAATGCTCACACGTTAACAAGAATATGGCCCTGGCCAATTCAAACCATCATCTATCCTTGGATCATTCCTAGGAGATCCCTTTATCATACGAGAATAATTTGTTGATATCATAGGGGCCTCGGTGTTCATGATGTCTACATCAAGAACCGAAGCTAGCTAGGAGACAGAGAATAGCAATATCCTACACCATCTCCCAAACTCATTTTTTATACCCTCCACCTGGTTTTGTGTCACAACAAGTCTTGGCAACGGTAGTGTTTCCAAACATATCTTTCACAATACCAGTTTGGTACTTGGTACGACCTACCATGTCAAGAAGCATAGGAATAACCACTACAGGATTAACCCCCTCACTCCTGAGGAGGCCCCACCTATTAAGGAAACCGTCACAACCATACAATTTTAAGAAACTCCCGTTGCAAAGCCGATCAAAACAACCAAGAAAACCCATAAAAAATGGAAGCAGATAGAAAACACCATCATACCAAGGGAATTACAACCTTGTGCAGTGTGTGACATAGTATTCCACCTTATCCATATCTGCCCGGAGCTGGACGAATTGAAACTGCTCCTAAGCTCTGAAAGAAACATTGTGATGATAAGTTCCTGTAAAAGGGAACTAGCCACAAAAAACCAAGGCAAAGCATTGCCTACCAACAACGCATGCACTATCTATAACAATTATGGGCATTACACTCATCATTTTCCATAAATACCATGATATAGGTATGCCTTACATGCCCTATAACAATCATATCAAGAGGATCCCCCCATACATACAAATGGAGAAGAACCTTGGGTCATATTATACCTTCATGAGGCACAACAGTCACCAGAAAGACTCTCATTTGTCCCTCCTCCTCCTATCCAACATTGTGCACTTTGAGACGAATGAGATCATTTCATCGTTGAATGTGTAGCCCTAGAATTGTTTCAAAGATGGTATCCGGTTGACCGTGTGTACTATGTTGGCCTACAAAAAACCCAATATTCGTGTCAAATATGTTTTTTCAATCACCCATTGCATCATTGTCATTACATCCCTCGATTTCTCTTAATGCTAACCAGTCTACACACGGCCATAGTTCGCCTCTCCCTAGAATATGGCTCAGACACAGAATCCATGGATAGCTCAAAAACATAAGGATATGTGACAAGTAGGTCCATTCTCTTCCTGTCAACGGAAAATCGGTCGGTCGAGGAGCTCTCAGTCACCCGCACCTGCCCTCCACAGAGAATACCAACCTGTGTGTTTTGAAACACATGCAACCATTTGGTTGCCAAATGCCCAGACCTAGAATCTCTACGCTGATGGTTCACAATCAATTTATCAACCGAGCGGGAAGGGAATACCCAAGAAATACATTCTTGCCTAGTATGTCAAGGCAACCATTATGCTCAACATTGTACTTATATCCCTCGAGTGTGCCCACTAATTGACATCATTTGTTCATTGGAAATACAATGCCATGATATCATCAGTCTAGATCTTAGAGAACCTAATGTAAGGCAGATTTTCCCCAGGCAGCCTACCCCATTCTAATACCAAAACATTTGGCAAGTAAAAAAGACGCATCAACCTAACAGGACCCATGTCCAGTCTACAACAACATGCGGGATATGCGACATAATCGACCACCAGGAAAATCAGTGTAAAGAACTAAAGCACCTCACGAATAGCTTTCGCATGGTCTTCCCTATCCCTAAAAAAAATCTCTCTAACCAAGCGAAGATCAAACACTATTATTGCAGGATCTGCTCACATTTCCACCATAAAATAAATTGTAAGCACCTCCCAAAGCTTCGAGCGGCAAGAGAAACATTAAGTCTACACTCCCCAAGAGAGCTAGACCTCCTAAAACCAAAAACTCGGAAATGGAAGCAGCGGAATATCTCCCCTATGTCTGATCCTTTCCGAGTGTCCACTTCAGGGACGAAGAGTAGTGTTGGTTCGCACACCATCTACTCAATAAGTACAATGGTACCGTGCACCATTTGTACCAGCCAAAACCATGAAACAAAGGCATGTATATTAATGGAAACATTAATGCACCTCTTCACCAAGCACAACTTCCAAATCCTAGAAAGTGCCAATACTCTTAGTACACCTTAGAGGAACCTATAATTTCTTTCACGCAAGCTGCCACGATGGAAATTCCTCCCCTACCAAACTCCGATGACACGATACATAATATACGATTCATTAATCGTGTATCAGAACCATGACTTGGGTTGTCTGCTCATCAGTCATAGGTGTTGAGTCAGCTGCAACTATGAGAGTAGTTGTACCAACGATAATGAGAACCCAATCTATCTGCACCCTGTCGACCACATCTGGTTCCACCACATCGACGATGGAATATTATTCATGTATGTTGACTATCTCTGTTAGGACTGAACCACTTCCTCACGGCCTTGCGTAGACCCAATCCCCCTTAGGATCCTTATTCCACTCAGATGAGGATATTCTTGAGGCTATGATGAAACCAGATTATCCATTGGATGTGATACATCACTGCTCGTTTTTTCTCCCTAAAAAAATGTTCAGCCCTAAAAAAACAGGAAACCAAGAGATTTATGCAATCGAATCAAAATATTTCCTTCCATCGAGGAAAGTTGATTGGTTCAAAGATCCCATTCCGACGCCCAATGCATTCGAGGAAGGGAACATGTCAAACATTTCTCCCACCATCAAGGTGAATATCTCTCGAAATCCTGAGAAAGTCGAAAAAATTTCACTGGGGGAAACATGTTCCCCACATGAGATAACCTCTTACACCCATTTATGAGATAACCTCTTACACCCATTTATGAGATAACCTCTTCACATGGGACCACTCATAAATGCCAGGGCTTAGTCCCACTATAGTAGAGCACCACATTGACACTTGGCTTGACGTACCACTAATACGCCATAAACAATGTCAACTTCACCCATCCAACGTAGAAGAAATTAAACGAGAAATCGATAAGCTTCACAAAGCCAGGTTCATCTACCCCATCGCTTACACATCATGGGTTTCCAACCCTGTTCCCGTCATAAAAAAATAGGGCACCATACATGTCTATACTGATTTTCATTATTTAAACAAAGCCTGTCCAAAGGACAACTACCCTGCCCCATTTATCGACCAGGTTATCGATGCTTGTGCGGGACACGAGGCCCTCTCTTTCATGGATGGTTTCTTTGGGTATAATAAAATCAAAATACGCCACACCGACAGGTACAAGACCGTTTCAACACCCCATGGGGCACTTTCACGTTCCAGGTGATGCCATTCAGTCTTAAAAATGTCAGAGCCACTTTCCAGCATGCCATGAATTATATCTTTCATGACTTGGCACACCTCATCCTCACCTACTTGGATGACCTCACCGTCTGATCCAAGAATTGATCTGATCATCTCGAGGATCTATAACTGGTATTCCAACGATGCTGGTAATACAACCTATGCTTGAATCCCCTCAAGTGCATCTTCTGCGTCACAACAAGACAAATTATACGTTTTATTGTGTCCAAAAAAGGGATTAAAGTAGACCCCCTCGAGGTCCAAGCTATCAAAGAGGTACCACCACCTCAAAACCTCAAGCAACTACAAATATTGCAGGGAAAGACCAATTTTCTGAGACGCTTCGTCCCAGACTACGCCATTTGCGCCTAGGGATTCCTACGCCTCCTTCATCAGGATATCCCATTCAAATGGGACGATCAAGCCCAACAGTCATTTGAGGCACTGAAAGACACATTATATTCATCACCATTGATTAGTCCCCCAAACTACAATAAAGATTACACCTTGTATTTATCAGCATCTGAGACCGCTTTTTCCAGAGTGTTAATCTAGGAAGTCCCCGACATAAAATAACATGTAATCTATTATGTTACTAAAACCTTATCATGTCCTGCATTAAGATATGACCCTGAAGAAAAGACTGCCCTCACATTGATACACGCAGTCCAAAAAATTTGCCACTACATTATCTTAAGGACTACAACAGTCATCACAGACATTAACCCCATGAAATACCAGCTCATGCGCCGTTTAATGAACCATAACTATGCTCGTTGGATAGTTATACTACAAGATTTCGACTTACAGTTTCACTCCCCCAAGAGTAATAAGGCTTTAATTTTATCCGAGTTCATCATAAACCTCCCAAGTTATACCAAAGGATCACCGGTCAATGATTCGCTACTAGACGAACATCTCTTCCTAGTGATAACTAACGACCTTTGGTACAGAGATATTCTCCTATTTATACGAACCCAAAAGTTCAGACCCAAGCTCACCCATGATGACCATAGGCACATGTGCCACCACGCTCCCTGATACCTCCTCATGGGAGATGTCCTATATCAACAAGGCATCGACACCATCTTACATCGATGCCTCATCCACGACCAAGCTGAGCAAGCCCTTAATGACTGTCACAATGGAGCTTGTAGTGGCCATCTCTCTGGAATGGCCATGACCCAAAAGGTTCTATGGGCATGATATTTTTGGTCCACGTTATTTTGCGACTGCATTTCAATAGTCAAAAGGTGTGAGCAATGTCAACACTTCCCTCACAAGGCAAGAGCGCCTTCCGCTCCCCTGCACCCTGTCATAGTCGTTGGTCCCTTCTAAAAATGGGGGATCAACTTCATGACTTGCAACCCCACTTCATCTGCCAACCACAAGTACATTATTGTGGTCATTGACTGCTTCACCAAATGGGCAGAATCCATGTCCACATACGACAACACGACAGAAACTGGTGCACGGTTTCTATTCAACCATGTCATCGCCCAGTTTGGTGTACCAAAAGAGTTAGTATCTGACCACGGAAAGACTTTGAAAATGAGGTTTTCCAGGAGATATCCCATAACCTTAGATTCACACATGAATTTGCTTCACCATACTAACCCCCAATCCAACGGACAGGTAGAAGATGTAAACAAAGTACTAAAAACAATGTTACAACGCATGGTTAATAACCACAAAACAAACTGGCACCACATGCTTTTCTCCATCCCATGGACGTACAACACGATAATGAAAACATCAACAGGGTTCACATCCTTTCACTTAGTGTACGAGGTCGAAGCCGTGATTCCCCTAGAACGCGAGATCCCAAACTTACATGCTACCATCGAACTCCTCGATGACACCCAACCTCTAGAGCAATGCTTAGTACAACTAGAGCTCATTGATGAAAGTCGATGACAGTTGCTCCAACACAACGAAGCCCATAAAAAGCGGGTGAAAACATCATTTGATTGCAACATCACTCCTTTATCATTCACCTAAGGGGAGTTAGTCCTCCTCTATGATGTCGTAAAAGAAGCCCTGGGGCTAGGAAAATTCGAAACCTTGTGGAAAGGTCCCTATGTCATAAAACATTGTCTCTTAAAGGGGGCATACATCTTGACAGATCCCGACGGGACATGCTTGAGAAACCCCATCAATGGTATCTACCTCAAGCAATTTTACCCATAGGGGTCACGAGGGTTCAACCCTAGAGATAACATGCACATAAAAAAACTTTGTTTTTGATCACAAACTTGTTCCAAAAAGCGCTCTGGTGTCACAAATGGATCTTCAACCCAACCATTATTTTGGATTGGTTGATGGAGCATCACGATGGTCTCAAAATTTAGTAGCAGCCGCATGGGTCATCTACTACCCTAACCGATCACCATTCTCCACCAATGGAGTATGCATTTGATCAACTACAAACAATCAGGCAGAATATGACGTTGTCATAGGGCTCATGAGCGATGCCTTTAATCAAGGCATCAACCACTTTCATATCTACCTTGATTCCCAGTTAGTGGTTTCGCAGTTAAACCAAGAATTTGAGGTATGAGATTCACAAATGTTTAGAAAATATTTGTGTGCAAAGACACTAAGTCGTCAATTTGATCATATTACATTTTCACATGTACCAAGAAATTAAAACCAGATAGCAGAACGCATAACTAAACACATCCTAGACTTGAATGCATCTCGTATAAGCCATCATACATAAAGAAAAAAAACATAAAAGTATAAATATCCATCAATGATACACAACATCCATTAAAACATATAAACCATAGATACATCATCTAGAGTAACAAAAAATACATCTCACATATATACAAAAAATATGCGTGAGTAAAAATAACAAGTCAAGTATCTGACTTGCGGGTCAGCCAAAAAATACATATACACATGTCATCAAAAATAAGGGAAGCATCCCCATAATGGGTGCTTTCCCTGTGTACAATATGTCTCTAGGGCTGAGCCCCACCAGGTGGTTCACCTGGACCCATGACTGCACCTAGTGCTAGTACTGGGGCAACTACCAAAACTAATGCTTCCACACGGCAAAAAGTCGGATGATAGTCCCTCTCTCGGGCCATCAATGTCTCCAACCAGAAATCATCCAAATCATCGACAAACCCACAGGTCGAGATACCTTGGGTAAACCTACCCACTCGGTCCCAAGAATTCACTAAGCCAGTGGCTCAGGCCTTGGATGCAGCAAGCTGCTCCGCCATCTCAGCCATGCATGCCTCAGCCGCCTCAGCATGAGAAATCATCGCAGTACACTTGGCCCTCCGTATAACATCCAACTCCATCATTGGGTCCTCCTCCCTGAGCCTACCTTGGATCTCCTCCCTACCCCTAGCCTGGGGTTGAGCTCCTCTAACCCTCCAGTTGGGTTGGTGTCTTACCAACCGAGCAGCGAGTTGCCCTACCTCTCCCACATCTGTAAGAGTAACAAAAACAATGTCAGTGTCATCACAATACACATATAAATCATAAATACTCAACAAATGCAGAAAAAAGTACAAAAATTCGTACCTTTCGGTCCCCAAGCGTACCCAATAGGAAGACCCATATTCGGGTCTCCCCGATAGTCCATCCTGGAGTATGGAAATCGGAGGAACATCTAAGGGTTGGCCTCAAACCAAGCCTCAGTGGTCATGTTCCAATAACGCCCCACCTCACCTCCCCCGCCATGAGGCATCACTGCAGCCCATCGCCTCATACGAGGGTCCCGATGAAACCCCATAGGCACGGCCACCACAGGTCGCAACATCACCACTCTCTAAAACATAATACTACAAATAATTCCATCACATGTAAATAACTTAGATTTGGCTCATACCTTCGCTAGCTGGGACACCATACCATCATAGAAATGATGGGAAAAATCAAAGAAATGCCTTGCCTGAAGTTGGCGCAGAACACCATTTGTGGCCCTGACTCCCTATGCAGCAACAAAGACCCAGTCAGTCTCACAATCATAGTAAGAGAACATCGCTCAGCTAGGTCAGTCACCGATGATATCAGAATTCACCCCTCCAAAAGAGGCGCTCCGCCATAATGATGCTCTGCCCAGCGCTGAAGCGCTAATCTCCCAAGCAGGAGTGGATCAGGGGGTGCCTCACCCTAAGGAAACAATCCATTCACAAAATATATATCCATATTTGCACAGATAGGGATGCCATACCCTCGTATCACCATCACTTTACGCCGCCTGTTCCAGCAACGGATCAGGTAGCGTAGCAATCAATCCTATGACCTCAGGAGGTCATTCTCAAGAAACTTGAGAATACCCCACTGAGCAACCTATTGACAGGCATTGGCATCTTGTGCCACAACCATTCGAAGGTCTGGCCAATCTCTCTCTCTCCACAACATCCTTTCACCAAAACAAACACACATTAGTGACATCAAAACACCAAAAAGTTTTAAAATTTCCCAATTTCTTTTTCAAAAAATTTGCCTTGGCTTTTCGTCGCATTTTTTTCTTAAATAGGCGCACTGACCGTGAGTCTGTATCTCATACAGATGTGGAAGTCGAACACAAAAATTCCCACAAGTGTGAAATCTCTGCGGAAATCCTCAAATTTCTGCGGAGATCTCCGCGCCTGTACCTTGATCACTTGCGTGGTCAAGGCCAAAAATGGCTAGGGTTCTGTACAAACCCAATTTGTTTGGACACCTGCCTAGTAACACTGAAAAATTTGAAATGCAGGACGTTCTGGGGCCTATCTGACACTAACAGCGTGAATCCTTGGTACACAGGTTGACCGCAACGACAAGAAAGGCTCAACATCAAGCTCTGACCTCTCAAACTCTCAACAGTCAAATGACACAAATGAGTTGAAATGAGCAATATTGGCCTATATATCGCCCTTTTCAAATTGTTTTAAGGACCATAATGGGAGCTCAAAAAGCCCAATTGCAAAACTGAAAGAAACATAATGATCAACACCTCATAAAGCCCAAAGGAGGCTTCACATAGTCACGTCTCTGAAAAAATAAAATTTTAAGTTCCGACAGGTATGCCCTCTCTTATCGTTTTTTCATTCAACACATTTTGTCAATATATTTGAATGAAAATATGATTTCACTTGGGGTATTTGTTGCAAGTATTATATAGTTAGGAAAACCACCTGTTACCCCATGCACCGAAGGTTCCAGAGAAGGTATCATTCTACCCTCAACATGATAGAGTCCCAAAGAAACTTTGCATATCCTGACATCATTTCTCCACAAGAAATCAACCATAGGTTCAAAACACCTGACCATTTTTATCATCTCCCCAACTTGCACATGATAAACATCCATGTTGGTTGTTAAAGCCTCCCCCTCCATGGCATCCATCACTCAAAGTAGAACATGCACAAAAAAATATGACGCCATGGTCATATCACCTTAGTCTGGGAAGCACTTCATTATCATTCATCTACCATGCATCAAGTCAATTTTTACCATATCAAAAATATAAAACCCCTTTCCAAGACTACCATTTTCGCAAGCAGATCGAACACGCACCACCGTGTCTCACATTTGGCCTACCATTCCTCCATCGGCATAGCCCATCTGCGATATTTTCCATCTGCTTCATCAACCCTGCACCGAGACTAACCAATGGGGCCCCCACCCTCAACAAAAACACCTTACTCACATTATCAATGAGTGATCATTTTTATGTCATTGGGGCACCTGTCTTTGTGTTTTGTACAATCCAAACCCATCTTTTATTCTTTTGGAAAGTGTACAGAGAGTTTTTTAGAAGAGCATCCCCCACCCATCCATCCATTTTTTTCCGATGGAAGCATTCCCTAATCACCCTTGGTTGGAGCTTCACACATTTCATGCAAAGCCACCACGACATTCATAACTAGCATTTATCCACCCTGGCTGTCCTACCGAATCCAGGGCTTTCCTCATCATAAATCATTATGACTACCACCACGCTACTTTTTCAAGCTCCGACCTCAGGCCACTGAACTCCCATTATCATTTTTCAGCCATTTCTCTCCATCATGCCTATGTTAAAACTATTATATCAGAGACCCTGGTCCCTTACATCAGTGTTTCCCTCAAAGGGTTGAGGCTTCCTTCTTGTCAACCTCAACAACCATTTTCCAAAAAGGAAGCAGTACCTTGGATGGATCACCACCTCAATAGGGGCATCCTTGGATGGAACTGTGGGAATTAACATTTCCAATATATTTCATCGATCCTCCTGACATTCAACTACAACACAAGCTTTCATGTCAAGATGGTATCGTACTTCACAACCATTGCAATTTGTCTGAATTTTTCGAAGACCCATGCCATTATAAGCATCTCTTTCAGTAATGCTTACACAAGAAGGTTCGAGTCATACACCCATGCATAAAATGATCATTTATATGCCATACCAAGATTATGCATGCGGGCACCACATTCAACCTATTATTAAATAAAATCGCCCATGAGGGTGTCATCAATCATCGTTGTCAACCAAATCAGTAGATCACTACTATATAAGTGACACAAATAGAACCTTTATCTATCAGATATGCTTTTAACTAGCCAAAGCATCACAAGCATGGGACATGCCCACCTCGTAGAAACATTGTATTTATTGTATTATACTATCTCTTGCAGGTTTCCAACAGAACATGGTCCCTCTTTTACTCACAGTAAGGGGTCTCCAGCCTTGGGCTGCATGCAGGTCTCTCTCTCTCTCTCTCTCTCTCTCAACACAGGTTATACAAAATAGAAACTATAATGTATTTCGGCTATAAATTTATTCCTAGACCTCAAATCAGCAGATCACTACCATATAAGTGACATAGACAGGACCTTTATTTGTCATATAGGCTTTTAACTAGCCAAATCATCACGAGCATGGGACATGCCCGCCTCGTAGAAACATTGTATTTATTGTATTATACTATCTCTTGCAGGTTTCCAACAGAACATGGTCCCTCTTTTACTCACAGTAAGGGGTCTCCAACCTTAGGCTACACGCAAGTCTCTCTCTCTCTCTCTCTCAACACGAGTTATACAAAACATAAAATATAATGTATTTCGGCTATACAGTTCTCCCTAGAACTCACACATTAGGGGGAAACTGTTATCACTGGAAAATCGGACAAGAAAAGGACATCATGAAATGTCAAGCAGAAGGATTTACAGGGCTGAGAAACATTAGAGAATCTAGAAAATTTAAAAATCTCTAAGGTCAAGAGGAAAAATTATCAAATTGCGCAAAGAAGACACAGGCAAACTCTGCTCCACGCGCATTTTTCTTCGATAGTAGCATTGGTCTCCCCGAATTTCCCTCAATAAGTTGCGCGGTTCTGAGCATGGCGAAAGGTCACCATCCGGGACCACTTGACACACTTCAGGAAAATATTCTCCACTTGAGGCCGCCCAAGGACAGCCACCTAGAGCCACCTTGAGACTTCAAGTGAGCACACAATGGAATCAACCACCACTCTTTGGTCACTATCCACAATTGTACCAAGAGAGGGAAGATGATTTGAATTTTTCCTATAAAATGCCACCATGAGAAGAAAAAAATGAGAACACATTGTTATGCTGGCCAAATTTCCCATGAGAGAACCAACAGTGTGTTGTCCTAAGCAGCAATAGAGTGAAGGGATTCAGTTGTTGGCCATCCAACATCTCAATCCCAAAGGAGAAGTTAACAAAGTGTTTTACATCCAATCACTCATTCGAGGAGAAGAGAGAGGCCTGCATACCAGCTCAAGGGGAAAGCCCTCCTTGCCTTGGGTATTAGAGCTCCATATCTCTAAGGTCTCATTGCAAGTGTGTAACATTCTACCACTTCTTTACTACCTGCGGCTAATAAGAGGGGATTAGTTCTCTGTTCCTATTATTAGCTTGTTTGACTCGATTGAGCTTATGTTTATGTGTTATTTTTGTTTTGTTTCCTCTTCTTGTTTGTAGCATGCTATGTTCCATAAACTAGTTTTTTCTACATTTTAGTATATTTCCACTAACCATTTAACAACTCTTTTTTCCCTGTGACCATTTCTTGTTGGTTGGAAATCACTCCTATCAAGCACCAATGTTTTAGTAAACTTGTGCACTAAACACACCAACGCACCCCTTACTACTGGTATTGCATTAATCAAAGAATCTTGATGAATATAGTATGCTTGCTTAAGCTTGAGCATAACCTGCACCTGTATCTTCTATCCTCTACCTGACTCACTGAACCCGGCCGATACTTAGCCAAAATTTTGAGCCTCCAAGCTCCTATTTCATTGCGTTGTTCCCTTGGTAAATTCCCCTATTTTTTAGGAATTTCTCATCAAGGAATTGTGCAATTGTCACAGGTCAAATCTCTAAATGCATGCACCACTTGTACAACTTGAACTAGTTTACAACTGATATTACATTGCCCTTGAACTCCAATCTCAATTGGGTAACTCGAATTCTCTGCATGCATAAGTTATTTTCGGTTGATTGATCAGTTAACTATATTACCATTGAGTGTGACTAAAGTTACATTGCACAACTTGACCCTCCACTAGTTTCTCCAACAATTCGAACTATTTTAACCGACAATAACTCAACTCAACTAAATTAGATGCTACAAATTAACAATAAATCATGTATAACTGAAATCAAGTGTCTCCAACTAGAATTTACTGAGTTAAATGAGTTGAAAAATCCATGTCACCTCAGTTAACTACCTCCAAATATTTTTTTGAAATTGAAATTCGAATTTTAATCTAGTTCGACCAAGGCAAAGTCAAAACTATATTTTCTTGCTGCATTTTCAAGAGGTAGTTGGTCCTCGATCTAGAGTCCCTGTATTAGCTGGGATACCAATTTTGTTCTCTTAAGCAGTCATCCGAAAAGCTTTGGAATCTAGCTCGGGGTGACTCGTGCGAGAAATTATTGGCTGCAATGTGTCTAAGGTTGGGTGGAGATTTTAAATCCCATGGGGTTTCACTCAATGAACCTCTAGCATATCACGTACATTCATGACATACTAAATGATACCCCTAATTTGACTACATATTAGAAAATACCTCCAAAAATCACATTATTTTACCCCACACCAATACAAACCCAATACACCTTCCCAATTTATAAAACCCCTGCTTTCACTAGATATTGTAGGTATTCATGTTTTCATTAACATTTTTTATACCCCTTTATATTTTTCCATTAATTTTGAGCTCCATTTTTTATACCTTCCAATATAAAAACCCTTTACCCCCTATTATATGCTCAATATATTATGTCAAACGTTTCTCAATATATATCCCCCAACATGAATGCACATAGTATGGTATTGCTCCCCCAGTGAAGCCCCTGTGTGAAATCCCAATCTTAGCTTCCTAGACCAATCTAACAAAGATAAGTGTCTTCTTATGAATCACATGTTTTGAAAGGTTTATGCTTGTGTAATGTAATAATTTATTATAGCTTGTAATGTCGAATGTGTGTCTTTAACTCAACATTCATTATCATCAGTTGTATTCCTCCAGTAGATCTTTTTAACGAGGTATCATGTGCGTCAAACAGAGATGGTATCCCAAAGTTACAATCCCGGGAAATTGATGTACCAATTTACCCCAACAGGGCCCATAGTTCAACGTTTCATCCCCTAGGTTTAGTTTTTTGGATGTTTATGGTTTTCCATTGTTTCTCAATAATAAATAGGCCTTCGAGCCTCATATTAACACAATTCATAGGCTTGTAGCCGCCACATCTCTTCTTAGAGATAATCTACCAACGCCCTAGCTAGTTTATTTCCATTTTGTCTGTAAGCATATTTCAATTATGTGATATTAATGAAATGAAGCCTTTTTTATGTTTCATCTATGTGTTTATATGTATTTATGTATTTTATTGTGCTCCTGCATAAGTCTAGATCATTGGTATCAGAGGCGTATGCTCTTTCTCGATCCTTCTTTGCATGTCCCCAACGAGGTCAGGGTATAAGGAGTTAGGGCTCGATCTGGTTGAACCTTTGCAAGGTCAACCTCATAAACCCTGATGACTGCCCATGGGGAACGAAAATAAATATGAGGGAGCAGGAGATCCTATAAAAATATTGCTCGAGGAGGCACTCGAGAAAAGAAGGAACGAGATGATGGATAAATTTTCCCATATCCTTCAAGGTTTGCCCATCAGCGACACATCTGCATCCAACAACCACTTTGGAGGCACAACTCCTTTTAAGGTAAAAATAAACTTTGACATTCCCATATTTGAGGGAAAAATAGATGCAGACGCTATAGATATATGGTTGAATATATTAGAAGGGTATTTATCGGTTCATGGCTTTTCCAACTGGGAAACAACTACTTTTTCACTCCTCAATTATCCCCCCATGTCAAGGACTGGTGGGAAACCTAATGTGAGCAAAAGGATGAGAGGTGAACCTCTCTAGTTTCAGCCGCACCCACTTGGGATTCCTTCCAAGACGTCATAAAGGAACAATATTATCCCGTGGGGAGCTATGAGGACAAGTACATACAATTGAATACGTTGTGGCAGCAAAGGGATCAAGATTTTCATGAGTTTACGAATCTGTTCCATACCCTATGCACAAAATTGGGTATCAAAGATTCAGAGAAACATTTGGTGTTGAGGTACCACACTTTTCTGCACATATACATTCAGGAGGAAATGAAGCTCCTTGAAATCTCCTCACTTGGTGCAACATACCAGTATGCTGCCAAGATTGAGAAAAATTTAAAACAGAAGAAGCGAGAATTTCGATCTGTGAATCAGAAGCATGGGAAAGGTGCCCCAAACCACAAAACAAATGACAAAGCCATGGCAGGGTGGCCCAATATAACCCGCCAAATCCGAAAGAAAATAAAAACACCGCAAATCCAAATAAGGACACGAGAATGTGGTGTTAGTTCCATAAGAGTTGCACTCACAACACAAGTGAGTGTTGAGCCAAGGAGTATCCGGTGGCCGAGATGAAGGCTTGTGAATCAGATGCATGCTCTGACTCTGAATCAAAACCTGACAAGGGGAACGAAAAAGGGAAGCAAATTATCGATGTGAAGCCTAATGACACCGTTGCTACCAAGAAGATCCAGAAGGAGGAACCATAAGATACAGAGGAGGCAGAGCGCCTCTTCCATTCCCATATGTGGGTAAAGGGTTCCTTGTTGCAGTTTGTTGTCGACAGTGGGATAAAAAAGAACCTCATTTCAGGAGAGGTTGTGAAGCGGTTCGGCTTGCCAACCATAGCACACCCACATTCATATACCATCGGGTGGCTTCACCAAGGACGAGATCTCTGCGTCAGCCAATAATTCTGCATTCCCTTCAACATCAAGCCCTTCACATATGAGGTATTATGTGACATTGCTCGTCTTGATGTTTGTGATGTATTATTAGGCCAACCATACTTGTGGAAGCGACATGATGTGTATGAGTCCAGACCTCGTGTTATTATTCATACTTTGGGCAATAAGTTGTAAAAGATACCAGAGGTAGCACCTCCTGCTGCCATCTATTTGATTACTACAAAAAAATGCAGTAAGCTCATTTCCAAAACCGAGAAATTTATTTTCCTGATGATCCGCCCTCAGGGCAAGAAGAAGACTATGGCCACGAGGTCATGGAGGAGTACGGGGACATCTTCACCTCACCTGCAGGGGTGCCTCTGCACTGTCAGGTCAAGAACCCCATCGATCTGACCCATGTTCATTACTGCCCAATGGACCAATATATCGACACTCTATTCTAGGGAATGACGAAATCAAAAGGCAGATTCAGGAGCTGCTGCAGAAAGGTCACATCCAGCTGAGTTCATCACCTTGTGGGAGCCCAATTGTGTTGGTGCAGAAGAAGGATGGGACTTAGAGACTCTGTATTGACTATTGGGCGTTGAACAATATCATTGTCCGGAATAGGTACCCAATTGTAGAAATTATATACAAGATGCATGCATATATCCAGATTATCCTGATCTAACAATATTTTATCTTCTTGCTAAATACAAAATCCTTCCACTGTTAATCTTTTACGGAAATTTAAACTCGATTGCGAACACATGAAGCAATAAAAAAAATCGCACATAACACAGTTGTTTAACGGGAAATCTTGAAGTTGAAAACCCCAACTATCATATATTATGTATCATGGAGATCATGTAACAATCTCATACAAAGCTTAGTACATCAAGCTCTCAATACAATACAATCGTCACACACTAATCAAAAGAAATCTGCAAATCCATGCACTGATTTCTTGCCACCTGATAGTCTGCCTTCATTGTGCAATCCCTGCTGAAGAATAGCTCTGAATGAATTCAAATTACCCTTACCTTGACTGTGCAATCCTCATTGGCAACTCCAATGTGTGTGTGGTGCAATCAATGCATCATTATATTCACAACAGATAGTCCATCTTGCCCTTTCACCTAACTCTCCACTAGGTCTCCACTGGAACTGACATGCACTGTAGTTAACTGTTGTATTGTTTAGTTGATTAATGAGTTATTATTTGTGAATTAATTAACTAATTAATTCACTCCACTCTCACTAGTGTATCATTCAGTTCGACTAGATACAACTAGCTCAACTGAGTTTAACTCCATTAACTGAGTTAAACTGAATAACAACTCCATGAACTACTCTTCCAACTCTGTCATAACTTTTCCACTTCAGTTCTAACTGAGTCCATGCATGAACCACCACTAAACCCTAGGAATTGTGTAATTCCTTCAGCCCACTAATTTTCCAAATCTATGCACTAAAATTAAGTGCTCCAAGAGAATACGTTGTTGTTTATTGTCGGATTATTATTAAGAGCTAATAATAATCGACACTTCTATTTTTAGATCGACGATCTATAAATAGACTTCGCCCAATATTCTAAAAAATAGAATTTCATCTATTTTTCCAACTTGACCAACCATCCACAAATAGCATCCTGCAACTTCTGAAATATGATCACCATGTCTAAAAATAGACATAGTCTAAAAATAGACTTACACCTAAAAATAGCTTGCAGGCCCACTTAGTGAAGGTGATTGATTTTCACTAAGCTTCATCATCTTGTTGAATCTCAACACTCCCTCTCAACAAGATAGGGATTATCCTTCACCCCGATCCTACCTCTATTTTATTCGAATTTGATCATGTTGAGCACCTTCATCAAAATGTCTGCATCCTGATCTTCTGCAGGAATGTACTGAAGTAACATGATCTTCTGCTGCACACAATCTCTGATATGATGATACCGGATATCAATATGTTTATATCTATCATGAAACACAAGATTAATCGAGAGTTTAATGCAACTCTGATTATCACAATGTATCACTGTAGGATCTAAATGTGAACCGAACAAACCGACCAGGATCTTCCTCATCCAGATAGCCTCACATGCAGCTTGACTTGCTGCCATGTATTCTGCTTCTGCTGAACTGAGTGCCACGGATCTTTGTTTCCTGTTGTACCAAGAAAATGCTATAGATCCGATACTGAAAATCCCTCCTAATGTGCTCTTTATGTTTGTTGGGTTGCCTGCCCAATCTGCATCCGTGAAGCCATGCAACTTCACCTCATCCGTTTGTCTGTACCATAAACCATGAGCGAACCCACCAATTTTCAATAAATAGTGGCATCCACTACCTCTACCGATGTAGCATCCTATTTCCTCCAATTTCTTGGAAGAGGAGTGTCGATAGGCTTGCATCCTTGCATGTGAAACTTCTCCAGTATCTCCCGGGCATACTTGCCTTGAGACACAAACAGTTCACCTTCCCACTACCATATTTCCAATCCAAGGAAATAATGAAGGAGGCCCAAATCCTTCATCTCAAACTCCTTTGCAAGATCTGCCTTGCATGAGTGTATCAACTACTCATCACCCGTTAGTATTAAATCATCAACATAAAGAACAATGATTAAAAGCTTACCCTCCACCACAATTTGGTACAGGTTTGCATCCGCCTCACTCTTGGTGAAGCCAAGTCCAGTGAAATAGTTGTCGATCTGTGTGTACCAAGCACATGGTGCTTGATTCAGCCCACACAACGCTCTTTTGAGTCTGCACACATGCGAATCGCTGTTGAAGATCTCAAATCCTTCAGGCTGCTCAATGTACACCTCTTCCTCAATGATCCCATTAAGGAACGCAGTCTTCACATCCATCTAATGAATGTGCCAACCCATCCGTGCCGAGAAAGCAAGGATGGTCCTTATGGAAGAATACCGTGCGACAAAAAGTACCCGCTTTCTTCATAATCAATCCCCTCGATCCGTGAGAAGCCCTGTGCAAAAAATCTTGCCTTATACTTTTGACGTCAGCCCCACGTTGTGCTCGCTTTACCTTATAGATCCATATTGATCCTACAATTGATTTTCCCACCGGCCTTGGAACAATCTCCCAAGCACTGTTTCTGACAATGGAGTCATACTCCTCCACCATGGCATCTACCCATGTGGGCTCCTGCACTGCTTCTTCAAAAGAATATGGCTCTGTCATGATACACTTGCTCATAAGAGCCATGTATCTAGTAAATCGGTCAGGTGACTGTCTCTGTCTGCGCTGTGATGTAGGGACTCCTACATTCTGTGCCATATCAAGCTTCAGTCTCTCAGCTTGTGTGGTACGCTTTCTGCCTTGTCTGATGTTTGGTTCTGAATGAGTGGACTCCTCCACTCCATGAATCTCCTCCTGTGGCCGATCCACATCTAGAGGCTCATCTTTGGGAACAAGAATTTCCTCCTCCGCATGCAAGTGTAGCTCCCTCTCAAGCGAAAACTTCATGGCTTTCACCTCATTGAATTTTATATCCCATCTAATCTGCCGCCATCCGACCGTCCGGCAAATACACATGATAATTATGGGTGTTTCATGTGTTCCTAAACATATCCCAACTTCGTAGTCGGCTCCAGACTCTTCTTCCTGGTGTCCTTTGTCACATGAATGTAAACAGATGAGCCAAAAATCTTCAAATGAGAAATATCAGGCTTCTTACTAGTAAAAGCTTCTTCAGGTGTACTCATGCCAAGTACTCTATGAGGACAACAGTTTTGCAAATAAACCATAGTGTTGCATGCTTTCACCCACAAGTGCATCGTTAGGCCCTAGTCATGCAACATCGCTAGTGTAGCACCCACAATCATTTTGTTCTTCCTCTTTGCGATCCCATTCTGCTGTGGGTTATGAGGCGCTATGAGTTCTCTTCGAATTCCTTCTTTGCTACAGAAGTCTTTGAATTCGCTCGAGATGTATTCACCACCATTATCGCTCCGTAGAGCTTTCACTTGCTTCCCCGACTCCTTCTCCACCAATGCTTTGAACTCACAGAACTTTGAGAACGTTTCACTCTTCTTCTGCATGAAGAAGATCCAGCATCTACGAGAATAGTCATCAACAAGTATAACATAATACCTGTGTTTTGCTGTTGAAGCAACCGAGAAAGGTCCACACACGTCTGTGTGAATTCTCTCCAGGATCACCAAAGCACGGTTCTCCTTCTCATGAAAGGTGGTCTTCACAAACTTACCCATAGTACATCCCTTGCACTGATCTGACTGCGCAAGAGTACCCTTGGGAAGTCCAGTAGAAATATGCTGCAAAATATTCAAAGCGCCATGGTGAAGATGGCCCAATCTCTTGTGCCATAATTCACCCTCATCCTGGCTCACCACTTCTTCTGCTTTGCCCACCATTGCAGCACAGCCATCTACCTCCAGCTTGTAGAGATTCTTAACTCAAATACCTATCTTCTTGGTTTTACCCATTGTTTTATGTCAAAGGAAGGCTTTTCCCTCACTGAAAACAACATCATAACCTTTGTCTTCCAACATTGCAACCGAGGCCAAGTTCTTCTTTAGACCTGAAACATGCATAACATCCTTCAACAAGAATGGATTACCGGACTCCCTCTCAAAGGTAATGGTCCCAATGCCGGTCACACTGTATCGACCATTGTCACCCATCTCTATATGCATTTGGAGGTCCTTCTCCTCCAAGTCACTAAACAACTCCTTGTCTCCCGTCATATGGAAAGATGCACCACTATCAAGATACCACACCGGTTCCATATATCTTGAAACCAAGCATGCGATCAAAGAGAAATCAAGCTCAAATTACGAGGCTAAGGCCTCTTCATCTGCAGCTCCAACAACCTTCTTGTTGTTCTTCTTCTGTGGGCAGTTAATGGCGAAATGCCCATGTTCGTGACAGTGAACCTTGGACAAATCCTGCTTTTTTCCTTTAGCTTCGGATTTTGAAGTAAATTTCTTCCCCTTCCCTTTCCTTGCTTTGGCAACCAAAGCACAATTCTCTTCATCTTCATTCTTCGATGAAGATCCATCCCTGGTACCTCGCCTTATCTCCTCCTGCACAAGATCCAACCAAATTCGCTCACATCCCTGCAGTTTCTGTCGTCCATTGACAGAGTCTTCGTAGCTATGCCAACTCTTCGGAAGCCCAAGGAGAGCCAAGCTCATCAAGTCTTCATCATCAATAGTAACCCCCACACTTCCCAGTTCATCCTTGCAGTCAACAAACTTCATGAGGTATTTTGGAATACTATCGTCCTTCTCCATTTTTATTTTTCTGAGCTTGTCTTTAAGCGCCAACTTCCTCTGGTCGCTTCTTCTTTGGAAAAAATATATCAAAGCCTTCCACATTAAAAATGGAGTGGCTTTCCCATGAAGGCTAGACACAATATGGTCCTTCACACCTTCCAATATAATTCTTCTTGTCTTTGTTGTCTTCTTTTTCCATGCGTCAAGTAATGCAGCATCGCTAGATCTCGGCTTAGGAACATCGCTATCGATGAACTCCTTCAGTCCATTATCCTCCAGCACCGCCTCCATCCTATCCTTCCAGGCTATGTAATTCGAGCTGCCATCAAGGGCATACTCCAATCGCAACCCATTGAAATACATTTCAATGTATACTCAACTGTCGCACCAAGAATTTTCTGCAGCAAATTCGAATTGTCCACCAGCACAAACTCAACAATTCTTCACAATTGCAATCTTCAAGAATTAACATTGCTTTGATACCATGTAGAAATTATATACAAGATGCATGTATATATCCAGATTCTCCTGATCTAACAATATTTTGTCTTCTTGCCAAATACAAAATCATTCCACTGTTAATCTTTTGCGGAAATCAAAATCAATTGCAAACACATGAAGCAATAAAAACAATCGCACATAACACAGTTGTTTAACGGGAAAGCCTGAAGCTGAAAACCCCAACTATCATATATTATGTATCATGGAGATCATGTAACAATCTCATACAAAGCTTAGTACATCAAGCTCTCATTACAATCAATCGTCACACACTAATCAGAAGAAATCTGCAAATCCATGCACCGATTTCTTGCCACCTGCTAGCCTGCCTCCACTGCGCAATCCCTGCTGAAGAATAGCTCTGAATGAATTCAAATTACCCTTGCCTTGACTGCGCAATCCTCATTGGCAACTCCAATGTGTGTGTGGTGCAATCAATGCATCACTATAGTCACAACAGATAGTCCATCTTGCCCTTTCACATATCTCTCCACTGGGTCTCCACTGGAACTGACATGCACTGTAGTTAACTGTTGTATTTCTTTAGTTGATTAATGAGTTATTATTTGTGAATTAATTAACTAATTAATTCACTCCACTCTCACTAGTGTATCATTCATTTAGACTAGATACAACTAGCTCAACTGAGTTTAACTCCATTAACTGAGTTAAACTGAATAACAACTCCATGAACTACTCTTCCAACTCTGTCATAACTTTTCCACTTTAGTTCTAACTAAGTCCTCCATGCATGAACCACCAGTAAACCCTAGGAATTGTGTAATTCCTTCAGCCCACTGATTTTCCAAATCTGTACACTAAAATTAAGTGCTCCAAGAGAATAAGTTGATGTTTATTGTTGGATTATTATTAAGAGCTAATAATAATCGACACTTCTATTTTTAGATCGACGATCTATAAATAGACTTCGCCCAATATTCTAAAAATATAATTTCATCTATTTTTCCAACTTGACCAACCATCCACAAATAGCATCCTGCAACTTCTGAAATATGATCACCATGTCTAAAAATAGACTTGCACCAAAAAATAGCCTGCAGGCCCACTTAGTGAAGGCGACTCTTTTCACCAAGCTCATCATCTTGTTGAATCTCAACACCAATCCGACAGTTTGATAACCTTTTGGACCAACTCAAGGGGGGGAAATATTTCATCAAGATCAACTTGAAGTCTAGGTATCACCAGGTACCAATTGAACCCTCCGATGTGTGGAAGACTGCCTTCAAAGCCAAGGAAGGCCTTTTCGAATGGCTGGTCATGCCTTTCGGGTTGACGAATTCTCCCGCAACCTTCATGAGGATGATGGATGACATCTTGCGGCCATTCACCAACTCATTTGTAGTGGTGTACTTGGATGACATTCTGATCTTCAGCCAGACTTGGGAAGAGCACCTTCACCACATTTGACAAGTCCTCCAAACACTGCGGCAACACAAGTTGTGTGCCAATTTGGAGAAGTGCACTTTTGGCATGACCCAGGTTCAATATCTGGGATACATTATTGATGAAATGGGGGTGCATGTGGATCCAGCCAAGATCCAAGTCATTCGGGATTGGCCAGCCCCGACTACTATAACAGAGCTTCGCAGCTTTCTGGGTCTTGCTAATTTCTACCGTAGATTCGTGCTGGGATTCTCTCATATCACTTGGCCCTTGAGTCAAGTCACCAACGGAGGAGCGAGAGCAAAATTCTTTTGGTCGGAACCTCAACAGAAGGCATTCAAAGAATTGAAAAATCGCCTCTGTTCTGCCCCAGTGCTCACCTTACCAGACTTGCAGCAGCCATTTGAGATCGAGACAGATGCCTCTGACTATGCTATTGGGGCAGTTCTTACTCAACAGGGACATCCAGTGGCATATCACAGTGAGACATTGTCTGAGACAGTTCGCAAGTATCCCACCTATGACAAAGAAATGTATTCCATTGTGCAAGCCTGTCGACAATGGAAGCATTACATTTTTGGGAAGGAAACAATCATCCACATAGACCACCGGCCCCTACAGTTCATACAGACATAAGGGAAGTTGCAGAATGATCGCCATCATAAGTGGTCCACATATCTGCAACAGTTTTATTTGAACATCAAGTAGAAGAAGGAAGCACCAATAATGTTGCGTAATCGCCTAACCGACTCACCACCGAGCGCGACCCATCATGTCTAACCCCGTGGGAAAAGACTTCATTGTCTAATACTCAACAAGAGCACCCATAATTCGGCCACACATACAAGACGCTCTTGGAGGGTAAGAAAGTTCCAAAATTTCACCTCCAGGATGCACTGCTATGTCACTTGGGACACTTTTTTTCTTTCAAGTCTAGTGACCCTCATTATCGAAAGCATACTACAATCTATAGAAGCATACTACAATCGATTTGTTGGGCATTTCGAGGTCAAGAAAACAGTGGCAGTACTGCAGAAGTATTTCTATTAGTCGAACCTTCGACAGGATGTAGGGAAGTACATCAGATCCTGCACTTCATGAACCATTTCCAAATTGACCATCAAGAAGCAAGGCCTATATACTCCTCTACCTACCCCTAGTCGACCTTGGGAATCCATATCCATGTATTACATGTCGGGCCTGCCTTCTACTAAGCAGGGAAATGACTGTGTTTTTGTGGTCGTCGACAGATTCTCGAAGATGGCCATTATGGCGGCCTGCAAGAAGAATATCACAGCAGAAGCCACTGCTAAACTCTTATTTGAACGAGTGTGGGTGCACTTTGGGATCCCACAGTCTATCATATCAGATCGGGATAGCAGGTTCCTCAGCACATTTTGGTCCAGCCTCTGGTCGATGTTGGATACCAAGCTCACTAAGTCCACAACTTTCCATCCCCAAACAGATGGCCAGACAGAGGTCGTCAACAGAATGATTGTACACATTATGCGCATGTACAATTCAAAGCATCCACGCACATGGGACGAGAGCCTCCCCTATGTACAACATAGTTATAATCGGGCTCTCCACAGTTCAATCGGCCATAGCCCCTTTCAGGTGGGCTTGGGATTCCATCCACTATGTCCCATTGACGTAGCCATGCCATTTGCAGCTGCTCAGGCCAATTTAGCTCATGTCCATTCAAAATAAGCCGAAAAAGGTAAAGTGAAGGCGGAAGTAAAATTTGGAAGCCCAGCTGGTTGAATCTGGAAGCTTCTGGAAGCAAATATCCAGTGGAAAGTTCGCTCCTTTCATGTACACTCATCCCTCCATTAAAGGAGCCTGCCCCTTGGTATGTGGAACTTAATCCCTTTGAAAGAGGATTCTATCCGCTCTTAGTTGGAGCTGCAACCTCTTCTCTTTTTCTATAAATTGAGGCCATATTTCAGCCTCAAGGGGAGTTAGGATTTGAGAGTTTTTGAGGAGAAATGATGGAGAAACTCAGACTCTCTTAACTGATTGTCATATGGGAATGATTACACACTCATGTGTATGTTAGTCGAGAGAGTGCAAAGGCTTGTCAAATTAGAGGAAACGCTTGTTCCAGACCCCAGAAGGACCTGTACGACATCAAGGAGAACACGGTTGTAGGCTCCTTTTTTCATTAAAGATAATACAAATGGATCTTGTTTTCTCAATGAGTTGTTTATCTAAATGGATTATTTCTTGAATTCCTCGATCATCAAGATAGATTTATGGTTTATGAATTAGTCTATATTATGCAGGTGCTTCTGATTCTTTCATGTTGTTGATTGTAGATCTCGTATTCAAAGCGACAGGAAAGAAGGCTATGATCAGCGCTGGACTACAGGTAAGTCCTAAATCCTTCATTATAGATAATTCTAGATCAAATATAATTTAGAGAAAGTAGTTTACATTTGTCTGTTTGTTTCTAGCTATCCGTAGGATACTAGGGAGATCTGTCTTGTCTGTAAGAACGATTTATCCACCTAAAAAAATGGTGACTCCACTGGGGATCGAACCTAGAATCTCTGGTTTCGTAGACTAGTGCCATAGGAGCTGTAGATCTTCAGGATTTGAACCTAATGATCTTCGATTTGGAAAATTTTACACCCCGCCTACCTCATCAAATGGCTTTTCAGATTCCAGTCATCGTCAAAAACAAAATTTGCTTTCGTACTGTTGTTGATGGAAGGGATTCTACGTGTATCATGTCATTAAAATGTTGGAAATCACTTGGTTCTCCGGAAATTAACCAATCTCCGACTATACTCAAAGCCTTTGATGGAAGAGGATTCCAGCCGTATGGTATTTTACAAGATCTACCTATAGAGGTTGAAGGAAAAACCGTTAATCTAGATGTGGAAGTGGTTGATGCCCCTCTGGATTACAACCTTCTCCTGGGTCGCAGTTGGTCTTATGCCATGACTGTTGTTGTATGTCAAAGTTACGCAGTGAAAAACAATAAACACACACAGCAATCAAACATGAAGACAAGAAATTTAACGTGGTTCACCCAACCAATCTGGGCTACATCCACCAAAAAGAGGTATCTGCACCCGTTCATCAACAATGAGAGTACAAATCTATTGCACTACTCATCTGCACTTTCTCTTCACACACCTCACATCTCATATGTTTTGCCTCTACAAGCTTACAATTTATAGAAGAGAGAAGAAACTGACTAATTAATTCTATCACACCAAACTAGGATAGAATATCTCCTCATGCTGATTTGATGCCATCAGTTTTGCAACAAAACCTATTGTTGGCATTATCTATGAGATTTTCTCCAAAAATATACAAAAAATCTCAACAATCTGTAACCTTGACAACAACTAGCTTGATACCTCGTTCCTTTATTATTTTTATTTTCTTTGCAAGCCAAGAGAAGCCAGACACCATCGTAGCTTCTCTAATAAAACTGGTTTCGTGAACATGTCTGCACAATTTTCCTTTGTATGAACTTTTTCAAGAGAGACTCCCCATTCAGTGATAACCTGTCTTACAAAATGGTACTTTATAGGTATATGCTTTGATTTACTATGATAGGCTGGAATTTTAGCAAAGTGAATTGCACTTTGACTGTCACAAAATAACTTAATGTTGTCTTGAAACCTACCAAACTCACCAAACAAAACTTTCAACCAAACCGCTTCTTTGCAAGCATGTGAAGCAGCTATATATTCTGCTTCTGTAGTGGATAAAGCAACAATGTTTTGTAGCTTTGACATCCAGCTAATAGCTCCACCTGCAAGAGTAAAGACATATCCTGAAGTTGACCTTCTCTTATCCAAATCACCTGCAAAATCGGAATCAACATATCTACAAACAAATTCACTACTTATGTCATAAGTGATAGAATAATCACTTATGCCTCTCAGAGACCGAAGCACCCATTTCACTGCTGACCAGTGTTCTTTCCCTGGATTTTCCATATACCTACTAACAACCCCAACTGCATGAGAAATATCTGGTCATGTACAAACCATCGCATACATCAAAGTTCCTACTGAATTAGCATAAGGTATTCAAGACATATATTCATTTTCTTCATTTGTATTAGGACATAAACTTGAAGAAAGCTTAAAATGGGAAGCTAAAGGGACTGAAACTAGTTTCACATTGTTCATACCAAACCTTAAGAGTATTTTCTCAATATACTTATCTTGCGATAACCACAACTTACCATTGCTCCTGTCTCTGAAAATCTCCATGCCCAAAATCTGTCTTGTTGCTCCTAGATCTTTCATATCAAACGTCCTATCCATCTAAGCCTTTAACCTGTTGATCTCAGTTATGCTTTTGCTTGCTAAAAGAATATCGTCAACATACAAAACTAAGATAATGAATATTCCATTACTTAATTTCTTAAAGTAAACACAATGATCATATTCACTTCTTATATAACTTTGGCTCATCATGAAAGAATCAAATTTCTTGTAACATTGTTGAGGCGACTGCTTCAGACCATACAATGATTTCTTGAGCCTGCAGACAAATTTCTTGTTGCGATTTTGAAAAAACCCTTTAGGTTGTTCCATATAAATCTCTTCATCTAGATCTCCATGTAAAAAATTCAGTGTTAACATTTAGTTGTTGTAATTCTAAATCAAGTAAAGCAACTAATGCTAAGACAATCCGAATTGAAACAATTTTAACAACTGGTGAAAATATCTCATGAAAGTCAATTCCTATTTTCTGAGAAAAACCTTTTGCGACCAACCTCGCTTTGTACCTGTCTTCTTTATCATCAACACCCCTTTTCAATTTGTAAACCCATTTACATCCCACATTTTTTCTGTCTTTAGGAAGTTCCACCAGATCCCATGTGGCATTCTTGTCTAATTCCTTCATCTCATCCTTCATAGCTTCTTTCCACTTATTACTGTTAGAACCTTCTACAGCTTCCTGATAGCATAAAGGTTCATCATCATTAGCGGTTAAAGAAACTAAAGTAACATAATCATCATACCTTTTAGGAGGACGTCTGATTCTCGTGGACCTCCTTAAAGATGTTTCTGGTTCTTCCACAATTTGCTGATTATTATCTGTAGGAAATTCTTCATGATTTGCATCTAAAACTTGTTCATGATCTGCATCTGAAACTTGTTCATCTATACTATCATCAGTATTTGAACTGGTTTCAAACTGAATATGTTGAAACTTAGGTACATTTTCCTGTTTCAATTTATTATCTACATCTGATTTATCAAGTGAAGATTCATTGAATTTAACATCTATGTTAATGATGATCTTGTGAGTTGTAGGATCCCACAACCTGTATCCCTTAATCCCATCACCATATCCAACAAAGATATATCTTTTTGATTTAGGATCTAATTTAGAACGCTGATGTTTCAGAATTAGAGCATATGCATCACAACTAAAAAATTTCAGTTTAGAATAATCACAAGGATGACCTTTCCATACCTCTTGAGGAATTTTGCATCCTATTGCAGTTGATGGTGGTCGATTTATCAAATAGCAAGCCATAGATATTGCTTCTGTCCATAATTCCTTCTGCAAATTGGTGTTACTAAGCATACTTCTTGCTCTTTCTAAACGAGTCCTATTCATGCGTTCAGCCACTCCATTTTGCTGAGGAGTATAAGCAGTATTTCTATGTCTTTCATTCCCAACTTCCTTCCAATAATTATCAAATTCCTTTGAAGTAAACTCACCACCATTGTCATTTCTTAAACATTTAATGGTTCTTCCAGTGATGTTTTCAACTAATGCTCTAAACTGCTTGAAAACTGTGAATACATCAGACTTTCTTTTTAACATGTAGACCCATACTTTCCTATAGAAATCATCAATAAAAGATACAAAATATGATGATCCTCCATACGAGGTTGTAGGAAATGGACCCCAAACATCAGAATGGATATAATCAAGGATTCCTTTACTAGTATTTTTTCCAGTTTAAATTTATGCTTGCTTTGTTTCCCATATATACAATGTTTGCAAAAATCTAACTTAGAAGATTTTAAGCTAGGAAGTAACATACGATCAGATAATATTTTTAAACCTCTTTCGCTCATATGGCCCAACCGCTGATGCCATAGTCGAATAGAATCACTGTCATTTTCAGATACAATAGAAGCATGATCTGACTATGTTCTTCCTTCTAACTGAAAAAGATTTCCAACCTTCTTTGCTTTCATTACTAATAGGTTTCCTTTATAAATTTTCATTACTCCACATTGAATAAAAGTTTTATATCCATTTGTGTCTAACACTCCTAGAGAAATAAGATTTTTACTGAGTTCAGGCACATGTCTTACATCAGTTAAGATTTTATTTGTCCCATCAAACATTTTAATCTGGATGCTCCCAATTCCCACAACATTACATGAGAAATCATTACCCATGTAAACAACTCCATCATTGATTGATTTATAAGATTTAAACCACTCTTTATGAATGCACATGTGATTGGATGCACCAGAATCTAATAGCCAATGTTGATCATGATTTAACAAATTAACTTATAGAACTTCATCACTTATACCTGAACCGAATGCCGAACTTGAACCTGTATCTGTCGTGTTTGCCTCTTTATTTTCTGTTGAAGAGTCTCCTTTGGATGTTTGCTGTCTCTTCCAATAGTCCTTCTTCAAATGTCCCGATTTACCGCAAAACCAACATTTCAGCTTACTCTTCTTTCCTTTCGATTTTGACCAAGAGTTTTTCTTCTAACTGAAGCGTTTTTCTTTAGATCAACCTCTAACCATCATTGCTTCTGATGTAGAGGTTTCTAAATTTGACCTCTTCCTGGTTTCTTCAGACAGCATAGCTCCAAAAACATCATCAAATTCAAGGGTTTCTAATGAACTAAGACTTATAGAAGTAAAAAAATGATCCCATGACTCGGGCAAAGAGCATAATAAAGTTACAACTTTATCTTCTTGTTGGCCGGATAAATCGATCTTGCGGACAAGATCGATCTCCCTAGTGTCAGAAGAAAATATAGCAACAAACGAACAACTAAGTTTATCTTTCTCTAAATATATTCGTTTTACAAGTAAATGCTATAAAGGTGTCGATCCTACCTTAGATCCAAATGCTTATTTGCAACCGTAGTTCTTCTGTCGCATCAGTAGTTCTTCCGTTGCAACAATAGTTCTTCCGTCGCTTGAAATTGTCGTCTTTAAAGACCTGTAATCACAAACAAGAAAATATTAAATAGCACCTGTATAAAAAATAATTATAAAACATACCTATCATAGTGATCAAGGAATCTATGAAATAAACGATCAAACGACAGCTTATTGAAATAAACAATCGAACGACAATTTATTGAGAAAAACAAACTTGATTGTATTAACTTTGAAATAATAGAAGAACCTTACAACCTTAGCCTTGATGTTGAACAGGCCTTCCCGGGGTCCGAAGCAGGAGTTTCCTCTACTTTGATAAGCCTTGCACTCTTCCTCCAGGAGCACATAGAGGTATGTGATCTTTCCTCACAAAATCTTAATAGAAAGGAGTCTAAATCTCAACAACACTTCACCTCAATCACACACTAAAACTTGAACTCCCTTTGAGGCTACCCAATGCCTCTTTTTATAGTGCAGATGAGGAGGTTAGGGTTCCACCTATGAAGGGATAGAATCCTCCTTCAAAGGAATAGGCTCCTCACATCAAGGGGTTAGCTCCTTAAGGTGTGGGATGCATGAACCTTACAAGAGCGTACTCACCCCCAAAAAATCTCATCCATAAGCTTCTAGAATTGACCAAAATTTAGCTTTTTCACTTTACTTTCTCGCCCTTTTGACTTTGATAGGGGTACACAGGAATTACACAGAGAAACCACATTCTGGAATGCAAGTAAGCTTCACATTACCTGCGTACCCCAGCTAGGAACGTAGGTAAGCTTCACATTACCTGCGTACCCACGGTTTTGGAGTTTTTTAGGGTTTTTCTCCTGTTTTTAGGGCTTGACATGAGGATTAGAGGTTGTAAGACTTGCATAGGAGGTAAGTATGAGTGACAATGAGCTCATACAGTCAGCAGAATGTCAAGGTGACAGTTTTTAGTGCAACAGATTTCCCCCTAAAGTGCGAAGTCTGGAATAGATGAAAATGAAGTTTGTCATATATGAAGAGTGAAGTACTTTATCATTTCAAGGATCATCCTGTGGACACCCCAGTCGGAACCTGTAAAAACATTCAATGCAAAACATATATATGTAAACATATCATCGCTGAGGTAGGCATTCCCATACTCATATCAAAACTAACTAGAAAACTGATTTAAACTGTTCTGATATAGGAATGATTTTCAATACATCAACAGTATAGACATGTGTAGACACAATATGGACATAGCCATCTCTTTATGAATAATCCACTGTATAAATGAATAACAAAATTCCTCACAACCTGGATGGTAGAAACTAGATCCAGGGTCTTGATTTCCGTTTCTTGAACCAGTACGATTCTATCCATGTGAATAAATGTGTCGAAATCGAACATGGTAGAAACCACTTGATTACTAGTCAATAATGTAAACTGTTAACAAGTGTGAGAGTAACCACCAGTAATGTCAATGGCTCTCAAAGTACTCAGTACAATCCATGAAATGTGAATGGATGAGCTAAAGTCAAACATGTCACGGAATCATTCAATCGAAGGTCAATGATTCAACCTGCCATCGAAGGCGAGAAACCTGCCATTGAGGCATGAAAATTTCAAAGTACTGACGATTTCTAGATCAACTTCCTAGATAATGAGTTGTCATCGATAGAAAGTCATCTGTCGTAGGTAAGCCCACAACACGAAATCATAGATCAATTTTTGAAGAAATATATTGGCAAGGACTGACTCAGGGATGGTCAAAATGGAAGACAAATAATTCGCAAATGAATGGTTTGTTTGAACTGTCCTCTTGAACACATAACGACACTGCAGATGGTTTGGTGACAATTGACCCAAAGCTAATACCCAGAAACCGGTTGAAGACTTTCAATATGGTTTGATTAACTGTTAGGCAAAGGATTTTCCCAATCTAGGTGAACAAAAGTGTCGTGTTCAAGTGTGGTTAACGACTTTCCGAATAACCAAAATGTAACAAACAGGTTCATTTTTCTCTCTTTTCCCCCACCATTTTTGGCAAGTACCTCTTTATTTTGACAAGCTTGAGGAGGATAACAATTGCTTGTTTATAAGCTCATCCTTCGGATGAGTCCAACTTAGTTTAAGATTCTAACCCTAAGAAGGAGTGGTTCTTTCCTGCTTTAAAATTGAACAGGTCCTTTACTGTTAAATTTTAATGAGTCTAGTATAGGAGAAACTCAGTGTTTTTCAATTTTAGGGAGTCAGAAGAAAAAACTTAAGAAAACTCCATGGGTGTACTTTTTCGTAAATTTAGTCTCTCGAGCCCGAAAAAGGATAAAATAATGCGGGAGAGAACTCTATTAACCATAATTAGTCAACGTATACCTTTTTCGTAAATAGTCCATTTCAGTCCGTAAAAGGGGTAAACTTATACTGAAGGGACGATCATTCATTTACTTTAATGAGTTCGAATAGTCAAGTACTCGGAAATATTTTCATTTTTAAAGAGTCTGAAAAGGGATTAAAAGAGAACTCAAGATTTCGTTTTTTCGTAAGTTTTAATGAGTTTGAAAAAAGGGATAAAAATGTACTTATGGTTTTCACTTTTTCGTAAGTTTTAACGAGTTCGAAAAAGGGATAAACATATACTCCTGTGGCCGACTTTCAATTTAATTTACGAGCAAGAAAAGACGGAAAGAACTCGGCATTTTCATGTGTTTTACGAGAATGAAAGATAGCAAAATAATCTCGGGATTTTCATGAGTTTAACGAGTCTTGAAAATAACCGAAATTGACTCAAGATAGGTTTCATTTTTACAAAATCTTGAAACAGAGAAAAGCTATGCTTCAAAGTGGTTTCATTTTTACACAAGCTTGAAATAGAGAGAAAACTGTGCTTGATGCCCCCTAAGCGTAACTGCTAGAGCGCATGCCCCCCCAGCTTAATTTCATTCAACTAAGTAGACTGCTGGTAATTAATAGCTGGATGGAATGAAGGTTCATTTACGAGATCATATGAAAGACCCGACCTAAAACTGTAAGAAAATTATGCAAAAACTGAAATAACTAACCTAAATATATGACTTAACATTTACGAGATCTAGTCAAAGATTCAGCTCAATTAGGGGAGGATTTGTTTCATTTTTTAACGAGCTTGACACATGAAAAGAACTATGCTCATGGCAACGTGTTTCATTTTTTAACGAGGTTGACACAGTAACAGGAAACATCCTTAGAAACTACTTATTTCTAATCTATTAATCTACTCTCTACAATCTACCTACTGATTCATTTTTTAATGAGGTTGACATAGGAAAAGAACTGTCCTCATAACTGATTCATTTTTTAATGAGGTTGACACAGTAAAAGGAACTATCCTCACACTCATTGATTCATTTTTTAACGAGGTTGACACAGTAAAAGGAACTATCCTCGATGACTTGATCATGACTTCCAACTGGAAGAAACACATGTCAATGGACACACCTTGATCATGGTTTCCAAGAGGTCTTCATCAGAAGGAATAATAGTTCTCTGGAAGGAACACATGTCAAGGGACTCAAAAGGGATAAGAACATTACATTCAAATAATCCCATAGAGTTTTCCACGTCAATTACAGGATCTAAGTCAAAGGAAGATGAGCAAACAGTGAGAGGCTCACTTACATCAGTAATTGAAAACATGGGACTAGTTGCCACATAATTAACCCGTGGCGGGGTAGATACCACTTTAGAATCAAGAACAATTAGGGGTGTCATATTATTGGTAGTCGAAACAATACTAGGGAATGAAAGCTGGTCTGCAGTCACAATATTTCCATTGTGAGGGAAAGACATCACGCGAAAGAGTGTCGATACTACAACTTTCATTGCATAAACATAGTCTCGCCTAAGGAGTAAATTGAAATCCAAGGGGCCTCGAACTACCATAAGATAAATACAGACAGTTTTACCTTCCAAAGTAATAGAAAAATTAGGAAGGATCCCTAAAGGTTCACTAATGGTTCTGTTAAAAGCTTTCATATTTTGCGTAATAGGCACAAGCTGAGGGGAACCCAAAGCTTTCCAAGTAGTTGAGGATAAAATACTAACAGAAGCACCTTCATCTACCTGTGTGCGGTGTATGTCCCTACCACAAAACTTCACAATGATTTGGAAAGGGATGGAGGAAGGAAGACAAGGTTCTATCAGTCTATTCCAATCGAAGGAAAAGACCTCAATACTTGGAGGGGGTTCTGTAGAAACAGGTGAAATGCCCCCTAGCGTAGAAGAATCTCATGTAACAAGAAGAACCTGAGCGGTATGAAGTTAACTCTCTATAGGGAGAATGGGATCGACCGAATGTGAAATCGAATCGACCACTTGATCAACTAATGGATCATCAACCTGAGTGATATGAGTTTCACTCTCCAATGGAAGAGTGGGATCGACTGTACTTGAAATTAAATCAATCACTCCGTCAGTTGACGGTAGGTTGGGAGAAAGTTTACGGTAACCAGTTGGAATTCCTTGCTGTGGAATAGTAAGGCTTTTCAATAATTTTTAGGCTTCATCCATGTGAGGGAAAATGTGAGTTTGATGACTCCATTTGCATAACTTACAAGGAAACCTAACTTTACCCTTTTTCCCAGGAACCTGACTATCACTGGTTAATGGATCAACAGAAATTTGATGGGATTTCTCCGACCATACTTCCAAGACTTTTGGAATACCGGGACAATTGATAAGGAAGTGGTCACCCTTACAAAGCCTGCAAGGGTATTTGGGTTTACGATGCATGTTGGAGGTTTCCTCAACACTACTAACATTTACAGCCATGGTTGGTTGGTTGACTTCTTTCTTATCTTGCTTCTTCTTCTTCCCTTTCTTCTTCTTCTTCTTAGCCACCTAGTTACTAGCGTCAAGGATTTTACCAAGCGAAGAGGAAGAAATGGAGGAAGAAATATTAGGCGAAGAAGGTAAAGGGTCAACAGAAGGTTGGTGATGTTGAGATGGTGAACTATGTTGAGGTGAAGCATCTGGTTGAGGTGGAACAATTGGAGTATTCAGGGCAAACGAAGTCGAAAATAACCATATCGGTAAACCTATTGTAAATCCAGGTAATGACAAAGTAGCCATATAAGGAGTACCAACATTTCCAAAGCAAGGAAAATTACTAGGATTCTCGTTAAGAGGGGTTCCTTGGTTGGTAAATTCTGGAACACTTGCCATTATATTCAACTTCAGTGAATTTTATTAACAATTTAAAACTAAAATTAACAATTCACAATTCACACCTAACAATTAAAATTCACAATTCACACCTATGGTCTCTAAAAGTAAAATCAAACAAATTAACACGCACTATCAAATCTAGGAGTCAAAACACACACAAACAATAGAGTCCCGCACTAAAAACACTAGTTGGTGATGAAATCCAACATTGTAGAATTTTAATGTAGAAATGGTGGTTGGAACAGTTACCCCGACAACTTGCTTAATGAAACAGACTCGCACAAGTTTCTTCACAAAACCATCTCGAGTGAAGAGAACCACCCAGAGAGTCCAAGTGAGTATAGTCGACGTCTGCTCCAGGTACAATGAGATCTTTCCTTCACCGTCACCTTAGGAAATAATCTTAATTTTATGGACACTAAGGTTACCAACAACAAAAAATACAACTGGGGGAACAGTCTACGATATGATTCTATGCGCAAGGGTAGAGTAACAAATCTCAATCCCCTTGAAGGCTCCTCAACATGGTCAATCCGAGGTTTACCAACAAGTGACCCCAGGCTCCTCGACAATGGTTAATCTGAGGTTTATCTTTTGTAATGCGCGCAGATCTTCTATCTTCCCCGATGAAAGAGAATTGATTGTCTCAAAGGTTTGGACATGATCTCGTGATTAACTCCTTTAAGAGAAGCTTCCCAGAATGTACCAATTACAATTGGATTTATTTCCTGCCGCAAGATTTATCTACTTGTTTGTTTTAGTTGCTTTGGAAAGTTAACTACAACCTATTCCAAAGCACTAATCCTGAGCTAGATTGGTGGAAAGAGCCCTAAAAATGTAAAAATTACTAGATGAATTTTAATTAAGCGCTTTGTTATTTAGGTTGTTATTACTCAAAAGGGTAAATGGATATGAAACCAATGGTGTTATGACACAACCTAAAACTGAATGCAATCGAATATGATAATGTAATCTTTTCAATTCGATGAATCCTAACTAAAGTAAGGAGAGAGTTTCCATTCACTTCCAACAATGCAAAAAATTGATCACTAAGAGAAAATATAACAAATTATCTAATGCACTAATTTCATCAAGAAAAACTAATGCAAATCAATTCCAAAACAGTTTTTTTATTTTTGTGTTTTTAAAATAAGCATAAAAACATCTAAATTCAAATCAAAGAAAACTGATCTAAATCTACGATTGATTTTTTAGAATGTAAACTATGCAGTTGTAATCTATGCACAATTCACTCATATTCTGAAAATGAGAATTCTAATTATGAAAATGTGATCTATGCAAGAGAATTCTCAAACACAAGATGATTCTAATGTAATCTAAGAACCAATCAAGTGCAAGTAAAGAAAACTGGGTGAGAGTTCCAAAGATCAAAAAATAAAAACACTCAAAGGCGATTAAAACTCATACACAATTGCAAAAACAAAATAAAAAAGATGCAAAATTGTGAAAAGACTGAGACAAACCTCTAAGTAATGACCAAAGGAAATCAAATTAAGAATTTCTCAAAAAAGAGACTCAAAACACCCAATCAACTTAACGGAGATTGATGAGATGAAAAAATTGCTGAAAGAAACTCATAAACAAGGCTTTTTGACAAAAAAATACAAATCTGGGTAGATGCCAAGAATCCTAAATTAAATCTAAAATCAAACTGGAAGGAGAAATCTAAGTTTTTAAAAGACTTTTAACAAGGTCTGCAACAATGTGCGGTCCCCATAAAAGTTCAAGAAAAATAAAAAAGACTTCAAAACTTTTCAAAGAAAATTAAATCTAAGCTACGCAAGCCCGTACAAATCAATAAAAAATCAGAAAAAAAAATCATTTTCTCAAATCAAAACAAGTTCTTTCCCCAGCGGAGTCGCCAATTTGTTGGCCGGATAAATCGATCTTGCGGACAAAATCGATCTCCCTGGTGTCAAAAGACAATATAGCAACAAACGAACAACTAAGTTTATCTTTCTCTAAATATATTCGTTTTACAAGTAAATGCTATAAAGGTGTTGATCCTACCTTAGATCCAAACGCTTATTTGCAACCGTGGTTCTTCCGTCGCATCAGTAGTTCTTCCGTCGCAACAATAGTTCTTCCATCGCTTGAAAGTGTCGTCTTTAAAGACCTGTAATCACAAACAAGCAAATATCAAATAGCACTTGTATAACAAATAATTATAAAACATACCTATCACAGTGATCAAGAAATCTATGAAATAAATGATCAAACAATAGCTTATTGAAATAAACAATCGAACGACAATTTATTGAGAAAAACAAACTTGATTGTATTAACTTTGAAATAATAGAAGAACCTTACAACCTTAGCCTTGACGTTGAACAGGTCTTCCCGGGGTCCGAAGCAGGAGTTTCCTCTACTTTGATAAGCCTTGCACTCTTCCTCCAGGAGCACATAGAGGTATGTGATCTTTCCTCACAAAAGCTTAGCAGAAAGGAGTCTAAATCTCAACAGCACTTCACCTCAATCACACACTAAAGCTTGAACTCCCTTTAAGGCTACCCAATGCCTCTTTTTATAGTGAAAATGAGGAGTTTAGGGTTCCACCTATGAAGGGATAGAATCCTCCTTCAAAGGGATAGGCTCCTCACATCAAGGGGTTAGATCCTTAAGGTGTGGGATGCATGAACCTTACAAGAGCGTACTCACCCCCAAAAAATCTCATCCAAAAGCTTCTAGAATTGACCAAAAATCAGCTTTTTCACTTTAATTTCTCGCCCTTTTGACTTTGACAGGGGTATGCAGGCATTACACAGAGAAACTGCATTCTGGAACATAGGTAAGCTTCACATTACCTATGTACCCCAGCCAGGAACGCAAGTAAGCTTCACATTACCTGCGTACCCAGGGTTTTGGAGTTTTTTAGGGTTTTTCTCCTGTTTTTAGGGCTTGACATGAGGAGTAGAGGTTGTAATTCTTGCAGAGGAGGTAAGTATGAGTGACAATGAGCTCATAAAGTCAGCAGAATGTCAAGGTGACAGTTTTTAGTGCAACACTTCTGAATCAAATTTTACTTCTATACTTTCTAACTGCACCAAGAGAGTATTAAAGGTATTCAGATGATCAGTTATCGTCGTACCTTCCTTCATGTACAACTGTCTCTTTAGAAGAATCCTATTTGTTAAGGATTTTTTGATGTACAACTTCTCTAACTTTATCCATAAACCAGCAGTTGTTTTCTCTGACACGATGTTAAATAACACATCATCCACCAAACACAACCGTATGCCGCTTAGTGCTCTGTTATCGATGTCACTCCATTCGTCATCTGTCATGGTGTAAGGTTGTTTGGATTTTCCCAAAAGCGCCTTCGCCACACCTTGTTTTACGAGTAGATCATGCATCTTAACTTTCCAGATCTTGAAGTTATTTTTCCCATTAAACTTCTTGATCTCAAATCTAGCATTTTGAGTAGTTTGTGTCAAGAATTTCCAATTTCAAATCTTAATAAATGAAGATTTTATTTTTTTAATCAAAATTAAGAATTTTTAGAAAAAAAATGTCCTTTAAAAAAAAAAAATATGCAATTCCTTTCGCACATTCCACCATCGAATAACTAGTTCCTAGGCACTAGGCCCTACCCAAGTGCATATATAAAACTTTTAAATCAATAAATTACCACCATATATCAAAAAATATATCAATTTATTGCCACCAGCATCCATGGTATATCAAACAATAAATCGATATATATTGGTATTTCAAAATCGATTTAAAAATGGCATTTACCAAACATCAATCCACGGTTTTGCGTTATTGGGAAATCAACCACCTTACCATTCACCAGTTCAACGGCTTTGTTGTGGCTCCTCCACACGGACGGTGGCTCTCCTCTACGTTCACACGGCCATGACCAACAAGTATAGCATCCCTTCTTTGCCCTTTTGAAGCATAATATGAGCTAGTTCACAACTTTTTCTCTTTCCGGCTTTGTCCAAGCACAAGGGGATGCTGACAGTGCGATTGATAGGGTAAAGAACTGTTCGCTTGCCAATTCACGGGCTATGGCTCCTCTTATTTGAAATGAAGAACCACACCCTTTCAACCTCGATCCAAACCCACGGCTCCTCCAGCTTTCTTACGCTCTGCACATGTGAAGTTCATCCTCCAATTCACGGGAAGTGAATCAACGTGCTGTGAACCACGCATACACAGATATTAAAACTGGATAACAGTGCTCCTCGCCAGGCAGCGGCTTCTTCCACTCAGAAATCAGCTCTCGGATTATGCGCAGCAGCATAAAAACAATTGACATGTAGGCTCTGATACCAATTGTCAGAGTTACGCAGCGAAAAAAAATAAACACACATAGCAATCAAACATGAAGACAAGAAATTTAACGTGGTTCACCCAACCAATCTGGGCTACATCCACCAAACAGAGTTATCGGAAATCTTATTCATCAACAAGAGAGTACAACAACAGAATTACTCATCTGCACTTTCTCTTCACACACCTCACATCTCATATGTTTTGCCTCTACAGGTTTACAATTTATAGAAGAGAGAAAAAACTGACTAATTAATTCTATCACACCAAACTAGGATATAATATCTCCTCATGCTGATTTGATGCCATCAGTTTTGCAACAAAACCTATTTTTGGCATTATCTATGAGAATTTCTCCAAAAATATACAAAAAATCTCAACATTGTATCATTGGTCTTTCATCTCATCATGTTTCCTCATAAAGGAAAGATCATTAAAGTAGATCAGCTTTCACATTATTCATCCGACCCAGCCTCTACTGATAGCATCCAACATATCAGAAAAACGACTATCCCTTATAAATATGTTGGGGTAGGTTTAATTAACGATTCTTCTTTACTGGGAACTTTTTCCCTGACTGCTCCCAACATACCGCCTCCTATTGCTAACATCAATATGATTACATCAAGTACTATTTCCTTTGATGATCCTTGGATAGTACCTTCAGACTCAGAATTGGATTCTTTCGACGGTGCTATGCCTTTGAGTCCTTTTGAATTAGCATATTAGGCAGTATAGTCTTTTTCTGATACTCCTTCAACCAAACCTGATCTAGTGAATGAGATTCATGAGGAATCACTTTCCATATCGAGCTCAGCTTCGACCTCAATTCCAGATCCTTTTCAGCAAGTATTCAATATTGATGAGCATATTCGTGAATTTTTGTCTATAGAAGAATCACCATGGGAGGATCTACATCATCGATCTTCGTTTTTACCTATATATCGATCATTTTTAAACTGATTTTTCCTCCATTTTTACCGCTGATTATGTCAACGAACCTCGGAATCCTCTCATGAATTCTGATTCTGAATTGAACTTAGAAAATATTTCTACGATAGTTCCTATTGACATCTCAGTGAAACCAGGAATTGTTGAAAACATTCACATAGGTGCTTCTTGTACACTAGATGAAATCCAAGCATATAAAGCCCTATTTCAGGAATTCCGTGACATTTCTGCCTGGTCCTATGAAGAAATGTCAGGAATCGATCCATCAATTGTTGTTCATGAAATTAAAACATACCCGGATGCTAAACCTGTTTGACAAATATTACGTCAGATACATCCGCGAAAAGCTGTCGCTATTAAAGCAGAAGTTGAGAAATTACTTCGTGCAAGTTTTATTTATCCAATTCCTTTAACAGATTGGGTATCTAATATTGTTCCTGTTAATAAAAAACAAGGGAAAATACGAGTATGTATCGATTATAGGGATATAAATCGAGCTTGTCCCAAAGACAATTATCCAACCCCTTATATAGATCAAATTATTGATGATTGTGCCAGAAGTGAAATGTTCTCGTTTATGGATGAATTTTTGGGCTACAATCAAATCAACATACTCCCTCCCGATCAACCCAAAACAAATTTCATCTTTCCGTGGATGACTTTTTCTTACTGCAAATTACTATTTGGACTTAAGAACGCTGGCACAACTTTTTAGAGGGCGATGTCCTATGCATTTCATGACATTAAACACATTGTGCAGCCCTATCTCGATGATTTACCTACTCATTAATCGCACAGAGTAGATCATATTACTCATCTACGAGCTATCTTTATGAGATGCAGGCATTATAGGATTCATTTGAATCCTCACAAATGTGTCTTTGTGTTGAATCTGGACGATTGTTGGAATTTTTTGTCTCAAAGGAAGGCATTCTTGTTGACACATCAAAGGTTGAGGCTATCATCAATTTACCTCCTCCTTCTACTCTTTGCCAACTCCAAAGTTTGCAAGGGAAAGCGAAATTTTTACGTCGATTCATTCCTAACTATGTTGAGTTAACCAAAGGTTTTACCAAGTTGTTAAAGCAGAATATTCCTTTCTTTTGGGACAAGATCGCTGATCGATCTTTTGATGCTCTTAAACACGCGTTGACCCATGCACCGTTATTGCATCCTCCCAATTACAACTAGGATTACTTTTTATACTTAGCAGCCTCCCATTATATGATTGGTATGGTCTTAGTTCAAGAGGATGAATTCCAAAACGAACATGTGATTTATTATCTCAGTCGTAATCTGCATCCGACTGAAATCAAATACTCACATGTGGAGAAATTGGCCTTGGCAACAGTTCAAGTTGTCCAACAATTTCGTCACTACATATTGTTATGAAAAACAACAATGATTTCCGATTGTAACCCTATGATGTATATTTTGACCAAACAACTGCTAGGGGGAAAATACCCCAAATGGATTGTTATCCTACAAGAGTTTGATTTGGAATTTGAAAAATCCAAACTAAATAAATCATTGGTATTCGTTGAACTAATGTGTGACTTCCCAAGTACTGACACAGAAAAATTTGCAGAACATCAGATCGCAGATGAATCTTTGTTTCTTATCAGTACCCTCGATCCTTGGTATGGAAATATCATCATTTATCTCAAAACCCAAACTTTTCAGCCCAAACTCTCACAGTCACAACGATGAACAATCTGTTTCCAGTCTTAGCAATATCATATTTTTGGTGTCACACTCTACCGTCGTGGAGCGGACTCTGTTTTTCGATGTTATCTCACTCTTGACGAAGCTGAAAATGTTTTAAATGATTGTCAATATGGAGCATGTGGCGGTCACATGTCTGGGTATGCCACAGCCCAAAAGATATTGCGTGTTGGCTATTTTTGGCCGTCCTTATTTAAAGATTGTATTTTCGCTATCCAAAAATACCACAACTGTCAAATCTTTGATCAAAAGATGCGTGCACCACCCGCTCCTCTTCACCCTATAATTTCTATTGGTCCTTTTGCAAAATTGGGCATTGTCTTCATTACATGTAACACTCACTCGGCCGGGGGGCATGGGTATATTATTCTCGCAGTAGATTATTTTACAAAATGGGCAGAGGCAATGCCTACATTTGCAGCAGATGGAAAAAATGCAGCTACTTTCATGTTCAATCATGTGATTGCTCATTTCGGTGTACCCCAAGCAATAATTACTGACCATGGGAGTCATTTTCGAAACATCATGAAGACCGAACTGACTGATCAACTTGGCTTGCGCCATGACAGTTCTACACCATATTACCCGCAGGCCAATGGTCTGGTTGAAGCTATCAATAAAGTTTTAGTCACCATGATCAAATGACTCATTGGAATTCATAAATCGAATTGGCATACCATGCTTTTTTCAGCACTTTGGGCATATTGCACCTCAGCAAAAACATCAACAATTTTTACCCCTTTTCAACTGGTCTAAGGTTTAGAAGCAGTACTACCGATTGAATGCGAGATATCGTCACTCCAACTAGCCATAGAGTTACTACCAACCGCTTCTGAAGAGGAGAAACGTTTTTTATACTTAGCTCAATTAGATGAGAATCGACGCACCGCTGCATTAGCTACTGAAACTCATGCAAAATGAATGAAAGCTCAGTATGATAGAAGTGTTACACCTCATATTTTTTCGGAGGAAGGCCTAGTCTTGGTTTATGATCAAGCTAACGATAAGCTAGGGGCTGGGAAATTTGAACCCATGTGGCATGGTCCTTATATTGTCAAGCGACAGCTTGCAAAAGGGGCCTATGAACTGATTGATTTTGACGTGGTCTCTTTAGGCAAACCCAGAAATGGGCTTTATTTGAAGAGATATTATGCTTGATTCTTGTGTGGAGATCTTCCCTGTATAATTAGTTATTTTCTTAAGCTGGTGTGTTGTAGATTAGAAGAGTGTGCCTAGTTTAAGTGTGCTTTTACTGCTATCCTTGCTTATCTGGATCACTCTTGATTTTGCAGATGTTGACGTCTCTTTCGACATACATTGGTTTTGCTAATGGTGTTTGTCGTAGTACACAGAACATTTCTTCCGCATCTTGGGTTATTTATTCACCCACTGATGAGTTAGTGTCTATGCATGGGGTAAGCCTCAGTCAAACAATGAACAATATTGCAGAATATCGCACAATTATTGAGTTATTAACTGAATCCATTTCATTTGGAGTTCGTAGTTTGATTGTTAGGTTAGATTCTGAACTCATTGTATTACAATTGAATAGAGTATATGCAATTAAAAACCCAGTGTTGTTAAGATTATTTTTGAAAGTTCGTCTCTTGGAACAAGAATTTGATTATATTGAGTATCAACATATTCCAAGAAGTTTAAACACATTAGCTGATGCAGTAGCTTCTAGTGTGGTAAACAGAAATTTGCAATAATTAAAACATTAGATCAAAATAACATTTGATAACATGTTAAGACAGACAACTGGAAATAGTAGTCATATCATAGCATAAGAGTAACGTTTTCAAAAAATATTACATCATCCTCAATCATAGGTTCAAAACGCCTTATGATCGGAAAAAATGGTACAAAAAGGATATAAGTCTACAATGTCAATCATCCACTATCTGTGGTGATGATCACGATAAAACACTGCAACCTGTGCCACCTTGCTCAGAAATATCCTGAACTGTCCTGGAACCCCGATAACATATCTCTATAAATGGAGCATAATGTCATCTATGGTAGTCTCCAGAATATCTAAAGTCAACCGCTCTAGATGATTTTCCAGGTCAGTAAGGGTCTCTGTTGTCTGATCCTATGGTGGTGGTCCTACAGCTGGATCTCTTAGTTTCCTGTCAAAAGGACGGAGAGTGGCTGGTCGACATGGACCCACATTTTCATTTGAAATTTTGTAATTAGTTTTGGATGATTTAAAAAAAAAAAAAAAATATTTAGAACATGTCAAAATGATTTTTACCTGAGTCATCCCACTGTGCTCCTGGAGGAAGCGACATCTTGCGATCGCCGCGGAAATCTATCCCAGCATACAGGAAATCTTCTATCGCGAAGACTTGGTTCTCCAACCAATGGAAGTAAGCTCCAGTAGAACAAAAAACCTCACCGCCCTCACTATGATGGGCCATCAGTGCAACCCATCGAACCATCCGAGGCTCTTTGACTCTACTAGGGTTGACTAAGATGAGTTGTGGGGCAAGTGCAGGAATTCTCTCTAGAGAAAATGTGACCACAATTTCTCCATACTCGAAGTTTTTCAACTTCGCATTCTTTGCTCTGGTTAGTTGGCCTTTCACATTGGCCAACACTGCCTCACACTAGTTGAAAATGGTGCCTCTAAAGTAGTCAACAACAGTTTTCATTTGGGATCTCGTAGCAACATGTGGAGCTACGCTCCCACACAACTAGGTTACAATAAACACAACCACTTTAAGTTCAGGATGAATAATGGTTTTTATGTTTATGTGTTTATATTTTGGGTCCTCTTCTTCATTACAGAACTCTTGTTGAAGGCTAGTGACAGATTCGCCACCTACCCTAGCCCCGAACAAAGAGATTGGCTCGCCTCTCTTTGATAAGTCAGTGAGAAAATATATGTCTTCCATCTCAATTTCGAGCTGGTGGCCTCCAATTATAAAGAATTATTCCTGGACATCCCATTTTTTTACCAGCTAGGTCAGTAAGTCTACTTGAGCCCTCATACCCTGAATGGCCCAAAATTTGTATAAAATGCATTCTCTTAATACGCGTAATGTGGGAGGATGTAACATAACAACATCATCAACCTCTTCATGCTCACGTTCTCTCCACTCAAGCATTGTGCATATACTGCAATGGACAAATTGAAATATTAGAAACTATTTGAGTGAGGAAATTTGGTTTATTTTGGAAGAAACATTCATTTTATTTTTCCTTGCGGCGCCTCCGCACTTTTTGCATAAAAATAGTGCGTAGATCCGCATGCTCTTATGCATAAAGTGCGGGACCATGACAATTTTCCCTTTCAAAATTGTCGGGGTCCACAGGTGTCATGTGTCTTACCTGCGAACCCCCGAGGGAAAATTTTTGAACATATTTTTCTCCTAAAAAATCAATTTAAACCCTAAATTAAGAAAGTAAATGGGAAAAAATGAAGGTAAGGATGATGTGGATTACCTGGAACTGACATTTTTCGATTCTGATGGGAGAATCTTCCGTAATCTCCTTCGGAACATTTTTTACCCAAAGCTCTCAATTTTCACTCTGAAGTCAAATGGTAAAAATGATTTAGAAAAACTCCTTTTTATAACATTTTTTGAATAAATGAAATGTAATTTTGTTTATTTTTCACTTTGAAAAATTGTTTTCCGAATTATTTTTATTTAATCATAAATAGATATGTTTAATTCTTGAGTTTTTGTGCAGAATACAGGATTTTTTGGGTGAAATGATCATTTTGACAAAGGAGTAGAATTTTTATCACTTTTTCAAACTCATTAAAACTTACAGAAAAAGTGAAACTAGGAGTACATTTTTATCACTTTTTCGAACTCATTAAAACTTACAGAAAAAGTGAAACCTTGGAGTCCTCTTTTAAGCCCTTTTCAGACTCTCTAAACAAGAAAATATTGCCGAGTACCTGACTATTTGAACTCGTTAAAGGAAATGAACAGCCGTCCTTTCAGTATAAGTTTACCCCTTTTCCGGACTGAAATGGACTATTTACAAAAAAGGTATACGTTGACTAATCATGGTCAATAGAGTTCTATCATGTATTATTTTATCCTTTTTCGGGCTTGAGAGACTAGATTTATGACAAAGTACACCCACGGAGTTTCCTTAAGTTTTTCTTTTGACTCCCTAAAATTGAAAAACACTGAGTTTCTCCTATACTGGACTCGTTAAAATTTAACAGTAAAGGACCTGTCGATGACAAACAGGAACGAACCACTCCTTCTTAGGGTTCGATTTTAAACTAAGTTGGACTCATCCGAAGGATGAGCTTACATAACAAGAAAATGTTATCCTCCTCAAGCTTGTCAAAAATAAAGAGGTACTTGCCATAAATGTTGGGGGAAAAAGAGAGAAAACGAATCCATTTGTCACACTTTGTTTAAAAAGTAGTATACCACTCTTGAACACGACAATTTTTGTCACACTTCTACCTAGGTTGGGAAAATCCTTTGCCTATCAGTTAATCAAACCATATTGAAAGCCTTCAGCCGGTTTCTAGGTATTAGCTTTAGGTCAATTGTTACCAAACTATCTGCAGTGTCGTTATGTGTTCAAGAGGACAGTTCAAATAAACCATTCATTTGCAAACATATGTCTCCATTCGCATTGACCATCCCTGTGTCAGTCCTTACAAAATATTTCTACAAAAACTTGATCTAATGTTTTCGTGCCGTGGGCTTTCCTATGACGGATCACTTTCTATCGACGACAACTCATCATCTAGGAAGTTGACCTAGAATCCTTTAGTACCTTGGAATCTACATGCCTTAATGGCAGGTTTCTCGCCTTCGACGACAGGTTACATCATTGACCTTCGATCGAACAATTCTGTGAAATGTTCGACTTCAGATCATTTATTCACATTTCATGGATTGTACTAAGTACTTTGAGAGCCATTGTCATTATTGGTGGTTTCTCTCACACTTGTTAACAGTTCACATCATTGAGTGGTAATCAAGTGGTTTCTACCATGTTCGACTTCGACACAATCAATCGCATGAATAGAATCGTACTAGTTCGGGTAGCGGAAATCAAGACCCTAGATCTAGTTTCCACCATCTAGGCTGACAAGGAGTTTTATTATTCATTGTGCCGTAGACTATTCATAACATATGGCTACGTCCATACTGTGTCTACATTATTGATGTGATAGTAAAATCATTTCTACATCAGAACAAATTTTAGTTAGTGTTTGATCTGAGTATGGGAATGCCTACCTCAGTGAGGATATATATATATATATATATATATATATATATATATATATATATACATACATATATATATATATATATATATATATATATATATATATATATATATGTACATGTTTTGCATTGAATTTTTTTACAGGGTTCCGACTAGGGTGTCCACAAGTTAATCCTCGAATTGATAAAGCACATCACTCTTCGAATGCTCTCAGATTTCGCACTTTAGGGGGCAATCTGTTACACTAAAAATTGTCACCATGACATTTTACTGTCTGTATGGGTTCACCATTGCTCATACAATACTCCCTTAGAAGTCTACAAACCTCAATTTCCTAAGACCAAGCCTTCAAATTAAGAGAAAAGCTTATAAAAGTCATAAAAATACTTGTACCGTACTTTCTCTTAGTATTACCTACGATGCCGCATCTGTTTGCTCTAGAACATGCAGACCCAGCCGCACTGTTTCTTCATTAAAGGTGTGGATCCCTGTAAAAGGTAAAGTGAAGGTGGAAGTAAAATTTGGAAGCTCAGCTGGTTGAATCTGGAAGCTTCTGGAAGTAATTATTCGGTGGAAAGTTTGCTCCTTTCATGTACATTCATCCCTCCATTAAAGGAGCCTACCCCTTGGTATGTGGAACTTAATCCCTTGAAAGAGGATTCTATCCCCTCTTATTTGGAGCTACAACCTCTTCTCTTTTGCTATAAATTGAGGCCATAGTTCAGCCTCAAGGGGGGTTAGGCTTTGAGACTTTTTGAGGAGAAATGCTAGAAAAACTTAGACTCTCTTAACTGATTGTCATATGGGAATAATTACACACTCATGTGTATGTTATTCGAGAGAGTGCAAAGGCTTCTCAAAGTAGAGGAAATGCTTTTTCCGGACCCCAGAAGGACCTGTACGAAATCAAGGCGAACACGGTTGTAAGGCTCCTTTTTTCATTAAAGATAATACAATTGGATCTTGTTTTCTCAATGAGTTGTTTATTTAAATGGCTTATTTCTTGAATTCCTTGATCATCAAGATAGATTTACGGTTTATGAAATAGTCTATATTATGCAGGTGCTTTTGATTCTTTCATGTCTTTGCTTGCAAATCCCGAAAGAAGATTTATTCAAAGCGACAGGAAAGAAGACTACGATCAGCGCTGGACTACAGGTAAGTCCTAAATTCTTCATTATAGATAATTCTAGATCAAATATAATCTAGAGAAAGTAGTTTACATTTGTCTGTTTGTTTCTAGCTATCTGTAGGATACTAGGGAGATTTGTCTTGTTCGCAAGAACGATTTATCCGCCTAACACTAACTAAATACATATTTTCAAGTCGGGTTGAGACCTTGGTAAGCTCAAGAGATATAGCCAAAGAGGCTTTCATATTGATCTAGGTGGATATCGGTGACCACCCACCTCATCCATTTGGACCCGCAGCATCAATTCTTTCGTTTTTCAGCTTCAATACAACTTACTATTTTTAGCAGGTTTTCGGGTCCAGCACACCCGAAGCCGTTTTGGGGACTCAATGATCCAGGTGGATATTGGTGGCCACCCACTGAGTCCATTTGAACCCCCACCATCAGTTCTTTCAGTTTTTAAGTTTCAACATAACTTACTATTATTAGTAGCTTTTCGGGTCCTGAACTTCTGAAGTCGTTTTGAGGCCCTAAACGATGTTTTTTGGGAAAATGGGGAGCAACATGAGTGGGTCTACGACCCATGTTGCTCACTCAAAAGTTGTATTCCTCAGATATATCTTTCTAACGAGCTATTGAGCACGTCAAACAGAGATCAGATGCCAAAGTTACATCCCCGAGAAGTTGAAACACCAATTTACTCAAATGGGAACCATAGTTTTGGCGCTTCATCTCCTAGGGTTAGGTTTTTGGATGTTTCAGATTTTACATTGTTTCTCAACAATAAATAGGCCTTCGAGCCTCATTGTAACACAGTTCAGGGGGCTGGGAGCCGACACATCTCTTCTCAGAGATAAGTGCTACCAGTGCCCTAGCGCGCCACATCTCTTCTCAGGGATACGCTGCCAGTACCCTAGCTTGTCTATTTCCATTATGTCTGTAATAGGCCTGTGAGCCTCAATGTAACACAGTTCAGAGGCCTGCGTACGCCACATCTATTCTCATAGATATGCTACCAGCGCCCTAGCTTGTTTCCATTATGTTTGTAAGCTTATTTCATTCATTATTTTATTAATAAAATGAAGCATTATTTCCGCTGCATATATGTATCTATGGCTATATGTGTATTTTGTTTTGTTTCTGCATAAATCCGGATTAGTGGTATCAAACGTGTCTGCTCTTTCTCTGTTTTTCTTTTCATTTCCCCAACGTGGCCAGGGTATAAGGAGTTTAACCACGCAACCCCGACGACTCCCCATGGCGGAAAGAAAGAAAGACGAGGGAGCAGGAGATCCTATCAAAATCTTGTTCGAGGATGCCCCCAGCCAGAGAAACGCGTATGATTTAATAACGCCTTGCATCCTTCAATGGATGCCCACCAACGACATTCACATCCAGATGTCCACCAACAGGTCCCGCGATATCCCGATAAATGAAACACCAAGTTCGCCAGACTCTCCCCCCCGAACTTAACGCAATGGAGACCATTGCTTCCTAAGGAGGGAGGAATGATCCAGGTGGATATCGTTGGCCACCCACCTCATCCATTTGGACCCGCAGCATCAATTCTTTCGTTTTTTCAGCTTCAGCACAGCTTACTATTTTTAGCAGGTTTTCGGGTCCAGCACACCCGAAGCCGTTTTGGGGAGTCAATGATCCAGGTGGATATTGTTGGCCACCCACTGAGTCCATTTGAACCCCCACCATCAGTTCTTTCAGTGTGTAAGTTTTAGCACAACTTAATATTTTTAGCAGCTTTTCAGGTCCTGAACTTCTAAAGTCGTTTTGAGGCCCTAAATGATGTTTTTTGGAAAATTGGGGAGAAACATGGGTCATAGACAGATTTTTCTCACTCAAAAGTTGTAGTCCTCAGATAGATCTTTCTAACGAGCTATTGAGCACGTCAAACGGAGATCGGATGCCAAAGTTACATCCCCGAGAAGTTGAAACACCAATTTACTCAAACGAGACCCACAGTTTTGGCGCTTCATCTCCTAGGGTTAGGTTTTTGGACGTTTCGGAATTTACATTGTTTCTCAACAGTAAATAGGCCTTCGAGCCTCATTGTAACATAGTTCAAGGGGCTGGGAGCCGACACATATCTTCTCAGTGATAAGCGCTACTAGTGCCCTAGCTTGCCACATCTCCATCATGTCTGCGTTGTAACACAGTTTAGGGGTTGGTAGCCACCACATCTCTTCTTAGGGATACGCTGCCAGTACCCTAGCTCGTCTATTTCCATTATATCTATAATAGGCCTACGAGCCTCAATGTAACACAATTCAGAGGCCTGCGTATGCCGCATATCTTCTCAGAGATATGCTACCAGTGCCCTAGCTTGTTTCCATTATGTTTGTAAGCTTATTTCAGTCATTCGTTTATTAATAAAATGAAGCATTATTTCCGCTGCATCTCTGTATCTATGGTTATATTTGTATTCTGTTGCAGTCCTGCATAAAATCCAGATCACATATACCCCTATATGTATTTTCAGATTGTGTGTTGGAGGCTTAGGCAAGGGATCCTTATAAATGTATTAGCAGATAAGCGCTACCATGGGAATTGTTTAAATGAGCTATTATACTGCAAGTCTAAGAGTTAACACCATGATATGTGTGAAGGTACCCACACATAAGCACCATATGGATAGGGGCCACGCCTAAGGGAAAAAGTAGAGAGATCTAAGTCATCAATAGGAAAGCATTCATGGTCGTTAGATGACCCTGAAGGTTCTTCCTTGAAGGCTTGGTGGAAGGATGGGTGAGTCTCGCTGAGGTTAGATTTCCATGGCAATGTGACATAGTGGGGTCAAAACTCGAATGTGCATTGTGCACCTCGGTTGAGAATTTCCCCAATCACATGTAACAAAAATATTGGACAAAGGCAGGGGACGAAGGTTACGTGGGGACCCAATCCATGTGGAGAAGTTAATGGAGGTTGAAGTCACCCTGTAACTTAGTCTTAGTGATGTCACCCTAGACCCAAGACCCTAGAGGTTTTGAATGGAGTATGGTAAAAAAAAAATCTGGTTATTGTCATCAGGTCTATGTGGCATGGTAGATCCCACTAGTATAGGTAGAAAATAATGGGATCAAGCGGTTGGAAAATCCATGCTGAGGTGTAGGTCGATGTGGTAAGCTCCATGTAATCCAAGAAGAGTTTTCCCTGGAAGGAATGGCAAGGGGCAACAAGATTTATTTTCAGGGAGATAATTTTTGGGGTGATGTGTATTTCAAGGGGGTTTCACCTGCAATACCTCCTTTGCAGTGCATATATGTAAGGATTGGATTAGACTCGATGTATAGTGGGGTATCAAGTTCATAGGATTAACAAGTCAGAAACTATGGTAACACTACGATGTGGCAATGATAGGATGACTTGTATTTCCACTTGGTAGGTTGGTGAGGTGGCACTATAGTAAATGGCTAATTTTTGGATGACCATATCACAAGATCCAAGAGTCAAATTATAGCAAAACTTACATCGTTGGAATAGCCTCGATGAGATGAATGTGATGATATCATTCATTTTGAGTTTCTCAAGATTAAAATAAAGAAAAAAAAAATTGGACCCCATTTTCATAACTAGACCATGGAGATCGAGTTATCTTACTAATTGTCTCTTACTAGCCTTAGTTGGTTCTAGGGATAGTAGGTGGTATGCTACAGAGTGGTATTGTAGCTTTCAAGTTCAACACTTGGACTAGATGGGCTCCATCATGGATAAAATTAAGACAAGGTTCAATCTTGGACCTTAGGGAGAGAAAAAGTGGTATTACTTGTGATATATGTCAACCTCAATTTTTGCATGGATTGATCATATGCACTTATTGGGTGTCTTTTAATTGTGATTTGTATATGCATGTAGTATGAAATTAATAAAACATGATCTTATTGATATCAACGTGGTAATTGAGCTGTAATGTGTAGCTAGCTTCACACCAACAAATTTTGAAGAACAAGCGAAGGTGACAATGTTTGTAGAAATTAATAGAAATTTGCTACTACTGATGTATTTGAACTGAAAACAAGAGATTACAAATATCCTCTAATATTTAGCGGAATGGAAATCACAATTTAGAAACACATGCAATGAAATTCAACCATAAAACCATAAAAAAATGATTTATAGGGGAACCCAACTAGGAAAAACCCCTCCATTGCTTTACATTAATTTAGATGAAAAGAGAAACAATTACAATGCCTTGCTTCAAATTTGAAGCATACCCCTACACTGTAAAACAATTCTCTTGCTTCCTGACCCGCTTTGGCTAACACTTAGCCAATTAAAATTCTCAACCAATCACCTATTTACTTGCGCAATCCTAGAGGAATTAAGATCCTAAATAATAGGGAGATTTCCTATTTCCTTGCGTAAATCCAAGAGAAATTTATCACCTGCTCAGTGAAAAATCCTGTACATTGAACTAGCATACAATTGACAATTACCATGTGCATTTTCCTCCACTTCAACTAGGAAATTCAAATTCCATGAATGACTAGGGTTTTTTTTTTAATAAATTAATCAATTAACTGAGAGATCAATGAGTTAACAACATTTAATACTACTCACTGTGAACTCCGACTAACTCTACTAATGGTTGGAGCTCAAATAATTGAATTTAACAAATAATAACTCCACTAGATTTCTATATCTTAGCAATCAACTCATGCCAAGGCCATGTCACTCCAATTAACTGCAACTCAATCATCTTATTGATGTCGAAATTCAAAATTCTCCATTTGACAAAGGCACTAGTGAAATGAAGCCTTTTCTTGCTACAATTTCAACACTCCCTCTTAGCAAGAAAAGGATTCTGCACAGTCCCAATCGTGCTCCTATAGGAATGTATTGTAACACAACCCCCTCTCACTGTTGTTTTTGTTATTGCAACAAATGCAACTGACAAGTATCCAAAATACTAAATCAACTATGTCTCTGAGTTGCAATTGTCTCTTGAGCATCTGGCTGCTACTAGTCTCTACACTATCTACTGGGAAATTTGCATTGTTTTTTACTCTATTACTGAGCCTCCTGTTATGCTGTCAACTCTACATCTGCGCTCCTCAGCTCCTGACTGCAATTAGTTTGCAACTGTCACTTTGGAATCTGATTGCATCAACTAGCATTGATCCTTTTGCTACTGAATAGTGTAGGCCCCTATAGCAAGGTAATGATCCATGAGGAGAAAACCTCAATGGACCCTGTCCAAACCTCGACAACCCTGGGATTAAGGATCTACATCGCCCCACCTCAATCCTGGAGGTATAATTGAATTTTCTCCCTCTACCCACTTTTCTTGAGCTCTCCTTAAACTGGATGTATTTGACTATTCCTCCTCATCTTCATCTTGCTAGTTAGCCCAACTTCCAACTAACTTAGATTGAAACCGAGATATTAGTTGAGGCTCCATCTTGAGACCTATATCCTTCTCTCACTCAACCACCACATATATATTGTGAGGAATCTATGCCTTGATCCTCAAGGTTTCATATGCATATTCCTCCAATTTGTAGAGGGTCCTGATCCTAACACCAATCTGCTTGACCTGACTTGAAGCAAAATGCTTGAGGTGTGCCTTCCCATTGTTGAAGATTACATCATACCCTTTGTCTTCAATTCTCAATTTTTTCATCAAACCAAGTTTTCTGGCATCACTGCTATTTTCTAATAACTCAGTGAGGGTCTTATCATGGAAAATGGATTCCCCTTTCCATATAAATTTGATACCATGTGGTCTCTCACACCCTCCAGGATGATCCTCCTGGCTCTTTCAGTATCCTTCTTCCACTGGGAAAGTGCTTGTATATATGATGTTCCTAGATTCAGAATATTTGTTTGAGTATATTCCAACACTCTATTATTATCAAATATGACTTCCATCCTTTCCTCCCAAGTTATGAAATTTGAGGTTCCCTCCAAGGCATACTCCAATCTCAATTCGTTGAAAGACATTTTCCCGCATGGAAGAAAACTGCTTCATTGATTCTACAATATCGAAATCTATGAAGGATAATATCTATTGACTATTTTCTATTGTGATTTCAAGCTCTGATATTATGTATAAATTAATATAAATAATCTACTACTGACGTATTCAAACCAAAAACAAGATATTACAAATTTCCTCTACTATTTAGCAAAATGGAAATCACAATTTAGAAACACATGCAATGACATGAAACCATCAAAACCAAAATAACACACTGATTTATACAGGAACCCAATTGGGAAAATATCCTCCGTTTCTTTACATTAATATAGATGAAAGGAAAAACAATAACAATGTCTTACTTCAACTCTGAAGCACACCCTGAACTGTAAAATTGTTCTCCTACTTCTTGACGTGCTCTAGCCAACACTTAGCCAATTTGAGCCTCAACCAACCTCCTATTCCCTTGAGAAATCTCGAAGGAATTAAGCTCCTAAATAATAGGTAAATTTCATATTTCCTCGTGTAAATCCAAGGGGAATGGATCACCTGCTCAGTGCAAAATCTTGTACACTAAACTAGTATACAATTAACAATTACAATGTGCCTTTTCTTGCACTTCAACTAGGAAATTAAAATTCCATGCATGAATAGGGTTATTTTAAATAAATTGATCAGTTAACTGAGAGATCATTGAGTTAACAACAATTACTACAACTCAACTTAATTCCTAGTGACTCTACTAATGACTAGAGCTCAAATTACTGAGTTTGATGAACAATAACTCCACTAGATTACTAGATCTTAGCAATCAACTCATCCACAACTCTACTTCTAGCCACAATCTCAAATTTATTGATTTAACTAGGAGACAATTCCTTTCCACTCAAACTAACTGCAACTCAAGTCATCTTGATGATGTGGAAATTTGATTTTCTCCATTTGACTAAGACACTAGTCAAATGAACACTTTTAATGCTATATTTTTAATAGTGTTTATTATGCATATGAATTTTGTTAAAATCTAAAAGTTACGGGTGTGTATGTTTGAAAATAAAATACACTTAGGCCCAAGTAGATGAATTTCAAAGACCACAAGAACAATAGAGGGTGGTACAACATAAAACCGATAGACCACGACATGAATTGTAAAATGGTGCAATACAACTCTGATTAATCTCAACACTGATATGAAGGAGGGAGGATGACTAAAGAGGAAATATTAGTTGAGCAATGAGGGGAGGTATACTCTCCTGATTGGATGGATACTCTGAGTATCTTAAGTGTTGTGAAAGACTTGTTGAGGCAAAATAAGGACTTGTCAGAGCAGGGGAAAGATAAGCAAAAATGAATGCCATTATATTGCAGAGCCTCTTAAACTTACAAAGGAAAGAACATCATGAATTGGGAGTTAGACATAGGAATAGGTAAAGCCCTTTGGGACAAGAATAAAGAACCAACGGGGAATATGGAAGTGGGTCCAAGAAAGGCACAAATTGTCAAGTGAAGACACCTTTAAGGGTGGTGCATTGTTGGATACTCCTGAAAACATCCTTGAACAACAACATGAAAACACATAAAGAGGACCACAAAATTTCCATTATTAGAAACATCATAAAGAAAGTAGGGGAAAATACTATATGCCAGAGGAATTTAGGAAGGCCAAGCCTCCCACATTTGATGGTGAAGTGAAGAAATCAGAAGATATTGAGGCATGGCTCCTTGGAATGGAGAAGTTTTTCAGGATTGATAGCTACTGAGAGAACATGAAAGCAAGGATATCCATCTTCAATTTGAAGGGAATATATGACATTTGGTGGGAGGATCTGATAAATGTAAAAGGCATAAAAGAAGACGGGTTGCCTTAAGATGAATTTGAGGGATATTTTACGGACATGTATATATATAGGAGATACTTTGAAAGCAAGGATAAGAAGTTCTACGAGCTCAGATTGAGTGAAATAATAGATGAGGAGTACACCATCAGGGACAAGTATGTATATAAGATATAATTTGAAAACAAGGATAAGAAGTTCTACGAGCTTAGATTGGGTGAAATAATAGAAGAGGAGTACACCACCAAATTATTGGAGCTGCTAAGGTATGTTCCCTACCTCGAGGAAGAAAAATTGAAGATCCAAAGGTATGTCAGTGGGATGCCACAATCCTTCAAGGATAGGATTGAGTTCGATGAGATTAATTCATTACAGCATGCAATTCAGAATTTAAAGAATTGCTAAAAACAGTCAAAGCGCATGTTAGATTTCAAGAAGGATTGGAAGGCAAACGGTAGCCTAAAATATAAAGAAAAGGGGCATAGGAAAGGATGGAAATACCAAATTGTAGGAAAGAGAGAAAATATAATTTCATTTGGTTGAGGTCGACCTCAAAATAAAGGCAGCGCAACAAAAAAATATCGTGCTTATTTTAACAACCCCACCAAATAAACATTCATATCAAAGTTGCAACCTTGTTAAAAAATAAATAAATAAATTAAATAAAAATCCATGAGCATAATTTCTTAACGGAAAGTAGGCAGTGCAACAGACAAAGATCGTGCTTATTGTAACAACCCCACCAAATAAACATTCATATCAAAGTTGCAACCTTGTTAAAATAATAATAATAATAATAATAATAAAAAAAAAAATTCCATGAGCATAATTTCTTAATGGAAAATTGAAGTAACATTGGAAAAGCTCTGATCCTTGACATTTGTGTTTTATTTATAATTGTGTTTTAAACGTCTTCAGATATATATATAAAAGTAGGCAGCGCAACAGACAAAGATCGTGCTTATTGTAACAACCCCACCAAATAAACATTCATATCAAAGTTGCAACCTTGTTAAAATAATAATAATAATAAAAAATAAAAAAAATCCATGAGCATAATTTCTTAATGGAAAATTAAAGTAACATTGGAAAAGCTCTGATCCTTGACATTTGTGTTTTATTTATAATTGTGTTTTAAACGTCTTCATATATATATATATATATATATATATATATATATATATATATATATATATATATATATATATTGTAAATTGGGCGGGAGTGTTCTATTAAAAAGCTCATAGTACAAATGGAGTTACAATCATGAGAAGCAGGAAACCGGGGGATCATGAAGGAATCAGCGAACTGTCACGGTTTCACATTGCTGTCAAGAGAAGCAAGAGAAGCAGAGGAGGAACAAGAGGAGAAAAGAAGACAAAAAAGGCTCTAGCCAGAGAGGTTAGAGTCCGCGATACGAAGTTTCTTCCCTTTTTTTTTGTGACTTTAACCTAGCCGTAAGGGGGCGGGTGGATTGAAACCACCTGAAGGTTGTTGCAGGTCAACAGAGGAGATTATTTATCTGAATCAGAGGTGTTGGACTCATGCGAACATTTCTGAAGAGTCAAGGAGGCAGGGGGCCTCTCTGGGATGATCGGGGAGAGCGGTCGCTGCTAAGTATCAATCTCCTCATCTGAATTACACTCTTCTTCGTCTGAGCTGGAGGACTCAATGTCCTCCATGGGAGGAAAAACAAAGGATTTCCAACTTTATCTTTCGTATTGTGAGTGTTTCTTTTCTGTTGGGATTGAAATAGAGTGCAAGAATTCTGAAGATGTCCAGTTTGATGGCAATGCCGACAGCGGAATGCAGTATTTTCAAAGTCTAAAGTCTGTGACCAAGTGAAATCCCCAACTTTGAGAATGATTTGGTCAGGTAAGCCTTTGCTAATATCAATCTCGGCACATATTCTTCCGTAGGTGTAGAGACCCATTAGGCCTCTCGAAGGATCTGTAGCCAGAAAGCGACCCAGAGAGTTTCCAATGGCTTGGAAGACCTCACCGTGCCAAAGGTGAGCGGGCAGGTTGGGAAGCCTTACCCAGATCAGAAGTTTGGTGATGACTGTTGTGGAAGGATCAAAGTCGGGGAACTAGGGAGTTAGGAAAAGCTCGACATTTCCCCAGAACCAAGGACCACCTGTAAGGGCAGTTTGGTATTCCTTGCTGTCTGCGAAGATAATGATGAAGAATCCCTTGGAGCAGAGAAATACCTTGCAGTGTTTGGTCCAGATGGAGTGAATCCATTTGTATAAATCTTCTGTGCAGGGCTAGAGTCCATTGAACCTGCAAATGAAGGCATATTCTGAAAATAATTGGAGGTTCTCAACCAGAGCCGGGTGGGAGAGTTCTACAGAGGGGACCTCCTCCATTTTGTCTACCAAGAAAGGCTTGGGAGGCTCCGTGGGAGGAGTAGAATGCTTGGCTGGCTGAGCATTAACCGCTTCTTTGTAAGAGGAACCCCTGGGAGTAGAGGTTTGACCTGATGCACCTCCCCCTAGACGAATGGAAATATTCACCATAGCATTCTTTTCTATTTTGTAAAAAGACAAAGGGAGATAGTCATCGAGTTGTTTACCTGCATGAAGGAGGCGCAGAGATGAGGAGGGGATCCCCAGCTTGAGTTCAAGGGATTTGGAGAGAAAAAGCACCAGGTTCATGGACTGGAAAGAAATATCTATATTTACATTTCTTCAGATATTTTTTAATTAAACATGGTTTATTATATTCCAGAAGCCTTCAAATTTTCCATATACCTCATCATAAATTCACAATTATGAATTTTTTTACTAGCACCTTTTGATAAACAAAATGAAGCTTAGATTAATTTACACTCTAGATAAAAAGAGGTTATTAGTTACATATTTATTAGTTGCATGAAGGAGACGCGGAGATGAGGAGGGGATCCCCAGCTTGAGTTCAAGGGCTTTGGAGAGAAAAAGCACCAGGTTCGTGGACTGGAGAGAAATATCTATATTTACATGTCTCCATATATTATTTAATTAAACATGGTTTATTATATTCCAGAAACCTTCAAATTTTCCATATACCTCATCACAAATTCACAATTATGAATTTTTTTACTAGAACCTTTTGATAAACAAAATGAAGCTTAGATTAATTTACACTCTAGATAAAAAGAGGTTATTAGTTACATGTGAAGGGTGACCCCGATGCCTCCTAGTTATACTAGTTCAACAGAAGGTGTAGGAAAAATGTGAAGTACTAAATAAATAAATAAAATAAAGTGTTAAATGATTCAACTTAACTTCGGGATGAAGTTGCTTAAAGAGGGAGAGTATGCAATGTCCTCTAATAATAATAAATAAATAAAATAGCAAATAATAAACTGAAACTCTAAATAAAAATATATATATAATAACCACTTAGTGGTGAGAAGTGAGAATAACATTCCATGTTCTAAATGATACTACTAACCCTTACTATAATTAGATTTAACAATTACTTTTTTCTTCTTTCAATTAAAAGTTATCTTTTCTTTTATATTTTGGAATTCACAAAATTCTCACCTAATTTTAATTAAAATTAACAATATTATATAATTAAAAATTATTTACTAAATAAACATAATTGAAAATAATTTAACTTATAAGCTTAAAAAAATATGACATGTAACTTAACATTAATATAAAAAACATATATGTAAAAAATATAATAGGAAATTGAAAAGTTATCTTTTCTTTTATATTTTGGAATTCACAAAATTCTCACCTAATTTTAATTAAAATTAACAATATTATATAATTAAAAATTATTTACTAAATAAACATAATTGAAAATAATTTAACTTATAAGCTTAAAAAAATATGACATGTAACTTAACATTAATATAAAAAACATATATGTAAAAAATATAATAGGAAAAGCCATCGAAGAAATATATATATATATATATATATATATATATATATATATATATATATATATATATATATATATATATATATATATATATATATATATATATATATATATATATATATATATATATATATATATATATATATATATATATATATATATATATATATATATCAAAAGTAATATGCCAAAACTTTATGCAATGCTTTCATATGATATCTCAAAAATTTAAGAAATATTTGTTCATGTGAATATTTTATAGTTAGAATAAAAATGATAGACATATATAATGATATATTTCACTAAACATCCTATCAAAAATTTAGTATTGATTCTAATTACCTTTCACCTTTATTATTTTTAATTATTTAGTATTTTTAAATTTTATTTATTTTTTTATCTTAAATATTATTTATTATTTTAAAGTTTTATTAACTATATATCAACAACTTTCTACCTAAGTCAAAATACCTTTCATTTCTAAAAACAAGTTTTCTAAAATATATTCCACAATAATTGTGATAGCATCTATTGGGTCCAATCAAGCTAATATTTTATTTTATATATATATATATATATATATATATATATATATATATATATATATAAAATAAAATATTTTTAAAATATATTTCTATTTCTCAATATATTCTCAAGAGGAAACAAATTTAATTGAGAATAAGCATCCACATCAAGGGTTTTGATATCCACTAATAACAAGCAGCTCTACGTCATATAAATAACTTGAAGATAAACAAGAGTAGAACTGGGAGAGACCTATTCCAGAAGTCTTCAAATATTCCAGATAGCTCATCACTATTTCACAATTATGAAACTTTTTATTAGCACCCTTTGATAACCACAATGAAGCTTAGATTGTCTAATTATATTAGCTTTAAAATATATACAAAGCGATAAGGATTTGAAGGGTAGTATTATATAGAATATTATAATTGAAGCGATGTTATAAAGAAAAGACACGAGGTCCAATGAACATATCTTATTAGACGATTCCTAATTCTTTTGATTGCCACATCAAAGTGTCTATCTTGAGAGAGCAGTTGGTTAGAAAATTTTCGTATGTTTTTTTTTATTCTTACTATTAGGTATTAGGTGATTATTTGGTAGTATTATTATTATGTTTGTTGCGAGCAGGTATTATGCATTAAGTTTTGGTTTAACAATCTATTATTTTGATTAAAAAAAAGTTAAATGATTTTCAAATTTTTAAAGTAACTTTGACATTCACTAATATAAATGAGGGATGACAGATAAAGAAAAGGCAGCCATCGGTCGCTTATTTGCTTATTTAGACATTCCTTTGGTATATATAAAAATTTAGCATGAGACTCTTTTCAATATTTTGTTACTCGAAATAAAGGAATCACCCACAGATTCAACTTTTTTCGATATCAATTTGTCTTTGACATTCACTAATATAAATGAGGGATGACAAATAAAGAAAAGACAGCCATCAGTCGCTTATTCGCTTATTCAGACATTCATTTGGTATACATAAAAATTTAAGCATGAGACTTTTCAATATTTTGTTACTGGAAATAAAGGAATCACTCACAGATTCAACTTTTTTCGGTTTGTCTTTTCAACTTTTGTCCTTTTTAAAGTCCTTTTTAAAGTCGAATCCATGGAATATTCATTTTTTTTTGGGAAAGTGGAAGTGTAAACATTTTTATTAATCCACAAGGATTCTGAAGATGTGAGCTTTTAAATGAAAATAATAGAATATTTATTTAGATTATTTCTTAAGAAAGAAAGAAAGAAATTATTTTAAAAGTTTATGAGGCTAAAAATAGCGTATGGGACAGGTTGCTTCTCCATATGATTATTGTATTCAGCCCTTTTCTTGTGGAGTCTTACAATAAATACTTCCACTTTCTCGACAAACTCTTTGCTAAATAGATTATCCCAAGAGCTAGCTGACAGAATATCTACATGATTTTCCCTGCTCTCTTTGAAGGCCTCACATTCTAAAATGAAATGTTTTTATGTTTCCACATTTCTGAAAGAGAAAAAAATACATACTCTTTCCTCCCACATTTCTTTTGGCCTTTTCCATTGCCCCGTTTCACAACAAAGTTTATGAAAATTATTCCTTAATTGTGCAATAAGAATTTTGGATCTCCAATAAATATTGGCCCCTATGTATGCTTTTTGTTGATGATTATGAGTGGGCGTAAACTCTTCAATGTAGTACTTCTTCTTTTTCCCTAGCTTTTTCTCTCAAGTACGTTTGTGGAACTTATTCATAACAATTTTTTTTTATCTCTATATTGTTTGTGAGACACATGCTCAAGCAAATACCTCATTTACTAAACCATTTGTTATTTAGCCGCATCCAAGTCTTCTTTATTTTGCACAATATGTCATTAAACACTGCCTTAGGCCATCTACCCTCTTCCATTTGCTCAGTTTTTTTAAATACCTTATGACTCACACCATAGAAATTGTTTCAATAGGAGCATCCCCCATTTCACTTAACAAGATAGCATAAGGAACTACACTTTTAATTTTGAATTTGTTTGTAATCAAACGCTTCTAGATTTTCTCAATTTGTTTCCATTGCATCTTGGATGTGTTGCTGGCCCACAATTCACAACCGTAGAGAATCACTAGGATCACTAGAATCCCAAAAAGAGTTAGAGTGGTTTTCCAATCCCATAGCTCTGCCTCTCTACACCTATTTTGAAGAGCATAAAATGATTTCTAACCCCCCAAAGTTCTTTTCTTTATACAACCATCCCAACTTAAATTTCCGTTGAAGTCAATTCTAAGGTGTTTGTAATCTACAACTTCATCTAGAATGTTGCGTTAAAAGTAGAACTTATGCTGGTTATATGCTTTCTTTTGTTAGAGAAAACCACTACTTTCATTTTGCTAATATTTACTTTCATCCCCACCCTTTTACAAAAATTCTCAAGGGAGAGTAAGTGTTCTTGCAAACCAAGAGCCGATTTAGAAATCAATATAAGGTCATCTGCATACATAAGAAGCCTTATAACGAACTTGCACAATTGAATACCATCACACCCTTTCGAATTTAGCCACTCTTGAGTCTTCAAGCTTGTCAATATATAAACCAAAAAGAGTAGGAGACAATGGGCAACCTTGCTTGACCCCAATATCGCTTCTAAATCTTTCAGAAATTCTTGTTAAAGTTTTAATTTTGACTTTCACCTCTTCATACATCTTATGCAGAACTTCTCTCAAATTCCTAGGAACCCTGAGTTCCTCCATTCTATGCCAAATCTTATCCCTAAGAACCGTGTCAAAGGCTCTTATGAAACCAACAAAGCAACAAAAATCTTCTTCCTTTTTTTCCCAAACTTTTTCAAAGATGTGCCTTAAAGTTATACAATGATCAATTGTGGAATGTTTAGGTCTAAAACTTGCTTGCGCTTTAGCACGTTTATCTCTTTCTTCTACCCACTTGCTGATTTTATTTTCTAACATGCTTCCAAATAATTTTGCAAACAAGGGGTTTATCATTATGGTCCTATAATTGAAGGGATTATTAATGTCACCACTCTTGAAAAGAGGTATTGCCATACTAGTTGTCCAATCTGTGGGGAACCCCTATTGTATGATGTCATTGAAATTTTTTGTGATGTGAGGTGCAAGAATTTTTAAGCCCCACTTTAGATACTCTGCTTGGAGTTCAGCTAATTCTTTTGATTTTCCAGCACCCAGCTTCTTGATACCCATCTGTGCCTCTTGCATCGTGAAGATTTTTTTGTTTGTGTTAACCAAGGGAGGAGAGTCAACCTTGGGATGTTGCTCATAAATTTGTCTTGCATAGTCGAACCATTTAGAAGTTGTAAGGTTGTTTTCAGTTTGCACCTTTTTTGGTTGGAGCTCCTTCCAAAATAATTTAGGGTTATTTTTCCCAAGGAAGATTAGTTCTTCTCTCCTGAAACCATGAAATCAACCTTTTTCTTTCCTAATATTTTCTTGTAATATTTGAGATTTATGTTATCCTTGTCTAATTCCTTCCACATTCTCCTTGCCTTTTTGCATTCCTCGTGAAACCAAGCATTAGTCAGAAAGCAATTGTTTCAGACTTATTAATTTTTTCTCTTTTGCACTCTGCAAGTGCGTTGAATTAAGTGTGTTAATTCATGATTATGAAGGCCATGAAATGAGATTTCCTCCTTCTTGAAGAGCCTCTCCAGTGTTATTTTGAAGGTATTACAATTTTCTAGAGTCAGACGAATTCTGCCCTTTGGGGGATTTTGTTGAACACATTGAGTTTTTTACCGTAATTACTTCTTTCTGGTCCAAGAGAAACTTAAATAAATTGGCTTGTGATCTGATTTTAAGTCCCAAATTTTATCTCCAATCAACACTTCCTCCATCTCACACAAACTAGGCGAGAAAATTACATAAACTACTACACTTGCTCCATTGTAAGTATTGCAAGTGAAATTACCGAGCTTTTCCCATCTAGTCAAACCATTACAAATGAATAAATTGAAATCCCCACATAGCGTAAGCAATTTTTCACCAAAGAGATTGCAGCCTTTATCCTCTGAAATTATTTCCCATTGATGATTACTCTCTTTTGTAAGCCAAATAGGGTCACAATATTCTTTACAACAAAGAATGCTAGCTTGCTCACTTGGAGTCCTAGCATTGAAATCCCCCACTATAAGGACTTCACCTATCTGAGAATATGTTGCAATATATGCTTTTAGGGCTACAAAGGGATCTTTGTGGTCAAGCCCTTTAATTTTGTATTTTTTTGAAACTTGCGGTGCAAAATAGAATGTTGTGATTCTGATGTGATTTCCATTTTCTGATATTTTAAGCCAGACAAATTGCTTATTTGGGTTTTCATTTTCTAGCTGAATGAAACAACCTCCTTTTTCTCTCAATAATACCATGATACCCCCGTGCCCTTTTCCATTCCTTGTTTCCTTGTTCCACACTGCTATCTTCCAGTACCCTTCAAGAAAAGGTGTCTTACACCCTTCATGCTCATGTGTTTCTATGAGGAAAATTATGTCTCTACCTTCCGAAATAGGCCCTAACCCAGGTCCTCGTCTCCATGGGTAACCCCTGCAGTTCCAACAAACTAATATTAAGGAAAATTGGGTATGACTTGATTGCTATTTGTTTTGACATGAAATACTCACAGTTGAGTCTTTGTCCCTGCTTTCCCATACTTCTTGCTTCCTCATTTCTTTCTGAAGAGTTTGTTGCCTCTTCTTTGTTATCGTTTTACTGCCTTGTTTTGGAAGGAGGTCCAAATTGCGCTATCATAGTTTTACCTTTATAAATCCATGCTCTCTTTCCCTCATCTCTTGCTTCCCTAACCTTTGAAATTTCCTCTCTCATTTCTTCTTTTTGTCTTACAGTTAAATATTCTTCTAGAAAAAATCGGGAACCCCTCAAGAGCTGATTCTTGCTTAGAATGATATATTTATCATGCTAGCTAAGCATGATGACTTTTATGGGTCTGGATCTCTCACCGTTAAGCTTACTTACCCTCCATGCTTGGAATATTTTTCCTTTCCATTGCAACTTGTCTTTCAGGAAGTCTCTTTCAAGGTCAAGAGAACATTCATTTTTCCCATAATCTTTCACCCCTTTAATAATTATGTTTGTTGCTCTATCTTTCCTTTCATTGCTTTCTCTATATTGCATGTTGTCAACCTGAATGTTTGTTTCTCCTTCCCTCCTATAAGAATTTCTAATAACTTGATCCCACGCTTTGGAAACTGTTGTGGAATCTCCTTTATTTTATTCTCTTGTTGTCTCTTCATGTCCATCTATTTGGGCAACTACTTTCCTTTTATCCGAGGATGGTTTCACATTCATCACCTCTGTATTCTCCAAAGAAAATTTCTTCATGTTTTGCACATCCGCCTTCATGCGTTGCCATTCTGTCTTCCCTATCTAGAGAGCTTCCTATAGCAATGCCACTTTCTCCTTCAAAACTTTGTTGCTTTCTGCTAAAGCTCAGTTTTCAGATGTTATTATATGAATTATACGATCTCTTTCCCACTCTTTAGCTTCTACAACCTACAACCTCTTTTTTACATTTAGCATTTCTTTCACATAAAGATCAAGATGACCAAGTTTGAGGTGTGGATGTGGGACTATAGAAGGCAGAATCATCAATGAATTTTCCTTTTCCTTTGGACATGTTGTTGCCACATGCTTGCAAAGAGGACTTTTTTTAATATTGTTTCTTGCGAAGGACCCGATTATTTTCCCTTTGAGACCTTTTTTTCCTTGTCTGCTCCCATCTTAGATGAGCTAGTCTTTGTTTTAAAATGCCCTAATACTGTTTTTCATTGACCCAAACCCACTTCCTAGCTTTGGTTGATGAGGCAATTTTCACTTTCCCTATATCATTTGTTTCCACGGGTTCTGAAGTTTCTTGTCTTGTTATCATGTTTGACCGCGCTTTTGTTATATTCCGAAATCAAACCCTTGAAACCCTAGTTTTACTTGATCTGGTTTCTTATGCCAAATATCTATTCGTTTGTCTACTTCAAGTAGAAATACTAGCACACATTGCCGTCTCTTGAAGAACAAGTTTTCATCGACCTCGACCACCCACGTGTAAGACAATAGTTTATAGCGAGTGAAGTGTTAGTTGATCTCCTCATAACCTAGAATCTTCCTTGTAGCTCACAATTACTTTGAGTATACTCTCATTGTTGTACTTCTTAACGCAAACAAAATAGTTTCGTGACTAGACATACTTTTTTCACAAACGTGACCAATAGAATTGGGAGAAATTGTATTCATGTTTCATGTTTATTATCAATGTCTTCTAGAATAAAACACTTCCCACAACCCACTAGAACAGAACACTTCCCATCACAAAGAAGTAAGATTTTAGGTAACTCTGTGAAATGTTTGGTTTTCCTAATATCCACTATCATGAAATGATTATGTAACTTTCCATATCGTGTATATTTTATGATAAATATTTCAATATGATATATTTAATATATATTATTATTATTTTAAAATTTGTTAAAGATGATAAAAGAAATTATTAATTATTTTATAAATAATATTTTTTATTTAAAAAAAAATATAATTATTGTAGAATATGGATTTTCATAGTTTTACATTTTTGGAGAATTATTTTTTCAAGATTACAGTATATAAAATTATTTCATCAATGTCAAAATCTAGTTACAATAGATACCATTATTTCATAATTGTCAGAAGCCACTTACAACATGTCTATGAAGACTTGAAGCCAGGCATTTAAGAAAACAAATGGTTTACTAAACCAGTTGAACTCAAAAAATTTTAACAACCATATAAATATCATTTTATAATAACATGTAATATGATTTTTTCCAATATAAAAGTGAATTATCTCATATGGTAAATACATTTACAAAATTGAAAAAGAGAATCTGAGATATTTTCATATTAAACCTACAAAACCCCTCAAATTTTGTACATCATCATGTAGTGTGAAATAATATACCAATAGTTATGACGTGACATTAATTAACATCATGCTTATAAGATTGAGATTAGTAATTCTTAGGCAATTTAAATTATAATAATGTGTGGGTATGTGTTTTTTTTTTTGTAAATTTGGTAGGACCATACTATTTTCGATTTATAATTGAAGGACAGGCTACAAAATATAAAATTCAGGCTGTGACCTCAACCTACCCGTAGGAAACCGGGTCTGTTGGCCACCTGAAAGCGTGAAAAGCATACCAAAACTGAAATTGTTTCATCCGTCTATAAGTCTCATGCGCTATCTATCCTACTACTGCAGTTTGTACATTCATATAACATAAGAAGAGTTCATATCTAACTAAAAAGTGCATCAAAATTCTCAATACTTAAAACTCCTATCCATCTGAGGAGGAAACTGGAGCTGGGTCTTTGACATTGGACCCAGGCATTTCAACTTGCTGAAGCTGCTGGAGCAGCTTCTCCATACGGCAAACTCTATCATCCATTCTGCTTATATGATCATCTGCCTGATTTTGTGTTATCGTGATGTGCTGCAACTGGTTCTAAATATCCTAAAGCAGGTCCTAAAGGCGAGGGTCTATCTTTGTTGGGTCTGCCTTAGCATGAGCAGGTTGAAAGCTCTGAATAGCTTTCGCTATAAGACATTTGACTATCTAGTATGTGTGAATAGTCTGATTGAATAAAGTTAGGCGGCCACGGGTATTGCCTAGATCTATTATGAAATCTAAAATCTCTGCTTCTGCCTCATTGTCTTCAGGGTCTGTCTGTATATCCCTTTCCCACCCACGAATTTCTTGACAAACTATGGAGGAACTACCCATCACATAATTTGCTGCTAAAGTCTCCAAATGCTCCTGGTTGGTTTTGCGACCACGTTTCTTGGGGGCAGGCTCAAACTAAACTTTCTGTTTTCCCTTGGCAGCCTCATCCCTTGAATGTCTTTTTCCCATGGCTGGAAAGATCCTATATAATAACACAGACAGGAAAAATTGAACAGCAAAGGAGTGAGGAGCTATATTTATACAACCCGTGTGCCACCTTTGAGCAATGATGACGTGAGTAACATACAAACACAGGAAACCAAACCACCAGAGCCACCTCTGCAGCCAATGCGGAGAGCCAGAACCGTGGGTCACAGACCCCTTGACTGTATACAAAAGGCAATTCCAGAAATTGATGGTGCAGATAACCTTAAGCTTTATATACCTCATATAGGAACAGGCGACCGCACAATCTGGAATTGTGAGTCTTGTGCGCAAGATAGACAGAGGATGATGAGTTTGAGGGCTTATGGTCGAATTTAGAGAGCTAAGGGGAGGGTCTGTTTGAATGGCAGAGGAACAGAGTACCCCCATCCTCTTCCAGGAACCCCCATGAAACACTCTGGGATTGAGCAATTGGGCTTCATATGGCTGCGTCCTGAGGATGCTAGCTCTACTGTCTGAGACCAAACGGAGAGTAAAAGGAACATGACACTGTTTGCAACTTTAAAACTTGACCCATTGAACAGCCCAACAAAGCAAAGTCATAAGTAAACAATTTGGAAACTGAACATGACACAATTTGCAACTTTGAAGCTTGACCCATTGCACAACCCAACAAAGCAAAATCATAAGTAAACATTTTCGAAACTTTCTCCCAAGATTCCAGTGTTTGCATAATACTGCTAACAGAATAGTGGGTGTTATACTACCATGAACGACAACAGGAGATATTTAATGGACAAGAAAAATACAGGGGTCGCGGAAGCACGGTTGGACAGGTTGCAGTTTTGGGATAACATAGCGAAACTTCACTAACCAGCCCAAACCAGCCTTTATGTACAGCAATCTAAACAAAACCACATCAATTGGCACCATGAGAGCAAGGAGAATGGCAGATACGTACCCTGACAGGATTGAAAGATTGACAGAATGCGAAGTGCTCAGTCTCCTCCTCTGCTGCCTCCAGACGCTTGCATGCAAAAAGCAGTGCATGAACGAATGAAGGGATGGAGGGAGCGCACATACCTTAACGGAAACTTGCCTTCGGCGTTCTGACGAAACAGCCTGGCCACCCTACGACATCATTCAAATCCAAGTGTTCACACACTTCGCCGAACTGGGCTGACAATCCCTCATTATTGCCCTTAATTGCATGGAGAAAGAGCGCACGCCATGTTACCACGGCGAGGATGCCTTTCTGACATTTGTACACCCCGATCGGGGGATGTGTGGGTATGTGTTTTACAAGTTTAGTTATTTGTATTTTCTTAGCAAAGTGGGTATTCATTTTTACTTTGTATTAGTGTAAGTATCAGATTTTTTTATTACAAATATTATGTGTTCATTCAAAATTTAATTAAAAATATATTATTTATTATTATGGATTAATGAAAAGATAAGATTAAATTTATTGATTACTTGTTTTATTAAAAAATATTTTAATCATGTAATTGACTATTAATCCAAGATTTATTTGTTTTAATTGTTTTTTCTTACTTACATCAATGTCCTTAATTTATATAAATTAATAATAAATAATAAATAAATTATTTTACAAAATTATAAATTTATATCAATTAACTATACCACATACTTATTCAATTATATTAGTGTAAATTTTAAGACCTGAGGTTAAGCTTTTCTATAAAGTAAAATTCATTAAAAACAATGCTTTTTTATATCAAATAGCAACTTCACAGTAATTTTTTTTTTTAGCAATGTGAATTTAAAAAGCTTATCATATATATATATATATATATATAATTTTGAAAGAACTCCTGTGGAGAGCAAGATTATAGAGTGAATTTTCTAGTGGTGTGGATTTTAAAGGCTTTTCATTTGCAACTTATATTCACCATGTATATTATTATACTGGTTGTCAGTAGGTATTATGCATTAGGTTTTGGTTTGACCATCTATTACTTTGGTAAAAAATGTTAAATGATTTATAATTTTATTTTTATTTTATTGCAAATTTTTATCAATATTTATGTGTAATTCTATTGATTATCATTTTGAACATCTTATTGCTCTATGCCTGGTAACTCGTGACTGAGATTTTATTCTATAATTATTAATTTGTACCTAATTACGCCAGAGGTGTTTTCTTTGTTGGCTTGGGGTGGGAAAACATTGTTCACCCCATCCAATGGGAGAGCTTGAATTTCACCCTTCCCGCTAATGATATTTTGCCTTGTGTTTGTCCCTCCAACCAATTTTTTTTGTCATATGTCAGTTTTCTTTCTACTCACATTTTCCCTAATGCTTGTTCCTGACTATCTTCCCCGTTGCGTGGTAGTTCCCGAACTTCTCTTTCTCCTCAATAGGGAGATCAAAGAAATCCTTCCCCATTGTCTGAAGCCGCTCTATCAAAATCTCATATATGTTGTGGTTCAAAAGTTGCATCACTCCCCACTCTTAGATCGCCTTCGCCGCTGACGCTTGATCTTCATCTTGACCTCCTCATCCGCAGAATCCCATCTGGCAACATCTACCATTGTAATTTGCGGGGCTTCATCTTCCACTCCTCCTTTCAAGTTTAAAATTCACTCGATCGGCCTCTCCTCCACTGGTCTCACATACTCAGGAGGAATGGTGGCCATGCCACTCAATGCAAGACTTAATAAACCATAAATTTCTTTAATTCTCCTAAAAAAATTTAAGTCAAAATTTAGTAAATAAATATTATTTTGAGTGTTTTGGATGATCACTAAGCCCGTGAATATATAAAAATGACATTTCCATAAAATAAAATAGCGAAGGAGGATTTATCCGTAGAATTATGATCTACGGATAAATCAAATTCCCTAAGTGTGGTGCTAGGCACTTAGAACAAAATATGAAAGACTTTTCTATCACTTTCTCTAACATAAATAGACACACAAAATGATAGAAGAACCTATTTGTGATCCAAGCGCTTCTTCCTCTCCTTCTGTCACTTTTTTTGTCACCTTCAATCCAACTCAGATCACCAGATTGTTTCCTGCAAGCATAAACAGAGAACATCAAACAAATTGCAATATACAGATTCCTACCTATCTTAATCACTTAAATTGATTAAACGTGAAACATATATATCATTCAAGAGTCCATTACATGAGAAAAAGAAACATAAAAATATACATACATGAGAAAATGAACATCAATATTTACTAAAGAGTAGAAGGGGGAGGTTACAACTAATGATCGATTTGATGCCACCAACTCCAGCTTCATCCCAGCCTCATCACATCCAACATCACACCAGGTTCATATTAGTACTTTCACTCTCTCAAATGAGAATCCAACAACATTTCTTTACAAAAATTCTTTCTTCCCTAGCACTGGGATTTGTGCTCAATTTATAGGGAAACTAATGGTAGTTTCTCAATGAATGACTTTCTAATAATAGGCAAGACATGTTCCCAAGTTCAAAGGTGTTAGATGGACACTTTGATTCAAAGTTTGATAGGTATGGACTCATCTAAAAGGCACTGGCCCTGTGGATATTCCTGGAACAAGGATAATTCCGCTCCCAGGTGACCAACGCACTCTTGAATGTCGGGAAGTGCATTGCAGTGCACACTTGAAAGGAGGAACTGGCATATGCAACGCAGTTAGTCCCTTTAGAGGCAGCGTTGGTGAGTTTATAAGTGATATAACATATACTTCAAACCTTGGAAATCTCACAATAGAAGCCATGAATGATTTGTTCTTCTCTTAGGGCATATAGCAACTGAAATATAAGGGGATGATAGACCCTATTTCATTGGTCCTGGGGATGATGTCCAGTTTGACTAGGTCATGGGGGATGATGCCCAAATTGACTTATAAATAGGATGTATTTTATAATCTGTTGGAAGCAAAAATGTTTCCTTTTCAGATTTTAAACGCACTCAATTCCTCTTAAAGTATTTCCCACCACAGAAAAGAAAACACTAGGCCCAGCCAAACATTATTCCCTTGGAAAAACCTGGAAAGTTATCATAACCAGAACACCTTGAAAGTTATGATCTGGAAATGTTATGATTATTCTAAAGTCACAACCTAGCCTTATTCCTTTGGAAAAACCTGGAAAGTTATCATAATCGTAAGGCCTTGGCTAGAAGACTGATGTACTACAGCAAGAATTTCGTTAGAGAGTAAGAGACGAGGAGGAGGAGGAGTAGAGGAAAGGGAAGATGGCAGATTTTATTGCTAAATTGCATATAGATAAAGTGACCTCCACGCTCATGCAAAATATCACAAAAGAAGTATCGCTGGTTCTCACATTCAAAAAGGATATTTTGAGTCCATATGTGATGAGCTTGTTCATAATAAATGTCTGCTGAGAGATGCCAGAGACAAGACCAACTCATCGTCAATGACCAATTGGTTTAGAAATATTAAGGATTTTCTCAACGATACTATGGATCTAGTAGAGGAATTCGAGGGATCTGACAAGTTCTACATTTCAATTTTTCCGTATTTCATGGGCCTGAAGATTAAGGAATTAAGGAAGAGAATTGACCAGATTAATGGCACTGGCAATAAATATCTAACATATCTCATATCTTTCGTGGATGTCGATGCATGTCCAGAAGCGAAGGAGGATGTATTTTATAATCTGTTGGAAGCAAAAATGTTTCGCTTTCGGATTTTGATCCGGGTCTGCCAAGGAATGTGGGGCGCATAATGAGCTATATCAATATTTAATTCAAACACTTTTTTTACTAACTACCACTTGCACATGTTTTAAGTTGATGAGGACATAAACTCTAGTACATAGATAAGTAACTTACTGTAAAACTTGTTGTATAGAGTGGTTGTAGGGTATCTCTACCCACTATGTAATATTTTTGGAATTGTATTAATGCAATTTTTAGGGCATGTAGCAATGACAACACAAGAGAGATACGGATTCTCTTATACTTTTTGGCTACAAACTTGTCTATCATTAACATAATGAAGATTTCAAATGAGAACTTGAAGCAATAATATATATCAACATTGCTTTCTCTGAGTTGTTAGGACATCCATGAAATCTCTTGAAACGCTTTTGTAAAACTGCATGAAACCCAAGAAAGGAAATATTCTGGGAGTTTATGGAAAATAAGGAATAAAAGTTCCCTAAAGTAGAGCTTGATGTTTACCTTTATATACTCTATTGTATCCCCTGTTAATTTTCATATCTCCACCATTGAGAAAGATGGTGAAAATTCAATAACCTGTATCAAAGCAATTCCATTACCCATTACTAGCTAATAATTAAAAACGTGAAGATTAATAGAGAAATTAAGCAAGATACAATTTTATAAATAATAACTAAAAACTAAATTTAGGGAAACATGTTAAAACAAAGTTGATGCAATATTAATGTTTTGCTTTAAAGTTATGATGAAAAAAATGAAAATTAAGGATCACTGTTCTCATCATCATTATTATGAATAAGATAATGTTGTTAAGGTTTTATTAAAAAAAGTGAAAGAAATTTTTGAGATCTAAATTATTCTAATAATAAGCATATTATCACAACCATAAAATAATGTGGTCAACATTATTAGTTGTTTTTGTGTTGGGTGTTTGTTATAGTAATTGTTATAGGTGTATTAATAACAATTATGGGTTGTAGTCATATTTAAGTACTTAATATAAATTTGAGGGGGTTTAGATCTCTTAAATTCTCACCTAGTCTTAAGGAAAAAATGGTTGCTAAAGGAGTATTACTTTTATAAGCTTCTTATTTTATTTAACTTATGAAATGACTTGAGCATTTCTTGATAAATTGTCTTTACACAATGAAAAAGATACCTTAATTTCAATGGAATTTCACATAGAGTAGCAAAAATTGGCAAGATATGCTTGTGAACCTAGTGTTATATTCAAATGAGCATCTCTTTCTCAAGTTTTCTTTTTTCCAAATTTATTTTCTTTCTCATTATTGATAAGGAGCTCCATGATTTTTTTTATTTGATCCAACATATGAGGGAGTTCATGAATCCATTTTGTATGCTTATTGAGTGCAAATGGTTTCCTTTCCTTCATTTTCTCTCTTCATATTTGTCATTTGTTGATTCTTATCCCACCTTCGTACTTTCTCCACTTCTCAAATGTCATATAGTAAAGCGTAGGATGAGAAGGGAGCAGGAAGAGGAAGGAGACCATCATTACTATGTCATTGTTATAGGACAATTATGTTAGTGTAATTGTCTTTTTAAATTTAACCACATCTTACATTCTTTAAAAGATATATAGAAACTCAAATTTGGATTGTATTTCATTGTCCATATATTTTACTTGATTATTGTTTTCCACATTCCCAATGTTACTTTGCACCACTCGGTGTAAATCCTAGTTAATACAAGTATACCAAGAGTAGCACATATGCATAGTTGTGGTTTTATGAATGACATGATTTCTCTTTGTACCGCTACTACAGCAACCGCCAGAGCAAATTAATTTATGCAAACGTGAGGGCTATCACTTGAGGGATATCACTATCACGACACACGTCACACTTGGATTAAAATGAAAGTATATTTATAAAAGAAGTTGTCTGCCCAGCATGTGGAATAGCCTGGACGACAGTTTTTTGCCAGAATCCGGTAGAATAAAATTCAAAAAATCAGGTAGTTGGAGTGTTTGGAATCCATTTTTGATAGTGGAAATGAATTCAGCACTATCAAAAACCCTTAGGGCACTCAAAATACTAAATTTTAACAACTATAAACAAGATTTTGATAAAATATTTGCCAAATGTTTTCAAAATCTTTGCCTGATTCTAAGCCATTTCACTGCTTTTTTAAACTATGCATTTATAAAATCTTTTTAGAGTCAAAATAATGCTATAGTTATCGGTCTTCTTTAAACATTAGATGAAACTGAAATCCCATTTCTTCTGCTCATCCGCTCCCCCTTATTTCCCCAAATTCCTATGATACTACTCCACACACACCATTGTGAGTGCAGTTTTGTTGGCTGCCTTATCCAATTCAAAATCGCCACGCGTCATAGCCGTAATGGTACTCTGACGCTCCCAAAAAAGCGACGGCTCCCTTAACGGAAGTTTGAAACAAATTTTTATTTTATGTCAGAGTATCACTGTCACGTCACACTTGGATTAAAATGAAGGTAGGTTTATAAAATCTTTTTGGAATCAAGATAGTGCCATGGCTATCGGTCATCTTTAAACATATTCATCTAAATCTAATTTGGTGGGTGGGTTCAAGAAATAAGGTAATAATAATATTAATACATCCAATAATTACTAAAACGCTCAAATATTATAAATTTGTAATTAATGGAGTTCAGTTTCCTTAATTCAGATTCTATTTATTCTATTTTTAAATTACTAAATATTATAACCTAAATCTAACTTTACATAGGTTGGTCTTTAATTCCATATATTAAACCAAATCTCACACCCCTCATACTTTAAACCTAATTATTATTATTTTATTATTAACTAAAAATTTAAAAAAATAAATAAATATTGTACAGTATTACAACTAAAGCATTAAAGATAGAATATTGTACAAATGCTTTAGGATATATCACTTAAAAGAAAATGGTTAAAAGAATGGTTTTTTATTGAGATTATGTATCAACACAATACCTCTGAAATTATAGAATATGGTATATTATTTTTATTTTTATATTTAATTCTTTAAAAAAATTCAGTGGTTGATTCTTAATTTTTTTTTTTTTATCATTTTAAATGTATAGTAATATATATATTTTATCTGTAAAAAAAAAAAACAAATTTATAAATATGTGGACAATTGGTATTGATATGTATGATGAAATGAGAGGATTAACTAGACACAAGATTATTATGTCAAATTTAATTTACGAATTTAAGATTACATGACTTCGTTAAATTTAGCTTTGAAGTTAAGAATTTTGTTACCTCCCCTACATTGATTTGCAAGTATTAAAATATGTATTATTTATATTGATGAATGCTAAATTGATTGCTTCTTTGCCCTAGGATTAATAATAACAAAATGAAATCACATTCACCATTAATTAATTAGAATGTAATTTATTATTTTTTTAATATTTATATTACTTTTATAATAAATATTATTAATTAACAAGTTTAAAATAAATAAATATTTTTAGTTAACATGTTTAAAATTTTATGAGTGGAATTAAATAATTTTTTCATAAACAAATAGCATGGTAACATGGAGTTTGAGAACCTGATATGCTACCGAAGTGTCTGATTAATAGGGTTTGATCAATGGATGTCGTAAATGACGAAGTTAATTTACAATTACAAATTGTGTTTGAATAAATGGATAGAGGTAAGGCACTTCTAAAATAATAATCACCATTTTAAATTTTGCTTTTGATTGTAGATTTGCATTAGATGATTTAAATCTGTTTTCGCTTCCATGCTATTCTAATGTTGATTTTCTATGATGATAGAGATCAGCCAACCAGAGAAGAAGATTCAAGTATTTATTCAATTGATCAATGTGTAATCAAGATTAGGATATCTCCATTTATATCTGATTTAAAGTTGTTCTCCCTTTATCTCACTCTTATGTTTGATTTTATGTGATGGTACAGAGTAACCTACCAGAGAAGAAGGTTCAGGGATTCAAGGTTACGATATCTCCGTTTTAGATTTTTCTCTTACTTCTTTCTGTTGATTGTAAACTTGCATTTTATTTAAACTTGTTATCGCTTTCAGTTGATTATTATGTTTGATTTTCTGTGATGATACAGATTAGCCGACCAGAGAAGAAGATTAGGCATTTTTGTGGTTGATCTATGTGCATTCAAGGTTCCTCCCCTTTAGATTTTGTTCCAACATCTTCTTGTTGATGATAAATTTGCATTTGATTTAAACTTGTTCTCGCTTTCAACTGATTCTTATGTTTGATTTTCTGTGATGATACAAATTAGCCGACCAGAGAAGAAGATTTAGGCATTTATTTGGTTGTTCAACGCGCATTCAATGTTACGATATCTACATTTTAGATTTTTCTCCTACGTATGTCTGTTGATTGTAAATTTTTATTTGATTTAAATTTTTTCTCGCTTCCAATTGATTCTTATGTTTGATAATTGATTCTTATGTTTGATTTTTTGTGATGATACATATTAGCTGATCACAGAAGAAGATTCAGGCATTTCTTTGGTTGATCAATGCACATTTTGCATTTGATTTAAAGGTTTTTTTTGCTTTAGCTCATTCTTATGTTTGATTTTCCGTGATGATACAGATTAACCAGCCAGAGAAGAAGATTAAGGCATTTCTTTGGTTAATCAATGCGCATCCAAGGTTAGGATATCTCCATTTAGATTTTTTTTGGTCAATGTGCTTTCAAGGTTAGGATATCTCCATTTTAGATTTTGATCTACATCTGTCTGTTTATTGTAAATTTGCATTTGATTTAAAGTTGTTCTCACTTTCATCTGATACTTATGTTTGATTTTCAGTGATGATACAGGTTAGCCAGCCAAAGAAGAAGATTCAGGCATTTCTTTGGTTGATCAATGAGCATTCAATGTTACGATATCTCCATTTTAGATTTCGCTCCTACATCTGTTTGTTAATTGTAAATTTACATTTGATTTAAAGTTGTTCTCGCTTTCACCTGATTCTTATATTTGATTTTCTATGATGATACAAATTAGTCGACCAGCGAAGAAGATTCAGGCATTTATTTTGTGTATCAATGTTAGATATATCATATGAGCGGCAGTGCATTAAAGGTTACGATATCTTTCCTCCTTTCGGTCACTTATCTCCGCAATTTAGGAGATATCGAGTGATTTGCAATTCGAACTTTTACATTTAAATCATATGGCATTAATATGCTCCTTTTATCACCATGAGAAATTGAAATTTTGAAAAAATTACAAAAGAAACCCACCTGTTAACAGAGCAATCAAAATTTAAAAACCAGGGAGACCCAAAAAACACAGGTTAAAGATTAAAGAATACATAGACATCAAAGTATCTAAAACTGTATAGAAACCTGGGTAGACTATCCGTTGAATTAAGTTCAATTTACATCAAAAATCAGAAAATAATCAGAAAATTAATATTTTAATACCTGCAAACCTAACTGTAATTTACGGACATGCCTTCATTTTTGCGTTTTCATAAACATCCTGCGAAATTTAACTTATTTTCTGTCAATTGATTCATTTGCAGAAAATTTGGAATCTTAATGCTTGACGTCCTTCATATACAACTAAACAACTTTATGAACATAAAGACCATGTTCACTGCTCCAATTTCATGCACACAGTGCAGTTGTTTGGAGGACCTAAAACGGTTTTCCTTATTCTATTATTTTTGTGACTGATTAGTAACTGTATTCAATCCCAAGGTAGATATTATTTCAATCATCTAACATCAAAATCAATGGTACACAATGGTACAAGTGGCAGTTGAGGGGAGTTGTTTTCAAAGAAGGACGCTTTACAGCGTAATTAAAGTATAGTAAAAGTGTATTTATAATTTTACTTAATATCAATAAGAAATCAGTAAAAATTGTATTAATAATAAATTAAAAAGGTTATCAATTCAAAACAAAAATAACCAAGTAAATCAATTAACTTCATTTTTAATATTTATACTTTTTAAATATATATATATTCTTCCTATCGTTTAGAGATATATCTCGAAAGAACAACTACCCTTAAAATATACCTAAGAAAATGTAAAATTTTCTAGAAAACCTTCTCAACAAAAACATTATTACTACGATAAGACATTACTATTCTAGTTGGGTAGGATTATGCACCGACACAAAAATTACAATGCATAATTACAATTATGTATAACAAAAATTGACTAGATTCTAAACCTAACACTAACATGAATTCCTTATTTTTACTTTAATTTAAATATATTTAAACTAAGCAGGAAACACTGGCTACTATGTAGAAATTGTTATTATAATGGTGGAACTTGCATTTAATGGAAGAATAATAAAATATATATATATAATATTTAAAAGGAAGCTACTAGATAAGTATTATTTTACTTGACTTCTAAATTTTATTAATTTATGATTCTCCACGCTATAGAAGTACAAGAAGACTAGTTAGAATATTAGAATTTATAAAATAGCCTAGGATATGATGATACTTTATTTATAACTCAAAAATAATTTAAAAATAAGTATCAAAGTATTGGGATAATTATCTTATGTCAATAAATAATTATAGTGATCATTTCAATAGCAATTGTTCAATAATGATCCATAAATCAAATTTTCTTTTAATTTAATTTACTAAATCAAAGATCTCACTTTTAATTAGAGAATATAATCATGTTGTTTTAAGTAAAGTGATATTTTTTGGGTAAAAAAACTGACATTTTCCTTGATTAAGTGAAGAATTTAATGTAACTAAAAGTTGATCATTTGAGGTCCACGAGGTCTTGGATAGACGGTGATCAGGTGCTCTATTAAGGCATTCCTTGATGTGAAGTCATCGGTTCAATTCCCTGCCCTGATCGGGGTGATATATTGTACATGATGAAAATGTAGTCCTACCAAGCTTACAAAAAAAAAAAAAAACTGATCGTTTGAGAAATCAATGTTGATCATTATTTTTTAACTAACACTTAATTGTTAGATTATTTGATTTGTTGATTGGAACATGAATTATCAATTTAAAATTTAAATAATTGAGATTGAATGAATATGACATGATTTGGAAATCTCACTCAAAGTGATCTAATATACACAAAATTAAAATACATGTGTAAGATATATTCGTGTGAAATATTTTAGTAAAGGAGAACATTAATTAAAATTATAGATGTGTTAGTTAATATTTCATATCTTGTTGTGAGGATTTATATTATGGTAAAGATTTGTATTAGTGGATGTTATATATATTTAATGTTTAAAATATGATAAATGTTATAATATGAGTAATAATTAAATATATTATTAGTGTATGTGTTACGATTGTAATAAAATTAAATTGTAAAGGATATTTAAGTTTATTTTATATGAAGCTATGTAGAGTAAGATATGCAACTTTTGAAAAAGATCAAGGATTTTGAAAGGATAGAAATGTATTTTTAAAGTGAGTGAGTAAAAGGTTTCACGAACGAGTGTAAGTAGTCAGCAAGGAGTGAAATCTAACCTAAAAGGACCAATATAGCCTAGGGTCAACTACCTAGGAAGATGCAAATGATATTTTTAGTGACTTTCCTTATCTATTTGATCAATTTATGTAGTGAACTAGATAAGATTACATAACTTAGCTTAGACAAATACTTTTGTGGAGCATCTAAATCATGTCTTCTTTTTTTAATTTTATTGATATATCTAAATCATACACTATGATTTCATAATGGTTTTAGTTAACTATTATGTCAACATAGGTTTATTGAATATAAAATTTGGATGAGGTTTCATGATATGACATTATGAGGATAATGATGCACATGTGGTTTTTATTTATTTAGTTGATATGATAATGATGTTGTATGTTCATGATGGATATGATATGCATAGTGTGGCATAGGTATTATGAAGTTATCATATGAGGTATATTGACATGTGGTTCATTAATGTGATATCATGATATGTCTTTGATGTTGATATGTGTTTGTTATAACTTATGATGGTATTATGTGATTTGAAGCACGTGGTAATTGCATGCATATTTTATGACATGAAAGTGTATACAATTCTTTACTATTAAAAATAGGGTGATTAACAATGGTGTTATGTTATCATGATCCCATGCAAGAGTTGGCATGTGGATTATTTTTATGATACTCTAATTATAACTAATGCATTGGTTGCATGTTGAGATGTGGTGATTGGCAGGAAATCCATGAATGGGCTGAGAGGACCAGTTTATTTGATGATCTCGTGGGAGCCCATACCTGTGAGGGAGAATATGTAACACCATATGGGTTGGGGGCATACTCAATCAACACTACATATGCCAATGGTTACTTTGTCGTGTATATTAGCTCTTGATGGATAGCTCCTGAGGGGCTATTGGAGAATCTTGAGGAGGCCAAGTGCTTGATATTGGATTAGGATGTCGAAATCTGGTGGGGGTGTAAGAACTTCGATGCATGGGGTTGTGCACCTTAGTGAGTGTGGAGGGAGTGGGCCAGTCTTTCGAGATGCCTGGAGTACTTATGCATGGAGTACTGAGTCGAGTGCCTGCCTTGGGGAAGATGAGGTATGAGTCGGACGCAAGCCTTGGGGCCAACCTTGGGCTATGGTACAGACCGATGAGGCTTATGCCTGGTTCCGAAAGTGGAAAAAATGAAAAATTTTCCTTAGGATTTCCCAGGTGTTGTGGAAACTTTCGATGTCTGTTGGTTTTACTAGTTCAGCAGAGGATGTGGGGAAAATGTGAAGTAATAAATAACTGAATAAAATAAAATGTTAACTGATTCAACTTAACTTAGGGACAAAGTTCCTTAAAGAGAGGGAGTATGTAATATCCCCTAATAATAATAATAAATAATAATAAATAAATAAGATAATATTAAAATATAAATAAATGAATAATAAACAATAAAGAAAAGATAATAATATTAAATAAATAATGAAGAAAATATAATAAATAAAATAGTAAATAATAAATTGGAGTTCAGTGTGTGTGTGTGTGTGTGTGAAAGTAAACTATAAAAATAACAAAAATAAGTTAACAAAAAGTAAAAAGGAATAAAATAAGAAGATTTAAATTAAGAGAAATATTAAATTAAGTAAAACTTAAAATATAGAAATAAAAGTTGTATGTTGACACATGGAATGTGTGCATGTGGACCCCTTTCCATTTTTTGGTCTATTTAATGGATTATGAGGAGGATGAGATTCATCATTCCTTCATCCATTCTCTTGGGAGAAAAGTGATATGAGACAAATGATTCTTTGGTAGTAGTACGTTTATTGAGGGCTCGGGGGTTGCCAGTTGTAGAAAGATTATGTGCAACAGAGCCTACGGTTGAGTGGAGAGTTGTCTCCAAAATATTTGTTGTGGTTATCAGAATTTAAAGAGCATTCAACTCCAAAAGCAAAATTAAGAAATATCCTTGATACAGGTAAGTCGTCTCTACTCGTGTTTTTGAAATTCTATGTCAAATAATTGAATAATTGGGTGTTTATTATTCATCGTATAAATTGATGTAATTATTGTATATTTTAAATCGGGGTTGTTACACTAATCAAACAGTAGGAGATATGGTTTGTAGTATACCTAGGATATACATAATCATGGACAATAGGCAGGTCAAACATCAAGCTTCTATAGTTGAAATGGAAGGTAAGCTCCATAATGTTTTTGTTTATATTTTAATTTACCCATGATCTAATTATAAAAATATCAGTCCTGAACTTGTGAACTGATGCCAAATAGCTAAAGGTATGCATGAAAAATCATGGTTGGTTCAATTAGAAACACAAACCAAAAGAATTCATGTGATGCTAGGTTGTGTCAGGTGTAATGGGGGGGCCTTAGGGGGTTTGGAGCAGGTCAAGGTAGCGCCCCATGTTTTTTTTTATGCAAACACAATAATTGTTGTACAAACATAAGGATGGGGGGCAGACACAGGGATGGTGAGCAACACCGCCTATAATTTTGCGCATGGTTTTGGGCATGATATTTTTTCCCATGGTATTTTTCATATTTGGTCAATGGATCTACAGTTATTTTCTAATCCAAGGTTAATGGATTCTTCAACATGTATATAATGTCTTATAACATTGAAAATAATCTAATGAAAATTCAATTTCATTTTCCCAGTTTTGGGTTCCACGAGAAAATATTTGTGTATATTTTGTATTCTCACTATTGTTTATTTTTTTCTTTTTTAGAATTTGTATGCAGGTAATTTTTGTACAAGGTTAAAACATACATTTATTATAAGAGTTTTTTCGGCCTTAAGAGGTCGCATTTGCAGTTGAGGGGTTTCGCTCAGGCCTATGGTAGACCTTGTTACAGTGGGAGATCCGTGGGATCAATTCCTGCGGTGAAAGGATATGGAAAACCGATGAAAGATATATATCCAGAAATTCAATGGACAAATATTTGGGTTGTGGAAGCTCAACATGGAGGATTTTTTGGTAGAAAAATATTGGTGGATTTCTTCAAATCTAGGTACGAAATCAACAAGAACGTCGAGAGAATATTGGGTGAAGTTATATTGGAAGGCAAAGAGACAATGTGATTGTGTCTCTTATATTCAATATTGTGGAATGTATCAGGGGAGTCTATGAAAAAGGATTTGTGGGACAAGTTAGGGTCTTTGTATCAATCTAAGTATGTGGTGAAAAAATTGTTCCTGCAGAAAATTTTGTGTAACATGAGGATGAAGGATGGAGACTCAATGATAGAGCATCTACATGCCTTCAATATTATGGACATGCCTTGTATATAAGAGAACAATCCCATAATAGAAACATAAATAAGTCCTCAAGTGGGAGATCTAAATCTCTAGGAAAATCTGCAAAGGTATGTTGGAAATGTGGGAAACAAAGGCACAACAAAAAGGATTGTATATCTAAAACACTTGAGAAGGAGGATCTAGCAATGCTCCTTTTGCATAGGTGAAAACTACCTCAAATCTAGGTGGGGATGTGTACTTGGATTCCTTTTCAAGTACACACCTAGATCGTGAGGCATGATTGATTGAATCAAGTGCATCCTTTCATATGAATCCCCATAAGGATTGGTTTTGTGAGTACGAGAAATATGATGGTGCTGATGTTTTCCGAGGGTATGATAGGAAGACTTGAATCATAGGATGCAAAAAAATCATGCCGAACTTTCAAGGTGGAAGGATTAGAATACTCATTGGTGTTCTAAACATTCCAAGACTGGGCACAAATATATTTTCTATAAGAAATATGGATGTTACATGTGTAAAAACAATATTCAAGAAATATATCTACAAGATTGTTCAGGGAGCATTGGTACGGATGAGGGTAGTTTGGATTGAAACTTTGTACAAGCTTCTGGGTAGTGTGGTTATTGATGGGTGCAACATTTTTGTGGTTCCTAAAAGTGGAATAGAAAATATAGTAGTCTCTGTAGAAAAGACTATGTCGTGGCATAAAAGACTTGGACATATTAGAAAGAAGGGCCTTCAAATATTGCATGGTAATGGTATGGTAGAAAGTATGTCTAATTTCTCTATGGATTTTGATTTATATGAGCATTATGTATATGCGAAGTAGAATCAGGTGAACTTTCCTTCTGGTGCTAAGAGGGAAAAAGGGATATTAGAGCTTGTGCACAGTGATGTGTTTGGACCTACGTTAGTTCCATCATTGGGTAAATTTGTGTACTATGTATTATTTATAGATGACTTCTTGATGAATAAATGGATATATTTCCTCAGGAAGAAACTTGAAGTCTTTGACAGGTTTAAAAAATCTAAGGCTTTGGTGGAATATCATGCAAAGAAGAAGAATAAGGTGTTGAGGATAAATAATGGTGGAGAGTTCTGCAAGAAGGAGTTTGAAGAGTTCTGTAATAAGTGTGGTATAGCATGACAGAAGAATACTCCATACACACCTAAACAAAATGGAGTTGCAGAAATAATGAATAGGACATTGATGGAAAATAGAATAAGCTTGCTCAGTGGCACTTGATTAGGGCAGGAATTTTGGACAAAGGCAATGGATATTACATGTTACTTGTTTAACAGATCACCTTCATTAGCATTGGAGGATAAGACTCCACATGGGGTATGGATTGGTAATAAACCCTCTCTTTCACATCTCAGTGTATTTGGTTGTGATTCATATGTACATTCCAAAGGAGAAAAGAGCCAATTTGGATAGTAAATATGAAAGGTGCATCTTTATTGTGTATAAGGATGGTTTTAAAGGTTACATGATTTGGAACCTGGAAACAAGGAAGGTTGTGTACAGTTAGGATGTGGTGTTTAGAGAAGTGAAATATGTTATTAAACATGAATTCCTACCAAAGGAAAATGAACTAGAGAAGGTAGAGTTTGAACTAGAGGAGGAAGAATCATAATCTATAAATGAACAAGAAACAGAAGAGGAAGAGCCATGCACTCTAGTTTTGAGGAGATCAGTTCGAGAGAGAAGGAAACCAGAGAGGTATAGTCCATTTTCTTTCTGTCCAAATTATGCTTTATCTATTACTGATGACGATCCAAAAATAGTTAAGGAGGCATTGGATTTAGAGGATGGAAAACGCTAGAAGAAGGCCACGGTTGAAGAAATGACAACTTTAGACAAAAATGGGACTTGGTATCTGGTGAAGTTATTGGCTAGAAGGAAAACCAATGGTAGTAAACGGGTGTTTAAGAAGAAGATGAATGCAGAAGGAAAAGTGGAGAAATACAAAGCTCGTTTAGTAGCGAAAGGTTATTCCCAGATATCGAGAAATTGGTGATACTTTTCTCCTGTTTCCAAGTTAGCTTCTACTAGATTACTTTTATTTGTTTTCATTGCTTTTGATTTTGAGGTATAACAGATCAATGTGAAGGAAACATTTCTTTATGGGGATCTGCAAGAAGAAATTTACATGAAGCAACCAGAAGGCTTTATGGTGAAGGCTAAGAAATAACTGGTATACATGTTAAAAAAATTTATGTATGGGTTAAAATAGTCACCAAGGATGTGGTATCAAAAATTCAATACATATATACTGGGAATTGGATTCACAAGGAGAAAAGTGGATCATTGTATGTGTTTTAAATTAATTGGTGACCGTGTTATTTATTTGGTATTTTATGTGGAAGATATGTTGTTGATTGGAAATGACAAAGAAATTATTTAGGATGTGAAGACCCAATTGTCCTCTAAATTAGACATGAAGGATATTGGTGATGAAAATGATATTTTGGGCATGGAAATTAAACAAGATTGAGCAAAGAGGAAGCTTTGGTTAAACCAGAGGAAGTGTTTTGAGACAATATTGCATAGATTTAATGTGCGGGATAAAAAATCGGTGAAGTTTCCTATTCCTATAGGTGTAAATTTGTCTGTTGAACAATGCCCCAAGGCACATGAAGAGGAAGAGGACATGTCCCATGTTCCATATGAGAGTGCAGTTGGAAGCCTAATGTATGCAATGGTTTGTACCAAAATAGACATTGCACATGTAGTGGGAGTATTAATTAGGTTTATATTAAAACCAGGGAAGGAGAATTGTACAACACTAAAGCGGGTTTTTAGGTATTTGTGTGGCATTAGTGATTATGGTTTTTGTTGTAAATGAAGAACAAGATGGGACCGAGTGTTGGACATACGTGGCTTTGTTGATGAAAACTATGCTAGAGATATGGATCAAAGAATATCTACAATTGGGTATGTGTTTAACCTATTTGGAGGAGAAATAAATTGGATGAACTAGAGAGATGGACCCCTGTTGGGATTCGAAACGTTGACCATTGTTTTATAACACTATGGATAATCTGGAGATTTCTTCAATGAAAAAGAGAGAGTCGATAGTGGCACTTTCAACTACAAAGGTTGAATACATGGAAACTAATCATGCAAGAAAGGAATCAATTTGGTTGTAGATATTGTGTTCAAGTATGGGGTTGGTACAATGAACTATAAGGATAGACTGTGATAGTCAAAGTGAATTTTTTTTGGCAAAGAACCTTTGTTATCATTCAAATACACAACATATTGATGTTCAGTATCACTTTGTGAGGGATATGGTTGAAGAGAAAAAGACGTTACTAGTAAAGTGAACACTTTGAAGAATGTTGCAGATGCATTGACAAAGTCTGTGAGCACTGATAATTTTTATTGTGTATAGAAACAATGGTCATTGCAGCCTTATATCAATGATTGTGCCCTCTTGTGGCCCCCTTTTGGAAAGAAAACAACAAGTGGGAGAATTTTTGGTATGTTTTATATTCTTTCCATGACTAGCCACATGAGGTGTTATGTTGTGTCATGCATATTGGTGTGGGGGTGAGGGGGGGGTCGTAGTGCCTTTTGATGTGGGGTTTTCCAAGCCCACCTACCCAGGATCTAGCGCATTGCGCTAGGAATTTTTTTTAATGTTGACCCAAGGATGGTGGGCAAACCCACCCATAGATTTTTGCATGGTTTTGGGCATGATGGTTTTTCCCATGGGATTTTATAGATATGATAAATGGAACTACAATTATGTTCTAATCCAAGGTTGATGGACTGGGATTATGCATGATTCAGAATGTATATAATGTATTGTAACATTTAAAGGAATATAATGAAAGATCTATATGGTTTTCCCAATTTTTGGTTCCAAGAGAAAAATATCTATGTATATTTTATGTTCTCACTATTGTATATTTTATGTTTTTTAAGAATTTGTTTGTAAGTAATTTTTGTAGAGGGTTAAAACCTATAAATGATACATTAGAGAAATTTTAAGGTCTAAAATGAGACTCCTAAGGAATAATATAAAATAATAGTGGAAAAAATAAAATAAGATTAGATTACTGCATGAGACTCCTTTATGTATGTATGTATGTATGTATGTATGTATGTATGTATAATCTTTTTCCATTTTTACTCCAAAAATGGTAAATCATCCCCTATTGTTGACCTCATCATATTAAATCATATTGGATCTTATAAAGTAGATTTTTTTGGTACATTTTTGTTTTGAGGCCCAATTTTCACCTCAAAATTTCTCTAATGATGCCAACAACAACAAACCTTAATTTTCTTCCTTTGGGTGCATATAACATGTTGTTGGGCATGGGCTAGTTGTATGCACACGAGACAAAAGTAGACTGTTATGAGAATGCCATTGAATGCCAAGATGAAGTTGGAGGGAGAAGACTGTTATGAGGAAAAAGGAAACCTACTTCAACAAGAATGATCTCGGCCATGCAAGCCAAAAGAAGCTATAGCAAAATATGAATCATATTGTTGTGCAAATATCCAACAATTTTGAAGCTAATAATAACATTGAGGAAATTTATAGTGGAATTTTGTCAAAACATCCCATTTTGAATCTGTTCTAAGATGTTTTCCCTGAAGAGATACCTGAATTACCTCCCCATAGAGAGTTAGAATTTTCCATTGAGTTCATGCTAAGAGCAACACTAACGTCTAATGCATCATCCATGATGAGCACTTCTGAGTTGGTTGAATTGAAATTACAACTAAAGGAGATGATTGACAATGGTTACACAAGGTCGAGTGTGTCCTCGTTGGGAGCACCAGTTTTGTTTGTAAATAAAAAGGACGGCACACTCAGATTATTCATTGATTACAAGAAATTTAACAAGGTGACCATCGAAAACAAATATCCCCTGCCATGAATTGATGATACATTCGATCAGTTAAGAGGAGAAAAACCTTCTCCAATATCTATCTGAGGTCAAGATACCATCAAGTACACATTGAGGAGGAAGACACCCATAAAACAAGGTATGGGAATTACGAGTTCGTGATGGTGCCCTTTGGACTTCCTAATGCCCCTGCAACTTTTATGTGCCTTATGAACAATGTGTTATGCCCCTATTTGGATAATTTTTTCATAGCCTTCATTAATGAAATTCCAGTCTATTCAAATACCAAGGAGGAGCATGAACAACACCTGGATGTAGTAATACAATTGCTAAGAGAGCATAAGATTTATGCAAAGCTTAGTAAGTGCAATTTATTTCAATCACAGACTCATTACTTAGGATGCATTGTCTCAAGAGAGGGAATAGAAGTTGATCCTAAGAAGGTCAAGGCTATCATGGAATGGCTAACACCAAGGAATGTGGCTGAAATTAGGTCCTTCATGGGACTGACAGGATTTTACAAGAGATTTATTAAGAATTTATCCAAGATCGGTTGTCCTATTATTGCTTTGTAAAATAAAGGAAAGAGGTTCAAATGGAAAATTTATTGTGCTACAATCTTTAATCAGCTTAAGCTACTTTTAACTAATGCACTAGTGTTAAGAATAACAAAGCTTGAAAAGGATTTCATTGTATTCACAAATTCCTTCAAGGAGGGACTTGGTGGTCTTGGTGCAAGAAGGCCAAATGGTTTGCTATGAATCTCGAAAAATAAATGAACATAACCATAACGAAGTGACTCATGATTCTAAATTGGCTACCATCATCCATTTATTGAAGATGTGGAGACACTACCTTCTCGGTAGGAAATTTACACTAATGATTGATCAATCAGGGAAGAAATATTTTTTTGAACAACCCAATCTAACTGTAAAGCAAGATATATGGTTGCCCATGCTCAAAAAATTTTACTTTGAAATAAAATATGTAAATGGAAAGGAGAATAGAGTGCTTGACACCCTTAGTGGAAGAGTGCAAATAAATCATATAATAACCATAAGTTATTATGGGACTAATCTTGAAGAAAAGATTAAAATTTAGGGCAGCAAGATGAAGAATATCAATAATTGAAAGAAAAATTGCAACAAACATGTGAAGTTCAGAAGGATAAGGAATACTTCCTTACTAGCGATGTGTTTATCATATTGAAAAGATGAATATATGTGTCAAATGAAAATGACTCAAAGAAACTCATATTAAGAGAGTTTCATGTGAAGCCAAATTATAGCCATCAAGGGTATCAAAAGACTCTAGCAACCATCAAGAAATTTTATTAATGAAAAAATCTGAAGAGAGTGGACGTTTATTTTATCTCCAAGTGAATAGAGTTCCAACAAGTGAAGGTCGAGTGCATGCACCTAGCTAGCTTATTTCAACCCTTTCCCATTCCAAAATGGAAGTGGGAAGTGATTTTGGTGGAATTCATTACAGGGTTGCCAAGGACTTCAAAACAATGATGCAATCATGGTAGTGGTCGACAAGTTGAGCAAGGTACCTCACTTCGTGGCTATTAAATCTAGAAATTCAGCCAGTGAGGTGGCTCATGTTTTCATAAAGGATATTGTGAGACTGCATTGAGTTCCTAATAAAATCATTTTAGATAGAGATGAAAATTTTACTTCAAGGTTTTGGAAAGAGTTGTTTGCAGGCTTGGAAACAAAGTTGCCTTTTAGCACAACATATCATCCTCAAAATAATGGTAAAATAAAGAGGACAAATAGAATTCTTGAGGAAAAGCTAAGAATGTATGTAGTGCACCAACCAAGGAAGTGGTAAGAATACCTTCCACTTATATAATTTGCATATAACATTGGGTATTAAGGACCGCTAAAAATTATTCCATTTGAAGCATTGTATGGGAGGAGTTGTAACATTCATATGAAGTGAAGTGATCTAGTAAACAAGTTCCATATTGGGCTTGACATGATGAAGGAAACAAAATAATAAGTGCATACTATAAGAAGAAATTTAAAGGTAGCACAAGACAAACAAAAGAGCTATATAGACCAAAATAGAGTGCACAAGGAATTCCAAGTCAGGGATCATGTATACCTACGAGTTAGACCCAACAAGAGCTCCTTGAAAATTAGGTCATGTTCCAAGTTTGTACCATAGTTTTGTGGACCATTTGAAGTAATGGAATGGATAGGGCCAGTAGCCTATAGTATCACCTTGCAACCATCAGTGAAATTTCATGATGTTTTCCATGTTCCATTGCTTAAAATATATGTGTAGAATGTAATAGCCATGGGTTAAAAGTTCATCAAATAAAGTTAATAAAGGAAAAATAAGACCAAGTCATGGGACACATATTCCAAGATGAATGTTGGGAAAAAAACATCCTAGTGGGTGTTCATTTGGTTTATTATGGCTAAGGGAAATTGGCAAAGGCTTTGAAAAAGAAAGAGGCATTATTTGGCATTTATTTATGAAAATAAAGGAAAATGGAAGAAAGAGAAGGTGAAAGGTCACGGGTTTTCACCTGAGGAGGAAATTGAAATAAAATTAGAAAATTTGAATAAAATAGTGGCCTCAATAATAAAAAGGATTTTGAGGATAAATTCACAACTTTTTTCAGTTTTAGCTTGGAGCTCTATCTCTATTCTCTCTCTCATACTCTTGCACACTTAGAGCATTCTTCGAGCACTCTAGTATTGGAGAAAGGAAGGCAAAGGAAGGACAAGAAAGAAAATCAATTGAAGGATCAAGCAAGGAAAAGTTGGATTAAGCAACTTCACTAGGAATACTTGTAGGCAGCAGGTTGCATGTGTGATTTCCTTGCTGATTGTTGAATGAATGGTACATGCATGTATGGATTTGGTTATTTTTCTATCATGGGAATGGGTTTTTCCAGGTTTCATAGTGGTTTTAGCCTTGCCTTTCCATTTCCAGATAGCCATGATGTGATTGGGTTCTTTCATTTGGTTAATCTCTGGTTTTCCAAATGGTTTTGGAACCAGGTGAGGTGGTCTCAGGAAAATTCCCAAGGGCCTAGGAGTCCCTTAACTCGATTTCACAGGATTGCAACTTGGGAGTGGAGATGAGAAAATTCCTCAAGGTGTTGGTGAATAAATCTAGAAGCATCCAAGCTTATTTAGGTCCTAGTGATCCCTTGACCGGTTTTGGTGGGATTGTGGTAAAGCCTAGTAGTGTATGCTCTTGTTTTGGGCCTAGTGATCCCTTGACCCATTTTGGCAGGATTGCGGTAAAGCCTGGTTGTGTTGGTTATTGTTTTAGTCCTAGGAGTCCCTTGACTGGTTTTGGGAGGGTTGTGGTAAATCTTGAGGAAAATATAGTTATTTTTTTGTGAGTCCCACATTCATGCTTGGAATATGGCACAGGGTTGATTAGCTGAAGAAATATTTGGTTTAGTTAAATCTATGGTCAGGTGTTATGTGGAAGTCCTTGACTTGGTTGGATTTTTCATATGTTAATAAGAGCTCTTTTCCTCTTGTATTTCATGAGTATTTATGCTTGTTATCATGTGGCTTTGATGGTTGTTCTATCATTATTATTATAAATATATGTTGGTTATAAAGATGGTTTCATGAAAGATTATAGTTATGGATCTTATCATGTTTTGACTGGTAAATGAATGGTTATTGAATGTATTACCTAATAGATGTTATCGCATCTATTATGATAGGGAATTAGACCTTCTTGATGATTATCAGATAAGTATCAGACACCTATGTTTAGATATGCATTCATGACCTATAGATTGCATGTTCATAATGTGTTTGACAAAATGACTATTATGGTTAGGCCTATTTAGGTCAAATATTTGAGCAAATTTTGTATGCATGTATTTTTCTTTATGTCATTTATGATTATGGAAAGTCTAACTGAGTTATGGGTAGTGTTCTGGAGGCTGGCCTAGAAATTAGGCTCAAAATCTGGGACCACATGCTCTGAACTAGAAATTTTGGATTGCAACCACTGGGGAGTGAGCTTATGCATACAGTTGGAGGCTCCCAATCGCATCGATGCCTTGCTGTGAGAGCAGTTGAGAGCCCAGGGTTTTGAAAAGAGGTCTAGCTCAGGGTTTGGGAACATAGGGTGGTTTCTTAGCCTCTGAGTGAATTTTAAACTTTGCAATATGTGTTGATATGTCAGTAGTCGGCCCCACTTCCTTAATAGGATTTAGGAGTCTAGGTCATGTCATAGTATCTCTTCATCCCATGTTTACCCCGAAAGATCACTAAAAGTGGGTAAATGTGGGAGGAGGTGTTACAAGTTAGTATTGGAGTTGGTTCCATTCTCTTTGGGTAATCTCTAATATTATGTAGGTATTAGAGCATGGTTCAATACTTGGAATGAATGGGAAGAATGTGTGTGTCATGCATGCATGTTAGTTGTTTATATAGTTTTTATGCATGCATTGTCATGGTATTTAATTGGTATTTTCATGTGTGAGATTGGTAAATTGATATGATTATGTATATACATGTATCGTGATAATATGGATTGATCTTGCAAATGAGATAGCCTCCCCTAAACTTCACTGAGGTATGTTGATTATGTTTATATGTGGTTTATTTGACATGGTATGCTTGCAGGAAGAAGAAGATCAAAGATGACTAGAAAAATAGTGGATTACACTTCACGAGACTCCTCTTATAGATCAGATGAGTAGCCAAGAGATGAGTACTCGTCAGACATAACAAACACATCGAGAAGTTTGAAAGCAAGAATTAGAAGTTTCAAAGAAGATAATGACAAAATTATTCAGTCAAAGGAAATAATTTCCAGGGCACAGGAGAAACAAGAAGAGGTAGATGTAGTTATCCTTCAGAGTGTCAGACTTATAGAGATATGGACAACCACATTTCAGTTATGGACAGGAGGATAAGACTAATGGGGCATATGGTAGCAGGTATCATGGTGAAAATAGGTCATATAGGGATGATACCATTAGGGATGGTAGGTTTTTGGATACACCTTATAGGATAGGCAGTGGACATGGGTTCTACTCTAGTTCTGGTTCGGACATGGATCATGGTCATCATCGTTATGATCTTTACAAGAGGAGTGACATGGGATATTTTCGAGATGAGTTAAATAAAGCCAAGACACTTAAATTTTATGGAGAGGTGAAGAAACCAGAAGATGTAGAGGCGTGGTTACTTGGGATGAAGAATTTCTTTGAATTACATGATTACACAGAGAACATGAAGGTTAGGATAGTTGTTTTCAGCCTCAAAGGGAAAGCAGGCATTTGGTGGGAATAGGCGAAGTGAGTCAGAGACATCAAAAAAGAGGAGTTGATTTAGCATGAATTCAAGAAACTCTTTAGGAAGAAGTAATTGTCATAGAGGTACTATGATAGTAAATCCAAGTAATTATATGAGCTAAATATGTGATTGATGACATATGAGGAGTACACAACTAATTCCCTATAGTTGTTGAGGTATTTTTCGTATCTTAAGGATGATAAATCCAAGGTTTAGAGGTTTTTAAGGGGATTTCCATTGGAATTTAAGGATCATATTGAGTATGATGAGCATCGGTCACTAGAAGAAGTAATTAGCAAGTTGAATCACTATTATGAGCACTCAAAGCGCAAGATCGAATATAAGCAAGGTTGGAAAGGGAATGACAAAGCTAAAGTTAAATTTCCACTGAAGCAAAAAATACCTCAGGATGTAGGTAAGAAAGAGAATGTTGTTCCTTACAAGAAGTTTGATGTAGTTGATAAGGTACATGGGTTGCAGCCTGGAGAGAAGTAGAATAGAGGTGATGGTAGGAGATAGTTGCAGTGTTGGATATGTGGCAAGGAGCATCTCAAGAATAAATTTTCATCATATCAGGGTGGTAGGCATCATATCTACATTTCTTAGGAGGTGCATACAGTTGGGGATGTTGGGAAGAGTGTTCCTTGGATATAGGAAGGTGGATTACTATGCATCTATTATCGAGATGGATGGTAAGTTTTTGATCAAGTTGTTTCTATTTTCATTGAACCTGGATATAATTATAGTTATGTTAATCCTGAGCTGGTGGATAAGTGTGGTTTGAGAATAGAAGTGCATGTAAATTCTTGGTTAGTGAAGTTGGCTACAAGTACTAAGAAAAGAGTTCATCATTAGGTAAGATATTGTCCATTTATGTTGAATTATATGCCTACATTAGCGCATATGAATGCGCTTCCATTGGGATCATACAATATGCTTCTGGTATGGATTGGTTTTATCTTCACAGGACTAAGGTGGATTGTTATGAAAAGGCTATTGAGTGCTTGGAAGACAATGGAGAACAAATAATCTTGCGGGTAAGAAGAAGGAGACATCTGTTAGAATGGTTACAACTATGCAAGAAAAGCATAGTCACAAGAAAGGGTATGTATTATTTGTAGTGCATGTTTCCAGTAATAAAGGTAATGAGGTTGAGGATGAAAAAGTCTTTAATAGGTACCTAGTCTTACAACAGTTTTGGGATGTGTTTCCAGAAAAATGTTTAGAGTTTTCACCTCATAGGGAAGTGGAATTTTTTATTGAGCTAGTACCATGGGCAACACCAGCATCAAAGGCACCGTACATGATGAGCACTCCAGAGTTAGTTGAATTGAAGTTGTAGCTAAAGTAAATGCTTGAAAAGGGATACATTAGGCCAAGTGCGTCACCTTGAGGTGCACCAGTGTTTTTTTGTGAATAAGAAAGATGGTACTCTCAGGTTGTGCAGTGAGGTACAGGCAGTTTAAAAAGGTAACCATCAAGAACAAATATCCATTGTCGAGGATCGATGACTTGTTTTATTAGTGAAGGGAGAAATAGTGTTCTCAAAGATTGATTTGAGATGAAGATACCATCATGTACACATCAAAGAAGAGGAGATCTACAAGACTTCTTTCCAGACTAGGTATGGGCATTATGATTTTGTTGTGGTTCCTTTTGGTTTGACTAATTCTCCAACTACTTTCATTTCTTTTATGAATAGTGTGTTGTGTCCTTATCTAGACAAGTTTGTGATTGTATCCATTGATGATATATTGATATATTCTAAGAATGAAAAAGAGCATGTTGAACACTTAGAGCATTATTTGTATTGCAATATTAGTAAATGCAGTTTCTTTTAGATATAAGTACATTACTTGGGACCTGTTGCTTCCAAGGAAGGCATAACACTGGATTCGAAAAAGATCAGAGCTATCATGGAATCAAAAAATACTAGAAATGTGGATTAGGTTAGATTATTCATGGGGTTAGCATGTTAATACAGGAGGTTCATTAGGAACTTCTCACATATTTCCTATCCTATTACATCATTTCATAGGAAAGGAGTGAAATTTGAATGGGCAAAGGAATGTGCAAATAGTTTTGAGCAGTTGAAGCAATTGCTTACAAATTCTCCAATTTTAAAGGTTGTGGATCTAGAAAAAGATTTTGTCGTGTGTACAAATTCTTGCAAGAGAGGAATTGGTGGAATCCTATTGCAGGAGGGACAAGTGGTATGCTATGACTCAAGGAAACTGAATGAGCACAAGTAGAAATATGTGACACATGATCTTCACTTGGCATCAATCATTCATACATTGAAGATGTGGAGGCATTATCTTATTAGTACAAGGTTTGTCTTGATGAGTGATCACAATGGATTGACGTACTTTTTTGACCAACTTAATTTGAATGTTAGGCAAGCTAGATGGTTGACCACACTCAATGAGTTTGAATTCAAGATCAGGTACATCAAGGGAAAGTAGAACAACTTTACATATGTTCTTAGCAGAAGAGTGCAGATGAATCACATAACTACTATGAGGTCATATGAAACAAATTTATATGATCATATATTACAGGTAGGAAAACAGGATGACAGGTTCATGGAGCTTAAGAACAGGTTACAAAAACAGGGCATAGGTGAACAAGATGTGGACTATCATCTCATAGCATATGGTTTTGTCGGATTTAGGGATAGGATCAATGTGTTGGACAACAGTGAACTCAAGGAGCTTATGTTGTTGGAATTTCATGTTAAGAAGTATTCAGGTCATATGGGATATCAGAAGACATTGAAAATTGTGAATAAGTTCTACTATTGGCCGACTCTTAAGAAATAGGTAGCTGAGTTCGTCACCAGGTGTTTGGATTTTCAACAAGTTAAAGTTGAGCGAGGGCATCCAGGTGGTCTATTACAGCCGATTCTAATTCCATAGTGGAAATGGGAGGTCATTTCTATGGATTTCATTACATGTTTTCCAATGACATCTAGATATCATTATTCTATCATGGTTGTGGTTGATAGTTTGACTAAGGTAGCTCACTTTATATTGGTTAAGTCTATTTATTCAACTAGTGAGGTAGCCCGTGTATTTAGTAGGGAGATAGTGATATTACATGGTATTCCTAAGAAGATTATATCTGATAAAGATGCCAATTTCACTTCCAGGTTTTGGAGGGAGTTATTTGTAGGTTTGGGTATAGATTTGGCCTTCAGTACAACCTATCATCTGCAGACAGATGGACAGACAGAGAGGGTGAACATGATTTTAGAGGACATGTTGAGAATGTATGTTATGCACCAGCAGAGGAGGTGGGAGGAGTATCTTCCTCTAGTTGAGTTTGATTACAAAAATGGATATTAGAAGTCATTGAGGATGAGTTTGTTTGAGGAAATTTATGGGTGGAGTTGTAATACTCCCATCAGTTGGAGTGATCCAGTGAAAAGGGTGTTGATTGGACCAGACATGTTGCCAGAAATGTAACAGTAAATGCAAATTATCAAGAATAATATAAAGGCAGCACAAGATAAAAATAAGAGTTATTCAGATCAACGCGGGGAATTTAAGGTGTTTCGGGTTGGGGAGCATGTGTACTTGCGCATTAATCCAAAGAGGATATCTTTGAGCAGTAGGTAATGTGCGAAGTTGGCACCTCGGTACTGCGAACCTTTCGAGATCCTTGAGATGATTGGATGAGTAGCCTATACACTTGCACTGCCTCTAACAGTGAAATTACATGATTTTTTCCATGTTTCATTTCCTAAAATATATGTGAAATATTTTGATCATGTGATTGTTTGGTTTGTATTGAAGGTGGATCCAGAAGGTGAATTCCATCTGGAACCTTAGTCCATTTTGCAGCAAAAAAAACTTGTTAGTGTCAGCCTTTGCAGCCTTCCTTCAGTGATAAAACATGCTCTTACAAAGTGATTTTAAGGTGTCAAGGTCAAATTTTGTCATTTCAATGAGTCTTCAAGCAAAATTTGGTCACTAGGCCTTAGGTCTAGGGTTTGTTTTCACTCTTTTCAAAGTTGTCCAAATGTCGGTCCATGTCACCATTCAGCTGAGTGTGCCATCATTCAGAGGGTTTTCATCATCATTTCAAGTTCCATTGAGTCATTTTACAACTTGTTCATGCTTCAGTTGTGCCTAGGTAAGGTCCATTTCCCTCTCCTAGGGTTTTGGAGGTAATTTCTCTTGGATGGTCAAATAATTAGAAAAACTTGTATCCTGATGTTCATACACCTTCCCCTATCATTAATTTACCTTATTAAACACTTCCCATCACTGAGATCCCCCAAATTCCTCATTTTTGCACAAACCCTAGTTTCTTGCCACAACTTGGCAATTTTCTAGGCTAGGCTTGTGTTTTGCCCTTTTGGACCCCTTCCCCTCACTCAATCTCTGAGATTCCACTTTCCCCTGCTTCCTAACATCCCTCCCTACTTCCAAAAATTTCCCCAAGAATTTAGAAGCCCCTCATCCCCTTCATTTCGCTTCATTTCGACAAAATCCCTTGTTTCACACATCGGGATAAGTCTCACTCAAAAGATGTTTCAAAGCAATAAAAGATGAATTTTGGAAAACTGAGAGAGGTTTTTGTCCACAACATTCCAAGGAAGAAAAATCTCCTTCAATTTTTACACAGGTATAATGGTTTTGGAGAAATGTCAAGAATATCGTTGCCTCAGGAGAATTGATGCACCTGCAGGAAGTAGTGTTGGGATATTTGAGTTTTGACAGGGTAAATGAACTCCAAATTGCAAAATTCCACTTGGGTTGGAAAGTAGACTCCAGGATCTTTCCAACGAGCTATCACACGCCTAATTTGGACACTAGGAAGGCCTCCAAAATCCTCCTGTAAAATGAACTATGTGGCGCGCTACGCATATAAAAGTGCGCGCTATGCATATAGCCCCAAGGCTGGAAAACAACAGTTCATCACCCAAATTCTCATCAAACCACTTCATTTGTCTGCAAGTAAGTTATTTATGCCTTCTCAGTGATTCTTGGATTTGTTATGGTGTTTCGAATGTGAAGAAAACAAGTGTTTGATATGGTGAACATCAAACCCTACGTTTATACCAAATCTGCTCCTAGGGTTATGCATAAAGTTTGAAGATTGTGTTGGTGCTAAATTCTTGCCATTTGTCAACCTTTTCTTTGTATTCCATCACTGCTGTGACTACCATGTGATCATATATTCTTCCCTTCCCCATATTCATTATCCTCATATCCCTTTATACTTTTGGTTCCCATGTGAAATCCCAAACCCTATACTTACTACTACATTCCTCCATTGACAAAAGCCTAATCTCCATAACATTCAAAGGCTGTTTCTTTGTCCTTGATTCCACTTGAATCACTAATATGTTTCCATTTCATTTCACTCATGTCCTTAAAAACTACCCCCCATCACCATATCCCATTCCTATCTCACTTATAGGGGTTCTCAATCCCTCATTCCCCTTTAGCACGCATTTGGCGATTGGAGACAAAGACACCAAGGTCTCATTTCTCATTTTCAACAAGCTGAACATACACATTGCAACACCATGACTGACAACAACACATCATACAACCGAGAGAGTGTTTTCACCACAGGAACTGCATGCACCAGGAGAGCACTAAAACGGCGGAAAAGGCCTGATCCACTTCGGATTTTGGCCGAGGCTTCGTTGGCTGGGCATGATACATGATGGAGGGTCTTCGCTCTAAATTTGAGCAAATTCGGAGAAATTTTTGTCATTTTGAAATATTTTGGTCTCAAAACAGATTTTTTAGCTATACGAGTAGCGCGTCGACGTGCTCGCTTTTTTTTAGGACACTTGCTGAAGGAAAACTTTATATTTCTGGGTTTTTCATGGTAAGTTATGCATGCTCAAGTATTTCTGAAGCATTTCATCAAGTTCTAGATGATCAAAAGGCCCAAAAACACCATGAAAACCACCTTGCTGCCACCTTTTGCACCAGCAGGAAGTACTTCTGGGAGAATGAAGTTTTGGAGGGGCAAATGAGCTCCAAATTGGGAAATTCCACTTGGGTTGGATAGCCAACATCCAGGGCTTTCCAACGAGCTATCATGAGCTCAATTTGGATGCCGGGAAGTGCCCCAAACACAGGTTGAAAGACGTGCTACGCGTATGGCTCAAGCGCGCTACGCATATAGATTTTTGGTCAATTTTTCACCTTCCAGCTCAGAATTTCGGCCAGTTGAACCAGTTTTGCTTGTGGATGAACTTTTTGAGTTATCTTGATGTAAATTTATGGTTGCATGTAACTTGGACTCACTTTTACCTATTCTAGATGATTCACTCCTAAAAAAGTAAAAATCAAATGTAAGAATCAGTTTCCTCTCTTTTAGAGGCAAGTTGTTTGGATGCCTATATTCTATCTCCTTGTTTAGAATTAGTTGGAACTACTCCTAGAAGGAGGAATTCGACCCCTAGAGGCATGGGAAGGGGTTAGGATGCTCTATATGATGTAATTTCTCAATCATTTTCAGAGGTTGGAGAGGTTGGACTCTTGGGAAAGATTTTGGCACACTATTGTACATGTTTTTCATATTTTGGCTAAGGAAAGATCAGAGGTTTTGCAGCACCTGTTGGGATTCTTGTGGCTTTCAGTTCTTGATGGTGTTTTCTCTCAGTTTATTGTAAGTCCTTTCATGTTTAATGTATGTCATTCCCTTCTTATGCTTCTGAAACTAAATGAATGAGTAAATGAGGTTGAATCCATTGATTTCAGTGCTCTGCCTTTGAATTTGTTTAGTTTTACATGTTTTCGCCTGTTTGGAGAGGATCCATGTTCTCCCTTGCCCTCTTCAGCTCCTTTTCGTTCTGATCCATCCATACACTTAATCAAAAGGCATCAAGACTATTTCCTACCTCGCCCCAACTCGAATTCTGCAAAGATCTGGCCTTATCCCCGGACCCAAAATTGTTTTTTCCCATTTCTCCAACGAAAACCCAAAAAATCAAAATCAAACATTCCTATCTCTTTACTAGCCTAAAATCAGTATTCATTGTTCATTATAAGTCATCTCAGCCCCTTTGAAGATCATTTGCCAAGATAGACCCGGAGAGAGCCCTCTCCTGTCCTCGTAGGGCTAACTACGAGGCTGAGCGTGGTTTGATGTAGACTTGAGTTTTACCTTATTTCAGCCTAAGGTAGATTTGAGCGCTAACACAACTCATGCTCAAGAATCGAGCAATCGAGCAATTTAAAGTGTAGTGGAAGCACCTTAGACTCGTTGAAGCTACATGGGATATGGATGATCAGATGCAGGTTATGTATCCTTCATTATTTTTCAATTGAGGCAAACAAGTTTTGGTAGATGTGCATATTATGTATCTTTCTTATTGTAAATACCGTAATGATTTATGTTATAAAGCTCCAATAAGCATATGGTTGTCATGTTGTTACGTTTGTCATGTTGATTTTATTTTCAACAAGATTTTTCATTGTAAATACAACATCGAGCTAAGTTATAAAGCTCCATGGGAAATATTTTTTGGTTTTCAGTGGTCTTGTTGGGTATAGGTGTCATTGAACACCGAGGTTGGTGATACCATAAGGGGGATGGTTCTTTACATCCTTGGGTCAAAATTCCATGTAATAAAGCTAATAAAGGAAAAATAAGACCAAGGTCATGGGACACGTATTCCAAGATGAATGCTGGGAAAAAACATCCTAGTCGGTTTTCATTTGGTTTATTATCGCTAAAGGAAATTGGAAAAGGCACTAGAAAAGGCTTTGAAAAGGCAAGAGGCATTATTTGGCATTTATTTATGAAAATAAAGGAAAATAGGAGAAAAGGAACGTGAAATGTCACAAGTCTACATGTGAGGAGGAAATTGAAGGAAAAATAGAGAAAATGAAGAAAAAAGAGGCCTCAATAAAAAAAGGATTTTGAGGATCAATTCACAACTTTTGTCAGTTTTAGCTTGGAGCTCGCTCTCTCTCTATTCTATCTCTCATACTCTTGTACACTTAGAGCATTATTGGAGCACTCTAGAATTGGAGAAAGGAAGTAAAAGGAAGGACAATAAATCAAGGATCAAGCAAGTAAAATTTGGATCAATCAACTTCAGCGGGAATACTTGTAGGTAGCAGGTTGCATGTGTGATTTCCTGCTAGTTTGTGAATGCATGGTACATGAATGCATGGATTTGGTTCTTTTTTTTTCATGGGCATGTGTTTTTCCAAGTGTGACATTGGTTTCATCCTTGCCATGCCATTTTCAGATAGCCATGGTGTGATGGGTTCTTTCATTTGGTTGAGCTTTGGATTACCGGATTGTTTTGGAACTGAATGAGGTAGTCTCAAGAAAATTCCCAAGGGCCTAGGAATCCCTTGATCAGTTTTTGTGGCATTTAGGTAAAGTATGAGGGTCGAGACGAGAAAATTACTCAAGGTATTAGTGAAGAAATATGGAGGCATCCAAGCTTGTTTAGGTCCTAGTGATCCCTTGACTAGTTTTGGTGGGATTGTTGTAAATCCTGGTAGTGTATGTTCTCTCTTTTAGCCTACTGATCCCTTAATTGGTTTTGGTGGTATTGTGGTAAATTTTGGCTGTGTAGGTGCTTATTTCTAGCTTAGAAGTCCCTTGACCAGTTTTGGTAGGATTGTGGCAAAGCCTGAGGAAGCCCTAGTTATTTTTTTGTGAGTCCCACATTTGTGCTTGGAATATGTCACAAGGGTGATTAACCGAACAAAATATTTGGTTCATCCCAATCTATGGTCGGGTGGTACGTGGAAGTCCCTAAATTGGTTGGATTTTTCATATGTTAATAAGAGATCTTTTCCTCTTCTATTTCATGAGTATTTGTACTTGTTATTATTGGGCTTTGATTCTTGTTCTGTCATTATTATTATTTTGGTTATATGTTGGTTATAAGCATGGTTTAAATGGAAAATTCTAGTTATGGCTTTGTTGAAGCCTCAGAATTCCATTGCAACAACATGGGGGAAAACCACCCGGTCCAGAACATAGAGTAAGTCCCTTTCCATTTGGTCTAGTGGCTCCGACTAGGGATAAAGGGACCAATTTCCCAATAAGGATAATGAGGGTGTGTTTGTTTATAACATGAAAATGGAAAAATTATTTAATCTATCATATGTAGTGACTAAATATCTATTATACTATATACCCGAGAGTATTCATTCTTCAATGCGATCGAGAAGGATATATTTCAACAATTGGTAATGAAGATTATTCAATAGTTGAAAGAGATGAAAATTATGTAAAAATAATTATTTTGAAAAAATAGTTTAATCAAAACAGTTATGAGATATATATCGCATTCATAAGTTCGATCATATATGAGATAAGTAACCATAGATAAATATCAATACAAAATTTTATTTAACATTTATTTATGATAACAACTTTCATATATAATACAGATAAAATATGATTGTCAATTCAAGAAGTAAAACTTAACATAATGTGTAGAAATACCATATATAAGAGGTTCTACTCATTCAAACCGGCAGTAGTATTCTGCTCCTCTTCACATTAAAGAAATTCATTGAGTACAAAAGTGCAACTTCAGTTAAACGACTTCAATATCAAAAGAAAACATACTATGTTCCATTAATTCATCAAGGCATTCACAAACATACATAAGTGCATTTCTTTGCAAATGTTTTTTGACAAATTTCTAGACCCTTCTCTAAATGCATGAGAAGGATTTAAATACTAAACTAAATATGTCAAAAATATATTATTACATAAAAAATTGAGGAGATTTCAAACAACCTTCCTCATAATAAGTAAACTAAACTACAACCTAGAAGTAAATATAACTAGATTTCTTAGGTGGGATGATCTTCTTTAGTCACTTGATCTCTGAGGTGGAAAATATCCACCATCGGCTTCAACTAAGCTGGTTGTGTGATCCTGGATCTGACCTGGCCTTTAAACACGGAATTTGAAAGTGTTGGCAACGATTTCTTAGTGGATACACTAATGATGTGGTTTGATAAGAAATTTAAAGTAATTTTCTTGATCTAACTTGGTTATCTTCTTGATAGCTTCTACATGTGTCTCTATGCTTTCCTACCAATGTGTTTCCAATAGTTTGAGCTCAGGGATCACTTCGGTTGTATATTCTTTGATAAGTTCAGCATTTAGAAGTTGTTAATTAACAGAATCGATGATCTCATTTGTTAGATTTGTTGCCTTTGATGTTGACTTCTATGTTTGTCTTAACTGCATTTCCCAGTCTTTAAATAAAATATCTTTGTGAAACTTATCAATTATTGGGAGATCAACTTTCTTTCCTATATCAGATTCTTGTCATAGGATGAATTCAGAAATTTTCTTTTGGACCTTTTCACATTCCAGTCTTATGTTCGCCACTTGTTGAATCAAAATTTTATTGGTTTCACAATATGAATTGGTAGTTGAGATTTGCTGACAAAAAGTCTCATGTTGTTGCCTCATTTTTGCATTCCATTCAAGAGCCTCTTTTATAAATTGTCCTGTTTGAGGCTGGCTTTTAAGCTTATCCATCACTACCTCTATTTGTGTATCCTTCTCTGAAATTTGTACTTGATGCTGCAACTTTAATATTTCAAATTATTTCTGGAACTGTGACATTTTCATCTCAATTTGCTTATTGGCATTAATCTTTTCTTGTTCCATTTGTCTTTCCAATTCTTGAAATTTATCTTCCTTTTGTTTAAGAAAAATTTTCACTTTTGTTGCTTTATCAATTATACCAGTTGCATATGCACCTGCAAACTATGACAGTTTGGTAAGATGTTATGTAGGATTGGAAAAAGATACTTTCCAGACAACATCTATTGATTCATTATTGAGAGTTGTCATTGTTTAATCAACTCTTCTTCTTTTCCTCTTCTTTACTACAACTTTGTGATTTGGGTTGTAGAAAACATCTAGTGGAGTTATTTCCTCAATATTTAAAGTTATTTCTTCAGTTGGGTAGGTCAGGATAATCTCTTGTTCCTAAATCTCTGGTACTTGTTGAAGTTCCATTGCAGTTTCTACTAAATTCTGAGTTTGCTCAGGATTTTGAAAATTTTTTGATCCTTTCGGATTAGCATTTGGTGGTGTCTCCAGTGCTTTAGTAAACTTTGTCCATTCTGTCTTTAAATTATGTACTTGAGATTTCACTTTCTACTTAGGTGTAGTTTGAACATGTTGTAATTATTTTGAATATGCTTTTAATAGTCCAGCTTCACCGGTTTCTTCCTCGGTTTGCATATCAATTCCTTCAATTACTTTTTCAATTATCTTTTCAGGGATTTCATTTTTGCTTTTAGATCCATTATCAGAATGATCTGAACTCTGAGACTGGTTTTGTGAATGCTCTGAGTCTCGAATTGATTTTTCTTGTGACTCGTCTTCTTAGATATATTTTGCTTCATCATCTAAACTGACGCTGGTAGTTGGCCTTCTAACATCTTCCATTAGTAACAAGTCCAATGGGATTGTTTCTAACCTCTTGTTTCTGTATTCATGAAAATATTTAAGGTCTGCAATACTGAGCTTATTGGATGCCATTTTTAACACATCTGTAAATTTCTCTACTCTAAAAAAATCATCAAACATATCCTTTTCATTCATGAAAGGTCTGAGTTTAATACTAGTGGTAAAATTTTGGACGACATCATTAGGATCATACTGCCTCCCTGGCATTAAAGCCAGATTCAATGAATTAATGTTTGGAATTTATTTTTCTGCATGGCCTATGTCAAAAAGGGCGAATGTACCACACTGTAATGGGAATGTAGGCCATATGCCTTTCTTGGAATCTTTGAGATGCTTGGTTATACCATTTACAAGAGTTTGATATGAAATTTCTCTAGCCAAGAGTTTATCTGGAACATAGTAGGGTAGAACATGAGGGGAAGAAAGATTCCCAAAAAATCTGACATAAGTAAAAATTTCCTCACCAAACCATCTGGCCACAGGTAAAATATTGGCATTGGCTTCTTTAGAAATTCTAGGAGTTCTCTCATTAAAAATGATCTGATAAATGGGAAACATAACTCCATGAAAAATATTGTAGAAATGTAAATGAAATTAAAACTCCCACAACACTTTATGATAAATATGAATAGGGTTAGGGTCTTGGCTTGTCCATTTCCAACCCATAATAAGAAATTTTGAGCAGAAAAATATAGCATCCATGATATATGTGCTCATGTAAAAAGGAGGAATTGTCCTAGCCGAAAAGACTCTATTTGTTTTGTAATCCATAATGGTTTTGGTGAAATTATTGGATAAAATGTTTCCCAATTCATGATAGTAGAATTGACGACTGTGTCAATTAAAGGAACCCATTCAATGGAAAATTTAGTGGTATCAGGTTCTAGAAAATAATCTACACAACATTCCTTCTACAAAACAGTAAGGTGATGGCAATTGCGTTATTGGGTACATACTGATTTTGTCCCACTTTATCTTGCCCTGATGTTCCTTCCATCCTTTCACCACCTTCATTAGGTCTTGATTCTTTTTTGTAAATATTTCCAAGAAATATTTATCATAATTTTTTTATGGCGTAGGAAAATGATACATTGTTTGCAAATATTCGGTGGTGAATGAACCCATGTTCTCTAGTTTAGATTTCTTGAATGTCCTGTCTGCAATATTGAGATTTTCTATGACCCATTTTACCATATCAATGTATGGTAAGATCTTTGGCCTCACCGCTATCCTATGTAGAAACGAACATGTAACTTTGAAGTAAGACAATTATGACGAAACAACCTTATCCACCGTTTCTATTTTCTTTATTTATTTTGGAATTTCTTATTAAAAAATATTATACATAGCTTCCCATGAAGAAAATCCATTGTCCTTATTGCATGTAGTGTCTGAAAATAGTGGAGGCATGTCTGAAACTTCAGAAGTGGATGCTTGGGCAACTGATTTTCCTTCCTTTGTCATTCATGTTAACATCTCTTCCTTAGGTAATTTCCTGAATTCAAGCAAGACAAGTAATTTTAGATTCAAGATGAGGGAGAAAACGACAAATAATAGAGTTAAATCAACATAAATCAAAATCCAGCGCCTTAAATTTAAAACACGCTTTAAGAAATATATCGATATTTTTTAACCCTGTAACCATTGAATGTCATTAATAACCCTCTAATTGTTCATCAAATCTTTTACATGCTTTACACAATATGTCCAATCTAATGAACTAAAATATTATATCTTATTAACGGATCGATTGATTAAGGATAATTTCAACCGCTTTTAATAAAAAATGATATAGCACAAATCACAACTTTTATAGATATCAATACCATATGTTTTCACCGCAGGTGTACACAAAATGCAATCTACACAAATCGCATGTCGCACTTTATCACAGCAGATATAACTTTTCATTTGGTTTAAAGTTGTGGAATGCGATATGCACTAAAGACTCAAACTATTGCGCTTTATCAGATTTTATGGATATGTGTCATTGTTCATTTATTGTCTTATCGGTTCTGAGTCATCACAATTCCTTTTGAAATGATATAAGTTTGTCTTTTAAGGAAGCACGATGAAATTTATAACTTTAATTGTTTTCTAAGTTTTCAACGAGGAATTTCATATAATTCAAAAAGGTTGAAGCGCTTATTGCAATTCGCAATTTATATATTCATTTTAACTTTTGTCAACTTGTGAGCTTTGCGATTTGCACTAAGCACATGAAATCAAAGAGAAAGGAAAAAGCCTTTTTTTCCTAAAGTTTAAAACTTAACGCTAAATGAAATAATGTTTCTTAAAATCCATTTATTCTTTAAAGGGTCCCCATTTATTTTAATAATAAATGTGGGGTATTGTATAGTCAACAATTGGGGATTTAGTTGGGAGAACCAGTTATCTCTCATCAGTTTCTTGAAATTTCTAGAACTTTTCAAAATAAAAATAGTTGCAGGAATGAATTTCAATACAAATAATATTTCACTAAGTAATAAAATCTCACTTGATTATAATTCATAAGATTTCCTCTCTAAAATGAAAATATGAGTGTCTATATATGTCTTTACTAAGTTCAAAAAGATAAAGAAGGTGGCTCATTCAGATTAGCTTTATATATATATATATATATATATATATATATATATATACTCATTTATCACAGGTAGAGCCTCTAATACCAACAGAAATTTATAGCCTGGGCAGGGTTACCTTTTACCCAACAATGATTCATTGTCCCATCCATCTACTATTACAATCTTCCAAAATAAGTTCAATAGTATATACTTTATCTCTTTGGAAACTTTTATTTTAATCACTTAAAAGCCATTGCCTTCGCTTGGTAACCAAATATTGACAATGCCATTCACTGGTTGTAACTAAACTGATTAAGCTGGCTCTTCATGAGACCCCTTTCCTTTTGATATAATCTCAATTCATTACCCTGTTTTGGTAGATAGTATTGGTAATGTCAGTTTATCTATTTTCCTATGAACATGGTAAACAAGCTCATGATTAGATTTATTATCTTCTAATATTTAGCATTTTTTTTTAATTACATTCTAAAAATTGAAAATTTTACCAGATGGGGTGAATCATTGGTCCTTTTGAGGATTCTGGATGATAATTTTAGAGTTTAAGATTGCTTATATGTAAAGAATATTTACTATGTTAAAGATTATTTTCTTGACTGATAGTAGAGTAACCATACTTTATAAAAGTGAGATTTTATCAAAGAATAAATAACTTCATTGAAATTAATTTCTTTCAGCGAAATAAAAGCTATTTCATATTCGAATTTTACAATTATTTCCTTAACAATTCTTTTCATAGAAGCGATAAATCAAAAATATTCTCTAAGATCTTTATTCGAAAATCCAAAAGTAAATGCCATTCAACTTTAATTTTCCTAAGATAAGAAAGGAAAATATTATATAGGGAATAGAAGGGGTTACCTCCTATGAAAAATATTTCTTTTAAATTTTCCCATTAATAGGCAAAGAATCTCTTTTACCTGATAGATCTTGCAATAAAAATATTTTTGGGCCTATTTCCTCTATGATTTGAAATGGTCCAAGCCACAGTCTTTGGAATTTGGTATGTTTACCTTTTTCCTTGTGTGTCTTATCCCATTTTAGTACGAGATCTCCAATTTGAAATGTTTTTGGAGTGACAACAGTTGTATCAAACGAAGATTTAACTAACTATTGATGATGTGCATGAGTAACTTTATCTTTTTCTCTTTCCTCTTCAAGTTTAAGGATTTGGAATTGTCTTACTTGCAAAGAAGAAGAGGGTGATTCATCAATCAATTGGACTAGGACAAGAGAGGGAATAACTACATTAGTAGGAAGAACAACTTCTTTCCCATAAACAAGATTAAATGGAGAAGTGCCAATGGAGGCCTTTTGAGTTATTAGATCTGCCCAAAGAGAAAATATTAATGATTTGTGCCAATTTCTTTGATTCTGGTCAACAGTTCGTTTAATGATTCTAATCAGTTTTTTATTTGTTGATTTTGCTAAACCATTTCCTTGAGGATAATAGTTAGTAGAATATTTTAGTTTAAAACCTCTTTTAATGGAAAATTATATCATAGCAACTCCTGAGAAATAAGATGTATTGTCAAACATCAAAGCAGTGGGTAAACAAAATCTAGTTATGATAAATTGATCAATGAAATCAATAATATTCTCAGAGTTGGCTACTTTTAGTAGGAATTGCTTCCACCCATTTAGTAAAATAATCGGAAGCTGTGAGGATGTATTTATGATGTTTGGAAGAGTTAGGAACGATCTCACCAATTATATCTAATCCCCATTGTTCGAATAGTTGTTCGATATTAACTGGTTGTAATGGAAAAGCTGGTTTCCTTTGTCTTCCAGATGCACTTTGGCAGACTTTTCATTTCCTCGCATAATCATGAGTTTCTTTGAAAAGTATTGGCCAATAGTAACCTACGTGCAGGATTTTATGTGATGTTGTATTTCCTCCAAAATGTCCTTCGGCTAGTCCATCGTGGAGTTCCTGCAAAAATTTATCTGCTTCAGTTTTCTCTAAGCATCGTAATAACACGAAATCAAAGTTCCTTTTAAACAATACATCGTTTATCATTTCGTATTTCTTAGCTTTCAATATTAAAGCACACTTTATTTTATAACTGAGTTGCATGGGGGCATATCCATTTTTCAAATAAAACTTAAGATCAGCATATTGAGACTGAGCATTGTTGAGGCTTACCTCAGACACTTGAACATCATTACCTGGATTTGATTCTGATGATAAATGGGATGCTCATGTTAGCATTCTGCAAAAACCTTGACCTCTAATAATTTTAGAAGGTCTAATTTCTACATAATATTATTGTAAATCAGTTACCTAGTTAGCCCTTTTCTCTCCTACTTCTCTTTGCATCAAAAATTACCTTACTGTAGAGAATGGAACTATTATCTTGGTGTGAGTTTTGAGGAGAAATGGCCTAAAATTCTGTATAGATTTGAAGACATAAAATTCTTGTTTCTCAACAGACGAATAGTTTATTTCTACAACTTGCAAATTGGAACTGGAAAATGATATTGGTGCTTCAATTTTCTGGTCATTGAGCTGTGTTAAAACAACAACATAGGATGTATCTAATGAGAATGTATATAAAATGAAAGGATTAAGAAAATTAGGAGTAGTCAAGAATGGAGCATTAAAATTAGATTTTTTTATTAAATCGAATGATTCTCTTTCATTATGCCCCCCACTTGAAGACTGAATTTTTCTTAATCATTGTTTGTAAAGGAAAAACTATCTGTGAAAACTCAGGGACAAATCTCTTTACAAAATTTATCTGTCCAAGAAATGACTGCATGGTTTTCTTATTATGAGGGAAAGGAATCCTTTTAATTTATTCGATTATTTCGGGATCGATATAAATACCCTTTTTTGAGACGATGAATCCTAAAAATAATCATTCATCTAAAGAAAAGTATGACTTTTTCGAGTTAAGTGAGGTTCCATACTTTTTTCATCGCTCAAAGACTTGTTTTAGGTCATTCGAGTGATTAGTTCTTTGTCCAGAAAAGACTGTGATGTCATCTAGATAAATAACCACTGATTTTTTAATGAGTCCTCTAAAATTTGTGTCCATGGATCTTTGGAAAATGGCACTTGCATTGTTTAACCCGAATGGCATCTTCTGATAGCCATAAGTCCCCCACTTAATCCTGAATGTGGTCTTTATTAATATATCGTCTGGGTGTACCAGGATTTGGTTATATCCTGAAAACCCATCTAGAAAAGGCATAAGTTCAGATCAGCTATAGTTTGCAGTACTTGTTCCATGGTTGGTAATGGAAAATTGTCCTTATGACATGCTTTATTTACATTTCTAAAATCAATGAAAATCCTAATGTCACCATTTTGCTTCCTGACAGAAACCAAATTTGATACCCACTTTGAATGTATAACGAGAAAGATAATTTTATCTTTAAGAAGCTTATTCAATTTGGATTTGATCTGAATTTCAAGATTAGGATGAATCTTCCTTAACTTCTGTTGGACAAGTTTCTCATTTGAAATCATAGGGATAGTGTGTTGAATAACATAAGTGTCATTTGTTTTTAGATCATTATAAGCCCAAGCAAAAACACTTGTTTAGGTCCTTAATAACTTGAGAAATGATATTCTTTCTTCAAAAAACAAACCAAGACCTAAGTTGACATTTTGTGGTTTATCATCGGTTCCAAGATTTACTAGCTCAAATATTAAATTTGAATTTAAGTTTTAGAATTAGTAACTCTCTTGAATCTATCTTTTAAATCATAAAGGTCTTCAAGTTTGATAACTCACTCTGGTATTGGATTTTCAGCATGTTCTTCCTTTATCTGAATGTCCTATTCATGCTCATCTAGGATTTGACTATCATAATATCCTTCAGATGTAAGGAAATCTGTGATATCAGAATCATGATTAAAGACTCTCCAATTAGTAATATTATCAGGAACAGATGGTCTAAAAATCAACTCGATAGAAAACCTATCGAGACTAAATTCTTGCGAGGGAATTAATTTTGATGCTATATTGGCCAATAAATCTGCACTAGCATTTTGTATTCTGGGCACAAAGGAGATATTAAAAGCTAAGAAATGAGAATTCAAATCCTGAACTAATGACTGAGAATGTTTAAGACGTCCAAAATGACAATGGATAGTATTTCTTACTTGTTTGATAATGATTTCTAAATCTCCAAATACTTGTAGATGTTTAATGCCAAGGTCAATTTCTTTATACAAACCTTGAATCAGTGCTTCATATTCGGCTGTGTTGTTTGTGCAATTGAACTCAAGTTTGTATGCTAGCGTGGTATTTTATCCTTCAAGGCTTATCAAAATACATCCAGCTCCTGCACCATCTTCTGATTTAGAACCGTCAAAATAAAGAATCCAAAATAAATAATTAACTACTGGTTTATTTACAAAAACTTTACATTTAGAAGTGCATATTTGGAAAAAAAAATCAATTTGAGAGATAATTGCATTATCGAAGAAGGGTGATGGTTGGGCATTAAAGTTTCCAAGAAATTATTCTCTCGAGTAATTTCCAATAATATTATTATTGAATGCTACTACCTCATTGATTCCTTCAAGATCATTCATTTTAGGTTTCATGAATTTCTCGTGGTCTACTTGAATTTGGTTTGGATTTCCATTATAGGTTAGCCACATGTGTGACCAGTATGTTGCGAAATATCCATGAAGTTTCTCAGACCAACCTTTGCTCAATACTAAACCATAAAATTCAGGATTATCAGCTACCAAAATATCAAGTATCTGGGCAACCTTAGGGTTTGATGATAATCTAATGGAAACATAATTTATTTCTCCTACAACCTCTACTTTTTTCCTATCAAGTTGTACTATATGAACAGGATAATTTTGAGGAGTTATGTTCAATTTAACACATATTGATTTTGGCATGATATTAAAGGAAGCCCCTGAATCAATTAAGCAATTATGGGCATTCTTATTAAAGATCTCATAGGTCAAGAGGAATGGAGGAGTATGAGAGATGGATCGATCACCTATCATAATAAGATCTGTGGCATCTATTTTAGTTGCATGAGAAGGAGGTTTACCCATATGATTTATCAACTTGAACTACTACTAGAGCAGGTAAGGCTGAAGCAGGAACTGCATTCAAATATCTAAGTAAAATATTCTGTTGTTGTTTCAATTCAGTAAGTTCATGGGTTGAGATATTAGCCCTGGTCTTTTTCATATCTTCCACTATATTATATTCAATGATATCAGAGACTTCCATTGTCTTTCATGTAGATGGAACATCTGAAGGAGAAGGTTTAGTCTATGTAGCCTTAGACGTGGAATTCTTACTTACTATTTTTTCTTTAGCAGGAGTTGAATTCTTTTCTTTTTTATTAGGCTGTGTTGCATCAGTGTTATTCTTTCTTTTTGTACTAACGGGTAAAGCTTCGTGTTGTTCATCATTTGGTAGGATGAAATCCCGCATACCATTTAGTTCAACTTATTCTTCGACTTCATTTTCTTCTTCCTCTATTTGCTCTTCTTATTTTTCTTGATCAGACTCAGCATTAGATGTAATGTTGGGTGCCTAAGAAGTAGGAGACTAATTTTTCTTGAAAGGCCTGAAAGTCTTCTTTGTACTGGAACTTTCAACAACTTGTTTTTTGATGTTTGCCATTTCATGTGTCATGGTTTTTAGTACTTTCTCAAGACCTTCTACATCAAAAGGATCTTTTGGTGGCTTTTTCTTTGAATCATATTTGAAAGAGACTTTCTTGGATTTCATGTATTCATGAGAAATCTTCTTTTCAAGGGCTATAATATGTTTCTCTACAGACAAAGCTTCCTTCATGTTTTCTGGTAATGTAGCTAACTTCGCCCTATCAAAAAAAATGGTTATGTTAGATGGAAGATAAGAAATATACCACTCAATTTGAACCTCAGCACCAGGAACTGATGTAGCAAGGATTTTATTGAGTAATTTATTAAATCTAGAATTGAATTCTTTTATTTTTTCTCTTGTCTTAGCATTAAGATTTGATAGGTCGTTGACAAGTGATGCAGTGGTTCTGTCATCTCCAAACTTAGCTAAGAATTGTTCTTCAAACATATTCCAGCTAGTTATAAATAGAGAAGGTAATGAAAAATACCAAGATCCTGCAGATCATGTAAGATTATATGGAAATAATCTGACTACACAGTCTTCTTCAATCACCTCTTTCAAATTGATGGCTAACATATAATTATGGATATGTTCTTCGGCTGGAAGGCCATCATCTGGATTGAATTTAGGTAACCATATTTCAGGGTATTTAGGAAGAGGATGAAGAGGATTTGGTATTTGCACAACACCTAGATTATTCCATGGTTTTACATTTGGTGGAGGTTGTTGGCCTACCATTGTACCTTGGGTGGATATGATGAGTGAATTTTGAGTTGAAGAAGAGGCAGGTTGAGTGTTAGAACTAGTTCAAGGTGAATTAGTTTGGGTACTAGAATTAGTTGAACTAACAATGATGGTTGGAATAGAAGTTGTTGAAATGAGTGGAGGTAATGGAGGTGAATGAGGTGGATTATTGGATAAGACCTCGCTGGTGGTTGACTGTGACTCAGTCTTATTTATTTTCCTTAGAGAAGTTAGGAAATTCAAAAGGAGGGATTTTTGTATTATGAGTTTCTGATCGAGTTAATATTCGTCTTGGTTGTAAAGAAGATGAAACACTAGTTTCATATGTTTGAGAAGTTTCAGTATTTTCAGCAAAAATGGATACTCTCGCTAACTTTTCAATTAAAGACTGAAATTCTGGGGAGTTATGGTGATAATTTGAAGATAGTATTTGTTGAGTTTCACTAGGAGACTTGGGAGAAGAATGTTCAACTTAGGATCTAAAGGGTTTAGATCTAGAAGTTAAAGGGGATCTAGAGGGACAGAGACTCTTAGATTTGCCTTTAGATTGATTAAAAAAAAATTCCATTCACGATGGCCCTCCTTATATCACCAAAATGTTGAAGCATCAAAATTTTGTTGCAAAAACATGGGGGAAAACCACTCGGTTCAGACCTTAGAGAAAGTATTTTTTTTCGTTTGGTTTAGTGGCTCTGACTGGGATAAAGGGACCAATTTCCCAATAAGGATAATGAGGGTGTGTTTGTTTATAACATTCAAATGGAAAAATGATTTAATTTATCATATGCAGTGACAAAATATATATTCTACTATATGCCCAGGAGTATTCATTCTTCAATGTGATCTAGAAGGATATCTTTCAACAATTGGTAATGAAGATTATTCAATGGTTGAAAGAGATGAAAATTATGTAAAAATAATTATTTTGACAAAATAGTTTAATCAAAACAATTGTCAGATATATATCACATTCATAAGTTCGATCATATATGAGATAAGTAACCATAGATAAATATCAGTACAAAAGTGCATTTAACATTTATTTATGTCAACAACTTTCATATATAATACAGATAAAATATAATTGTCAATTCAAGAAGTAAAACTTAACATAATGTGTAGAAATACCATATATACGAGGTTCTACTCATTCAAACCGACAGTAGTATTCTACTCCTCTTCACGTCAAAGAAATTCAATGAGTACAAAAGTGCAACTTCAGTTAAATGACTTTACTATCAAAATAAAATAGACTTTGTTCCATTAATACATCAAGGAATTCACAAACATATAGAAGTGCATTCCTTTGCAAATGTTTTTTGACAAATTTCTAGAACCTTCTCTAAATGCCCGAGAAGGGTTTAAATACTAAACTAAATATGTCAAAAATAGATTATTACATAAAAATTTGAGGAGGTTTCAAACAACCTTCCTCATAATAAGTAAAATAAACTACAACCTAGAAATAAATATAATGAGATTGCTTAGGTGGGCTAATCTTCTTTAGTCACTTGATCTCTGATGTGGAAAATATCCACCATCGGCTTCAACTGAGCTGGTTGTGTGATATCGGATCTGACCTGGCCTTTAAACACGACATTTGAAAGTGTTGGCAATGATTTCTTAGTGGAATCAGTTAAGGATTGTAGAGTCATGCACTGATGATGTGATTTGATCATAAATTTCCAGTAATTTTCTTGATCTAACTTGGTTATATTCTTGATAGCTTCTGCCTGTGTCTCTATGCTTTCATTCCACTGTGTTTCCAATATTTTGAGCTCATGGATCACTTCGGTTGTATATTCTTTGATAAGTTTAGCATTTAGAAGTTGTCCATTAACATACTCGATGATCTCATTTGTATGATTTTTTGCCTGTGATGGTGCCTTCTCTTTCAGTCTTGACTGCATTTCCCAGTCTTTAAATAAAATATCTTTGTGAAACTTATCAATTTTCAGGAGATCACCCTTCTTTCCTATATCAAATTCTTGCCATTAGATGAATTCAGAAATTTTCTTTTGGACCTTTTCACATTCCAGTCTTCTATTTTCCACTTTTTGAATCAAAATTTTATTGCTTTCACAATATGAATTGGTAGCTGAGAATTGCTAACAAAAAGTATTTTTTTGTTGCTTCAATTTTTCATTCCATTCAAGTGCCTCTTTTATAAACAGTCATGTTTGAGGCTGGCATTTAAGCTTATCCATCACTATCTCTATCTATGTATCCTTCTCATAAATCTGTACTTGATGTTGCAACTTTAATCTTTCAAATTATTTCTGGAACTGTGACATTTTCATCTCAATTTTCTTATTTGAATTAAGCTTTTCTTGTTCCAGTTGTCTTTCCAATTCTTGAACTTTATCTTCCTTTTGTTCAATCAGAAGATTCACTTCTGTTGCTTTATCAATTGTAGCATTTTCACATGCACCTGGAAACTGTGACAGTTTGGTAAGATGTTCTATAGGATTTGCAAAAGAGTCTTTCCAGACAACATCTACTGATTCATTATTGATAGTTTTCATTGTTTCATCAAATCTTCATCTTTTCCTCCTCTTTACTACAACTTTGTGATTTGGGTTGTAGAAAACATCTAGCTGAGGTATTTCCTCAATATTTAAACTGATTTCTTCAGTTGGGTAGGCTGGGATGATCTATTGTTCTTGAACATCTGGTACCTACTGAAGTGCCAGTGTGGTTTCTACTAGATTCTGAGTTTTCTCAGGAGTTTTAAAATTTTTTGATCCTTTTGGATTAGGATTTGATGTTGTCTCCATTGCTTTGGTAAGCTTTGTCCATTCTGTCTTTAAATTTTGTATTTGATATTTCACTGTCTTCTCAGGTGTAGTTTAAACATGTTGAACTTCTTTTGAAGATGCTTTTAATATTTCAGTTTCAACAGTTTCTTCCTCAGTTTGAATATCAATTCCTTTAATTACTTTTTCAATTATCTTCTCAGTGTTTTCATTTTTGATTTCAGATTCATTATCAAAATAATCTGAACTATGAGACTGGTGTTATGAATTATCTGAATCTCGAATTGATTTTTCTTGTGACTCATCTTCTGACATATATTTTTCTTCATCATCTAAACTGATGCTCGGAGTTGGCCTTTTGACATCTTCCATTAGTAACAAGTCTAATGGGACTGTTTCTAACCTCTTGTTTTTTTATTCATGAAAAGCTTTAAGGTCTACTACACTGAGCTTATTGGATGCCATTTTTAACACATCTGCAAATTTCTCTACCCATTCAAACAAATCATCAAACATATCCTTTTCATTCATGAATGGTCTGAGTTTAAGACTAGTGGTAAAATTTTAGACCACATCATATCATACTGCCTCACTAGAATTAAAGCCAGATTCAATGAAGTAATGTTTGGAATTTCTTTCGCTGCATGACCTATGTCAAAAAGGGTGAAGGTACCACACTGTAATGGGAATGTAGGCAAGATGGATTTCTTGGAATCTCTAAGCTGCTTTGTTAGACCGTTTAAAAGAACTTGATATGCAATTTCTCTAGCCAAGATTTTATCTGGAACATATTAGAGTAGAACATGAGGGGAAGAAAGACTCCCAAAAACTCTAACATAAGTAAAATTTTCCTCACCAAACCATCTGGCCATAGGTAAAACATCGACACTGGTTTCTTTAGAAATTCTAGGAGCTCTCTCATTAAAAATGATGTGATAAATGGGAAACATAACTCGATGACAAATCTTGTAGAAATGTAAATGAAATTCAGACTCCAATTGGGCTTTATGATAAATATGAATAGGGTTAGGGTCTTGGCTTGTCCATTTCCAACCCATAATAGGAAAGTTTGAGCAGAAACTGTAATATCCCAAAATGGGATCTGCTAGCAAGGCATGACTGGAAAAAGCATTTTCCAGTAATGGATGCTACAGGAATTGAAATCAGGACCTGGATCCCTTAGAAAAATGTGTCTAAGTGCTAAATCCAAGAGGAGGCTCCAAATAAATCCTTCTAAGTGGGTTAAACAGATCTCCCACACTTAGATGTCCTCAAAAAGTGCCCGATGAAGGGACTGCAGCAATACATGAACATGAAATGGAGAAAAAATGTTATTTTATGAAGTCTGCACACATGAAGAAGTAGATAGCCAACCGATGTATAATATAGCAGAAAATGTGTTCAATGCTTTGAGGAATCAATCACTCAATTTCGGCAATGAAAGCCGCAAAGAGACATGTACAAGACAATATAGCAACATTATTATGCAGAAATGTCATATGGCTAAAATAACGCAGTTCATTAGAGACACTGCAACAAAGTACATGATAACATAATGATATAACAATATCAGCTCAAGAAATGAGGGGGATCAAGGTCTCAACCCCTGAAAATAACAATACAACAATCCTCAAGATGATTGGCTACAATATAGATACAAATGGCAAATCTGCAGAAATGTCGGAGTTGCTGGATAGCAGCTACAACTCAGAAATAACTGGAGATGGCTGAAGATGATGTGCAATCTGAAATAAACCTCCTCCAACAGATCTATCAAATGATAGGTTGATCCTATCCCTGAAGATCTCTTCCTCCAAGATGATGGTGCAAGCCCCCATTGTAGGTACTCACTGAAATAACGCAGTATGGAGAATGGATTGCACTGTCTATGATGGGATATGCTTGGCCTTGATGCCAAGATATGAAATTCAGCTCTGAAACCTTCCCTACTAACCTTTCCAAGGAATAGAGACTCCCTCCTCTGAAATATGAGACAAGGAATGGTGTTGTGGAACCCCTCCACTGCAACACCCAGCAACACTATGTTATACTTCAGCAGAAATAACACAGTGACTGAAGAAGTGGCTTTGGCATTGAGCCAAGATGTGGAGAAAATGAAGAGAAATCCTTCAAGAGGCCTCTCAAGAAGGAGAGGAAATCCTAAACAGGAATCCCTTGTGCTAATCATCACTGCAACTCAGCTGAACAGTCGGAGACTACAAATAGTCTGAACAGACAAATATCAATATACTCAAAGATGTCTCACTATGGCTGCCTCTTCGTCCTTTTATGCAAGTGAATGTCTCTTTACCCTAGACCCCACACATTAGGGTTTCTTCCACAAGGAATATTCCTCCCTCTCAAACTGCGTTGTCTTCTCATGCAAGCTACACCTCTTAGGCAACGTTGTTGACTTGGTCAAACTTGACCTTGTCCTCATGCAATTGCCCCCTTTTCACACTGGAAGGTGCAAAATTAAGCTGCTCCATTGATACTTTTCACACTATGAAGGATCTTATTCCTACTCATGGGCATTTTACCCATTTTATTCACCTCCTAGATGAAATAAGAAAAAATTAATATTCCAATTCGCTGCTTGCAAATTTTGGAATATTACAGTCCTCCCCTCTCAAATATTTCTTGTCCTCAAGCAAGTGCAAGGATAAACTGAATTATTTCCTCCTCCTCTCCCTGTAGCATCAATTTATGATAATCTCCTCCCAGTGAAGTGATGCTATCTCATCAATCAAGCCTCCACATTGCTCCTCCTCAGCATACAAGTTAGCTATCGAGCTATCATCATGTGAAAGTGAAATACTCAAGAGGATGACAAGGTGATGTCCAGAGGTACCTTTGAAGAATGGGATCTGAAATATAATGGGAACTATCTTTCCCATATGGATCCTCGATTTCCAAGCTATTAGCCATGCAAACTGAGTCACCTTCCAACTAGGAAACTCCTGGAAACTGTCATCCACCTTTGGCTCCGGCAAAGAAGGTGGGATGAAAATCTGCACATGGTAGACAAAATAGCCTACCCCACGCTGTCCATCTCTCCACTTAAGATAAGTGTAGAGTGTTTGCTGGTCCTGGGATGTAATAAGGTTTCTCTCAAGTGGGAAGATGAGGACTAGACCCCCAAAGATATCTCCTCCAACGCTGCAAATCATGCTGGCCCAAGTATCTCCATATATGATGAGTTGGAAGTCATCAACATATGGCATGCCTTCTATCATATGGCTCACCTCATATGGAAACAAATGAGTTGCTCTAGTTTCCATATCATCTCCCACGCTCCCCTTAGAGCATGTAGTGCAAAAAGAGTGAGGAATTTCTTCCTCAAAGGACACATTCACCCAATGTTTCTCTCTCCCAAGTATGCTTCTCATAAAGACAGAAACAATAGAGCCATAGGGAGAAAAGATGAGAATCATACTTTCTGCCATATGTAAAAAATGAGAAGGACAATGGTCCCTCAAGTGAAACCAACGTATCTTGACTCTCAACTACAATAGAGACTGATAAAAAGTGTGGCCTCTCAACCACTTGCCTGCTGCTCCAATCTCCTCATAAGTATGGAGGAAGTGAATAATGTAATGTGTACAATGAGCATGTCCTCCATAATATCTATCTTCCCCAAGTCCTCCTAGGGGATTTCCATCAATCATGCTTATGGCCTCAACTAAACCATGTGGTCTAGAAAAAATAATGCTCCTCCTTGGAGCAACATCCTGCACATATATGGTCAAGGGATACATACATACATTAGAGAAATCATGTAAACAATCAACACCCGTACCATATGTTTTTATCATACAAGTGGAGTGGCTCATAAGTGAGTCCCCTCTCATTTCCAAAGGGGAAAGAGGTGGATGTGCTAACTCTCTAAAAGCATCATGTCTCTCCTCCGTCTCCATCTGGTCCATGCATCTTCTCATATGCTAATATATCTCCTCCTCAAAGCCCTCCCAAAAATACCCCTCCATGATGGTGTGGTATGCTCTCATAGAACAAGTGGGACTGAAAAGGAAATCCTCATGAGCTACTTGTAGCAAATTCTCCTTGAGCTTGGAAGCTCTAGGAAAGAAGATCCTACCATGATAAAAGATGACCCCGTTTATGACTGAATATCCCTCCTCATGCAACTGGTCATCCAATATCATACAAGTACGAAGATCCTTGGAATACTCCACCAATAGTTGGGAGTTCCAATATGGATATATCCTCCATAGTGACAGCATTGATGATCTCTCATGAAGAACATCTGTCATATGGTCATACTTCTCTTTGACATCTCCCATGCCAAAGATGCAAGTTGGAAGGCTGCTATCCTTCCCCTGCTACTTCTGCCACATCACATAATCTGAAATGGAAGTGGGTACTGATGATGTTGAGGGAATGTTCCTCTCTCCTTGAGTCTACCCAAGACTCCCAACGTTGTATCAAGCTCTCCCAAGGTTCCCACTCCTCTGAAATCACTGAGGGGTGTCTCAACTGGTGAAGCATCCATCCTCCTCTGCTAATCCAGTGGTCTCCCGGGCAAAATGTCTCCATGCAATGAGACATCCTCAACAAGAGATGACTAAATATATGAATGGAAAAAACTCTCCATGCTTCCACTGCATAATCCAATCACCTTCTTAGGTGCATCAACCTCCAGAAATGGACAGGGATGTGTACTCCTCATCTCATGATGTTGGGTCTTCTCCCTACCTCCTCCTTGTGTCTCCATGGTTCCACACCTCCTCAACAATGGCACATGTAGAACATGAGTTGTGCCTTGATCTCCACACATGAGATCCTGGGGACTTCCTTGCAAAGATGCAAGCATCCCTCTACTTGGAGCAAGATATCCTCCTTCCTCTGCATTAGGTGCTAGATCAACTCCAGATCTATCAGCGTTGTTGCTCTCAATCTCTGCAACATGAGTAGGAAAACTCCCAATGATTGGACCCCTTTTTGAAAAAGAGATCTCCATGCTCTCTTGCTCAACAGTGTCAGAAGAAATTTCCTCTTCCAGTAAAGTATGGTGCAATTTTTCAGCCTTCCCCTTGGTTTTCTGCAATGGTACTGCGTTCTCATGCAAGGGTTTTGTTTGATTTTTCTTGTTTGTCTCCACCATGTGTGTTTCATGAATCCTTCTATCAAATATTTTCACTAATTCCGTAATGAAACTAGCATAGGATGCAATGTTTACATTTCTCAAAGAAAAGGATTCAAAGATCCACAAGGCATAAGCCTTACCTCTCAAATGCAGCGCTGCAACTCTGATGGCTTCATCCTCTGGCATTTTTCGCTGCTACAAGAAGGTATCTAATTCTCCCACCCAAGCCTTGGCTAAACATGTAGGTGAACCTTCAAAGGTAGAGAGAATAAATCTGTCTTGCCGCTCTCTTCCATTCACCTTCATCTTGAAAAACTCTGAAAAACTAAGATGATCTCGGAATTTCTAAGTTTGAAGCTCATACTCTTTCAATAAATCACTAAGGGTTTCCCTCCTAACAACCTCTTCTTCTTTTTCCATCTTCTTCCTGGCAATCCTGGGCATGTGACTGCGTTGTGTGTTAGGGTGTGTCGCTTCTAGCTCACACTCCTCATGTGACAATCTAGAGTTTGCTTTTGATCCAAACCCTCTAGGAGATTCTCCATACATCTTCCTCCTGATCTCCTTGAATTATTCATGAATCATATGTACAGATTTAGGAAGAAGCTTGGTAAGCTTATCCCCTTTTTATTTTTCTCCTCCAAAAGATGGATTCTTTTTCCTGCTTATTTCTTTGTCTCCTTCTCGATGAGAATAGGAAGCGCAAGGTTCTTCCTCTTCTTTCTGCTTATCCTCCTTGGGGAGGTTCTTCATGGATCTGAAATATGATGATATAAAACCCATTGTCTTCAATATTCTGATCTCTTGGGCTTAGACTCACAGGCTGAGCCAAGATTATGCTTTGATACCACTGTAATATCCCAAAATGGGATCTGCTAGCAAGGCATGACTGGAAAACGCATTTTCTAGTAGTGGATGCTACAGGAATTGAAACCAGGACCTGGATCCCTTATAACAATGTGTCTAAGTGCTAAATCCAAGAGTAGGCTCCAAATAAATCCTTCTAAGTGGGTTAAATAGATCTCCCACACTTAGATGTCCTCAAAAAGTGCCCGATGAAGGGACTGCAGCAATACATGAACATGAAATGGAGAAATAATGTTATTTTATGAAGTCTGTACACATGAATAAGTAGATAGCCAACTGATGTATAATATAGCAGAAAATGTGTTCAATGCTTTGAGGAATAAATCACTCAAGCTCGGAAATGAAAGTCTCAATGAGACATGTACAAGACAATATAGCAACACTGTTATGCAGAAATGTCATATGGCTAAAATAACGCAGTTCATTGGAGACACTGCAACAAATTACATGATAACATAATGATATAACAATATCAGCTCAAGAAATGATGGGGAGCAAGCTCTCAACCCCTGAAAATAACAATACAACAATCCTCAAGAGGATTGGCTACAATATAGATACAAATGGAAAATCTGCGGAAATGCCGGAGTTGCTGGGTAGCAGCTGCAACTCAGAAATAATTGGAGATGGCTGAAGATGATGTGTAATCTAAAATAACCCTCCTCCAACAGATCTATCAAATTATAGGTTGATCTTATCCCTGAAGATCTCTTCCTCCAAGATGATGGTGCAAGCCCCCACTGCAAGTACTCACTGAAATAACGCAGTATGGAGAATGGATTGCGTTGTCTATGATGGGAGATTCTTGGCCTTGATGCCAAGATATGAAAACAAATCAGCTTTGGAAACCTTCCTTAATAATCTTCCTGTGGAATAGAAGCTCCCTCCTCTGAAATATGAGACAAGGAATGGTGTTGTGGAACCCTCCACTACAACACCCAGCAACATTACGTTATATTAGGGTCCCGTGATTTGGCCGATTGGCTAGCCAAATGACGATGTAACATCAAACCAAGCTTTGGAGCCCAAGGACCTAGCCTTCCCGGACTCAGAGAGGGCTCTCTCTATATGTGTAAAAGATGTCGGTGTGTTTACTTGCGGTGTTCTGATATTAGGCTAGTTATGAAGTATGTTTTTAGTTTTTTGGTTTTTTAAGTTTGTGAGGGATGAAACCGATCAAATACATAAACTGGATAACAAGATGTAGATAAATTGGGCTATGGGGTCAAACAGGTCAAGGAAGCTATGAGGTGATGATGTAAAGCTGCTGTAGGGCCGATTTGATTCACGGTAGAAGGGAGCTTTGGGCAAAATGGATTAAATGGACAGTAAGTTGGTGAAAGACAAGGGATTTCAAGTGCAAACTAGTTAATAGCATACATAAACATGTAATAGCAAGCCATTAATCATGCTAGGGATACTATAAGCTAATCAATACATAGAAATCAAACATTCCACCCATACATAGAGGTATATGACCCTCTAACTTCGGGAAAAGGCTATCAGACTTTGGGGAAAACACATGAGACAAACTAACAACTCATAAACTATGCCGGAACGCCTAAACATAGTCTCTAAGTCATTGGGCACTTGGACAAATAAGTTTTCATAGTTTTAGGCAAAGGGCTAGATCGGGACTAGGCCTCTTTGGTTCAACAAAATGATCAACAAATCAGTCAAAGAGAAAGTTTTATGGACAGAACTATGGGCAGCTGATAGGTAGGTAGGGCAAACCATACATCCTACTCAACATACATGGAACTGATGAATAAAACTTAGCAACAATACCTTAGATTACTAAAGAGCAACTAAGAATTCTTTAGCATAACTAAGGGAGAAGAAAACATCAAGCTATGAAGATTCAGGGATTTTGAGGTGCCTCCATGGGCATGTCTCAAAATCAATCTTTATTGATCTATAGCAGCAAGAAAAATGAAATATGAGTGAAAACTAGAAGACAAAACACATTAAGAAGCACTATACCATTCTACCATGTCAAGGAATCCATCAACAAGCCTTCAACATTCCTCAAAAGCATCCAAGAGGCAGTCCAAAAATCATAACTCAAGTGTATTCTTCAAAGCTCATATGACCAATGCATTAATTCTTCTCTCAAGTTCAGCCTCCTGATTTACAATGAGAACCATGGAATAAATAGGCTTGAGGAAGGAAAACCTCATGGAGCAACTAGCTATCCCATTGGCCAAGTCAAAATATCTAAACTTGTCCTCGAGGCTTTGCAAAGCCCAAGGCACAAAATATCCCATAAAATATCTAAAAAACTGCTAAAAATGGAAATTATATTGACTTTACATGATTTCCCAATGATAAAAATAGCTTAACGCACATTTGGGAAAAGCAGATTTTTGGAGTTCAAAAATTACAAAAATACTTCATATTTATGCCTGAAAAAGGTCCCCTGATTTGCTGGATGCAAATGGAAGCCTTCCCGATGTCGAAATGAGGCTCATGATGGCTCGTTGGAAATCTCTCTGTGTCTTCTTTCCAATGCAAGTGGAATCATCTCAATCTGATCTCTGAAAGTCCCTCAAAACTGTACCTGTGTGCAAAAACCCAGAAAATAGCAGGCTGCTGATATGGCGGGCAGAACGTGCAAAATGAGGCTGTTTTTCGCCAATTTGAGGGGGCGAATGATCTTCAAATGCCCTGAAAATCGCTGGAGACCTGCTCATGGAATTATGGCATCCATCGGTATCATCCTCCTCCCTTGACAAATCCTCGAACTGAAACGGCGTAATTATGAGTTTTTGACTAAAAACCCAAAAAATGCCGAAAAACAAAAAGTTGCCGAAATAGGCCCAAAATTGGCATGCATGACCCTCAAGGGTCCATAGCAACATGCTCCGAATATGATGCCAAAATATCAAGGGCTGATATGTCTTTCTTCTCTTTCCGTGTCGGGCGCTCCTTAAAACTGTTGTTCTTGATCATCATCCTTATGCTGTTGCTCAAACTGCTGAGCTGCTGCTGTTCAGCACTATCCTCCTCTGGTTCCTGCTTCTGCTGATCTTCACCACCGTCATGTTGCTCCTGTTGTCTTGCTTTGGAGGCATTTTGACCTAACTATGCTTTGGAAGAAACCAACTGCCTTTTATGAACAATGCCCTGCTGGATTGAAAATGGCCACTATACTGTTTGGACAGATATGGACACTATGGATTTGAATAAGATGCAACAATGTTTCTTTGAATAAGTCACCTCTGTACTTCTTAAAAACAGTCCTTCAACTCTGTATGCACTTCAGCCATGCAAACTTTTAATCAATGGTACCATGTGTAAAAGATGGGATAACTGCTTTGTAGATTCCCTGTGTACTGTTTTGAACAATCACCCCTCTTGTGATTTGGTTAGGCCAACCTACACTGGTAATTGTGTTTTCAAAACAAAACTCAAATATTAAAAAACCCTGCTCTTCAGGTCATTCACCTTTAAAAAATACCTCTGTCAACAGATTCCTGTAGAGACCATACAGTGGAAAGAAAGGAGAACTTTTGGTTAGGTGAAGTGTTAAGGAAAACACCTTTCTCTGGTGACTTTTGAGAAGTCAATCATCACCTTTAAACCTCTGCCTTTGATGTCGAAATCCAACATTAACAACCTATGTTTTTCACTATGCTGTTTACCTTTGAAAATCTCTGTCAACCAGTCTTCAACATGATACAATATGGTTTCTAGGAAAGGCAGGCTCAAGTTGGATGTATAACTAATGCACAGTGGTTTTTAGGAAATATACTCTCTGCTTGTGAGTTTAAAAGATCAACATAATACCTACACCTCTGTTTTAATATCAAATGCAATCACCAGGTATTCTGCCCTTTAGACAGTGGCCATTTTCACTTGTGAAGTTTTGAGAAATTTAACACCACTTTGGTACCTCTGCCTTTAATGTCGAAATCTAACCATCAACAATCTCTGCTCCTCAGTCTATTGTGTACTCCTGGCTTCAAATGTTAAACTTGATCATCAACAACCGTGCCTTCTAGAATATGGCCTTATTTCACCCTCAAAATTACTCTGTTCAACAATCTTCAGAATGATACAATGTAGTGTAATGAACAAGCAGACTTAGTTTAGGTGTAAAATAAGTGCAACAGTGGTTTAGAGAACACACTCTCTGCTTCAGACAGGAAACTATTTTCAAACTTGTGAGTTTAAATAGTCCATCAACACCTATATACCCCTGCCTCTAATGTTTAACATTTATCCACCAACAACTCGGCCTTTTTAGAAAATGACTCTGCACCTTTGGAAAGTTTTGAGAAATCCAATACCACTTTGGTATCTCTGACTCCAAAGTTAGAAACCCATTCACTAACTATGCTCCTTAGTACACTGTTCACCTTGGGAAACTCTTTTTTAACAATCTTGCAGTGGGAGAATATAGTGAATGAAAAGAAATCTATTTAAATAGTGTGCTGTGAGAAGATGCCACTGACTACTCTGCTTTTAAAGTCTTTGATGTCAACCTTAACACAAAAACTCCCTGTTCAAGGAAACTTTCAAACATCCAACAATTCTGTCCTGTGCAAGAGTGTGTCCTCCTTTCACTGTTTGTACATCAAGCAAATCACCATACCCAGGTCTAGACAACAAGAACACAGGGCTGAGGTAAAATGGCAGAGCTTCTAGAAGACTAACAAGCTATTTAGACAGAGATTACCAGAGTCTTCTCTTTCAAAACAATAAAAATGTCAAACCCCCTCACTGAGTACACTTCACTGTTTTAGTAGTGTGGAAATGTATGGATGATAGTGTGAAAGTTTCTTCATTAGAATTAGGTCTGTATTTCTGCAACGAAAATCCTCTTTTAATTTAAAACACAGTCCTTCACAAGACAACCTCTGCCCTTAGATTGATTTGAAAATGAACAAACTGGTTCTCAACAATAAAACCCCGTCTTGCAATTACCTCATCTCACTGTGTAGATAATAATGGCAAGGTCCGAGGTTTTTTAAACATTCTTGTTACTTATCAACCTCTTGCAATCGATGGGGAATTCGTAAAATACCTTAAACTTTGATGGACGCCCGCTTGAAAGGATGAAAGAAGTGCCGGACACTCTGGACAGTTGCGCGGCAACCTTTGGAGAAAACCCGTCGTGCAGAGAAAACCGTGTCGGGTCGGCCTGTCGTGTGGTCGGGCGGCCTTGTACAGGCACGTCGCGCCCACCTACAGGCACGTCGCGCCCACGAAGAACCCTTTGTAAAAATCTGCCCAGGCACGTCGCGCCGCCTCTGAGTGCAAATTTGTGAATTTTCGCCTGGTTTTTCTAGCTTGTTTGATGCTGTGGATGCACGGGGGTTTTAGTTTTGAATTTGACAATACTCTCCCTTAACTTCATTCCTTTATATCAATTCAAAACAAGCCTTTAACGGTCCTCAAACTTTGGGAAATTAAATTTTGGTTTGTTTTGACCCTGTTTTGTCTTAAAACAGTGGGTTCGTCATTTTAACATATAAACCCAAATATTTACTGACCCGAGCGGAAACTTTGACAAAAAATTCAACCAACATCACTACTTCTGCTACGGTGTCTTAATAACACAGGTGATTTGTCATTTTGCTTTGACAACTCCTTCATTTTTTACCTATAGTGGGTTTTCAAATCTCTGTTTGTAGGTGTAGTATACAGTACTCTTTTTTCCCTCAAAATAAAGGTTGCGCTTTCTTCCTTTTAAACTATCCACAATGATCACAGGCTGAAATACCTTTGGAACACAGTGAATAATAACTTTAAAGGGGAAATCTTCTTGGTGACAACATTTTAAAAGGTCTTGTCTGCAGGTCTCTTTTCCATGCAGTTCTGTGCTAAATCTGCCCTTTGGAATGATAACAAGTGTGTTTGTTTTTAAAACATATAAACAGTGGTGATTCACCACAACCAACTTCTTCTGCCTATTCATAAGATTGAATACCACTTGCCTCCTCCATCTGAAAAGACAAGCTTGTGCAATATGAAAACATGACTCTTTGAAACATAGTCATTATTTTGCTCTGATCATTGTGTTACCTCTTTTTGCCCACAGAACCATTTCATAACTGAACTATGTTCACTGTTTTCCTCTCTTGGCGATTTTAGCCAGGAAGGGCTATTCATAATGCAACAAAACATTTGAAAGCTGTAATTTGGTATATGACATTGTCTTGTTGCTTGACCTTTCCTCAAGGAGACAGTTTTCTTTTTGGTATCAGTGGCACACATATATTCAATATTGCCTCTTTCCTACTGTAGGTATAGCCTGACAGATAGTTCTTTGAAAATAGGAGTATCAGTACCTTTACATTATCAGCACTGTCATTCATCTGTGTAGTGACCTTGTTTCAGTCTTTGGTATCCTTCCACCGCTTTCTTGTATCAATCAGTTTCAGCACCTGTAGTAGCTTTGGCCCTCTACTCATGCATGGAGGAGGCTCTTCATCAGATAAGGTGTCTGGAGGTTTTTAAAACAATTCTTTTTGAGACAGCCTTTTTCTGAAGGTGATGGTAAATAAACCACTTGGAAAACATCAGTCTTAGCATCTTCATTTGCAAGCATCAATGTGTGTTAGCAGAAACCCTAGCCAGAGTAATACTGTCTCCCTGCACTGTCCTAAGGGTGATTTAGATATTTGGCTTGTTCATCTCCTGATTGATTATTTTAACAAATAACCCTTGTGACTATGAAGGTCAGTGCTTCCTTGAAAAACCAACTTTCTCCTGCCTGTGTAATGGCATTGTTTATCATCTGTTCTATTTGATCTTGTGGAATAGACAGGGTACTTATGCTTTGGAATTTTCACCAATGACATGCCTCTCTTCATTTCATCAATTCACATGATTCTGAAAGTTTGAGATGAGCTCCTTTATCAACTCAGATTTTACTTTCTTTTGAGCTAGCATATTGCAAGCTCTATTCCTGTTATGATCATCAATTACATTCATGAAACCTGAAGATATTGTTTCATTGTTTCAGTAAAGGCAAACCTGGATTTGAAAATATACGAAGTCAATACGCACATGCCATCAATATGCTGAAAAGGAGCCCTAACCTCATATCAAATAGAAGGGGTTTGGCCTGTTGATGCCATATTCTTGGAGACAATGAAGCACCTTTACTTACTGGCAATTTTCTTGAAAAGAAGTACAAATCCGATGAAATAGCCTTCTGTTACTGCAGAGGGATGTCCAAGGCCTCAAGTTACACTTCCAGAAACACATTCTCAAACATCAAACTCAAACATTTACTCCATGAGATTAAATATATTTCATCTTTGTGAACCATGAAAGCTGTATTGTCAGTGATAGTTGGTTTTGTCTGAGTCTTTTGAAGTCTAGGGGGTATGAGTGCGTGGCGACTTAGGGCTGCTTGTCAATTTCATTTGCAAAGTAAGAGGTCAGTCATGGTAGGCCTGTAGCAGATGGAGGCTTTTTGGCTTTTTGATGATTGCCAAGGGTGAAATGTCTTAAAGCGCCACTTCCTAACATAGGGAAAACTTTTGAAACAGATGTGGATTGGCCTTTTAAAGGTGATGGGCAGATCAAGAAGGCTGAAGCTAGGTAGGCTTGTGACCATGAGGTTTTGACTTCGCCAGAGGTGGACTGAATAGATAGAAGGGCAAAAAAAGTTTTGGGAGGGTTTTCTGGATGACATATTGACATAAGGAAATCAGTTTCTAGAAAACTCAGTTGTAGATATAGTCATCACTAACATGTAAAAAATACTGATGGCTAATAGTGGCTCCATTTTATATTCCTGTTATGGTCAGCAATTACATTCATGAAACCTGAAGATATTGTTTCATTGTTTCAGTAAAGGCAAACCTGGACTTTTGCAACCTTCTGAGTCAATACTGGCCTGCGCCCTCTGCTTATGGATGAAGGAGGCGCCCTAACCCTCTGCTTGTAAATGAAGGAGGTTCTGGGCCTTGACAATTTACCATTTTGCTGAGACAATGGCGACCCTTTCTTACTGTGATTTTCATGCTGGAAAGAGCTGTAAAGTCCTGAGGAATAGCTTTCTGTTTTGCAGACATATCTAAAGGCTCAAGTTACACTTAGAAGCAGTTGTTCCTCTAACTGTAAACTCAAACATTTACTCCATGAGATGAAATATATTTCCTGTCTTTGTATAACCATAGAACACAGTGAAAAACCTACTAGTCAGCTTGAGATTGGGCTTTATGCAGTGCTGAGACCTAGGGAATATGAGTGGCGCGACTTAAGGCTGTTTGTCAATTTCATTTGAAAAGTAAAGGATCAGTCATGGTAGACCTGTAGCAGATGGAGGCTTTTTGGCCTTTTGATGATTGCCAAAGGTGAAATGTCCTAAAACGCCACTTCCTAACATAGGGGAGACTATTGAAACAGATGTGGATTTGCTTTTTAAAGCTGATGGGTAGACCAATAAGGCTGAGGTTAGATAGGATTGTGACAAGGAGGTTTTGGTTTTGCCAGGGGTGGACTGAATAGGTAGAAAGGCGAAAAAAGTTTTGGGAGGGTTTTCTGGATGACATATTGACATAAGGAAATCGGTTTCTAGAAAACTCAGCTGAAGATATAGTCATCACTAACATGTAAAAAATACTGATGGCTAACAGTGGCTCCATTTGGGGAGGGCAGCTCCTCGTCAGGAGGTGTCCAGAATTCAGATTTTTGGCTTATGAAGACCAATGCCTTATCCATTGGCGCAAAATTTACCCTTCTCTTGATGTTATTTCTGAAAAGTGTCAGCATGTTTAACATCAATGATACTTCTACCTACCCCACTATCTTTCCTAACATTTTTTCTTCTGTTTGGCGCATTTGAACTAGCAGCCTTTTGACAATGCATATTTTTCTTTTTTGCAAAATGAAACTATCTATTTCTACTCTTATATCTGCCGGGAGTTCAGATTAAGCTGATGAACTCCTTCATTTCTCTACCTAAAACTAGATCGACTGTCAAGATTAAGCAGTTTGACAGGATTTCATTCCTTAATCTACAACATGAAATTTAAAAATGATCAAATCAGGATTAAGCAGTCTGATTTGTCATGCATTTGCGGCATAAAAGACAAGCTGCACACAAATGTTATTCTGCAATAAAAGGAAACTAGACAAGCGGGCTAAGATGTACAATGTGTTTTTCATCCCTCGCTTCTCTCTTTGGTTCTGTTTTAGGCATGTGGAACCAGAATCTCTCCCTAATCTAAGCTTTGTGATAAGTCAATCTTACACAATGTTGACTATCTTTGCACTCACTAACTTATCAGCAAATAAATTTAAACATGCTCAGCTATGATTAGGCTAGATAGCTGAACAAGACATTGAAGCACTAGTAGCGGCATTTAGACTTGCTCGCTTTCTGAAAGACTATTTTTGGAACATGGGGCATTTGTTCTATCTTCACTTGCCCTCTTTTCTGCTTTTTACTGTTTTTGACTTTCCTATCTTTTACTGTTTTTGATTTTTCCATTTTTTCAATATTTCAAACAATGGTATGTACAATGACTGAAAGTGTTTCAAACTCAAAAATCTTGGAAATGACGGAATTTCAGCATCTTATCCTCGTAAGGATCTCCTCTCACCCTTGGCCCACTTAACTCTTGAAAAGAGAAATTTGGGAAATTTTCTCTCTCTAACATGACATAGGGATTCATGCAAGAATCTCTAAACAGCCCGGTATCCTCCCTCTGTACCTCTCTGAATATCTGATTTCCACTCCTTTCCTTGTTGTATGCTTTCTTCAGGTAATGTATGTACTCTTGATAATTCTTAAAATAGATAGTGACATCATCAAGGTATGTAACAACACAGAAATTTAACACTGGGAACATGGCTTTCATGAACAGATTTCTGATATTGGGTGGTTTAGCAATTTTGAACTTGAAATCAGATTTACCTCCCACAAACTGGAAAAAATCTTTAAGTTGTCTACCTTGTAAAGGAATTTGATGATTATGATCTGAAAGATGATCTTGCAAGAATACATCATTAGAAACATTTTCAATTGGTGAATCACGATCTTGAGTAGAACAAACATGATTTTTGTTATATGGAGATGCAGTATTATTTCTAAAATCAAAGCAGATTCTATGGCCATTATTTTTCTCCTTGATCATTTCAGTTTGTTTCAGTTCGCTGTGTTTTTTTCTGTTAAAGTTGTTCTTTGGGGAAAAGGTAGTGATACAATGTTTTCCCTTGTTTTTCCTGTAGAAACTAGTGTTTTGCATGAGATTCCTGATTTTAGCCTTTCTAAGTTCTTCATGAAAAGACAAAATATGAGCCAATTTCAGTAGTTCAGGTATGCCGGGATTATGACTGTCATCCTTGCTCATAAAAAGTTTATTTGGCATTTTCTCAAGATGTTGAGCTACCGAGGTTATAGTCAAAGTTTTATTTGCAGTAGGAGGGTCACATGATGGTAAATCTTTGAGGTATGGTAGAAACATCAAACTACCTTTTTCCCGGGTGCCAAATAGGTTTATGATGTGAAGGTCTTCTAAAGCTTTTACCCGGAAGAAATTTCCACAAGTTACTGCTGGTGTTTGATTAAAGCTAGAGCAATTTGCTTGATAGTACATGAGAGTTTGTGCTTCTTGCTCTAACCCCACTTTGGAGAGGGGAAACTTACTTTCCTCAAGACACAGTTGTTCATGATCATGGTAGTTTTGAGCATCCAGCTCATCATAAGGCACCAAGGATAACTGATGTGGTGGATCTAAGTCTATATCAGCTTCCTCTGACTCTTCCTCCAAGTTTACATCAATATGCATAATGAAAGAGTTTAAGTCGGAGCGCAAAGAACACATTGGAATGTTATCGGGCCTATCTTGACTGCTAATCATGTATTTCATGTGTGATTCACGGTAGAGTATCCTGTTCTGACCAAACACAGGAATTGTGGCATATGACATGTCCAGTTGAATATTCCCTTGGAGTTTGGCTCCCCAAGATCTTGATAGAAGCATCCCATACTTGGGAGGAATGTCTGCCACTACTATATCCATGATTAGATGTTTCGCGGGTATTTGGGCCAGAATAAAGCAAAGGTCTTTGATTAAACCTAGGCATTGGACTCTGCTTGAATCAAATGAGTATAAGTCTTTGTATGGTCTTGTGATTTCCAAGCCTAATCTTTCCATAACTATCTTCGGCATAAGATTATGCGAGGCGCCGGAGTCCAGCATGGCATTGTGGAGGATTTGGTCGTGGATTTTTAGGCTAATGTAAAATGGAAGAGTAGCTCCTTCTTGGAATTTTCCCTCTACCTTTGGACCAAACAATACTTCAGGAATGTCATCAGTGAGATTAACAGTGTTTGCATCATTCCCTAGATTTAAGACTTTTAGTACTTGGGATTTATAAGAGTTTTGGGCAATAAGTTCAGTGAGAGGCATGGTGATTTTGATCTTAGCGATCTCGCCTTCAAAGCTAAAAGGCACTTGAAGTTTAGATATGTTTGTTTCAGCTTTTTCAACTAAGACCTTGTCTATGTTCTGAGTTTGTTGACCTTGTTTAGGGGTTTTGCTTGCCATAGTTGTTTTGGTGACCTTGGTAGAAGTATCAGGAGTGTATGAGAGAGGACTAGTTTGGGTAACTTTAGCTTGGCTTTGATCAGCCTTTTCAACCTTGATTTTGTCACTGCTTGATGCTTTTCTAAGGATGGTATCTGGAGCTTTAGCAGTATCAGAGTTACCTTTCTTGACATTATCTTGGTTTCTTTTGCTTCTAAGGTCATATTGCCTGTGGGCTTCTTCAATAGCATTTTGAAACTCTATGGCAGGGTCATCAGGATCCTCATAATTGGTCTCATCTTGATCAGGCGAAAAGAAGGCTTGTTCTTTTTCGGTGAGGTATACCTCACCTTCATTGTCAGACCCTATGAGGTTTAAATGATGTTCATCAAGAGGTTCTGAGTCCCTATCATCTTCTTCTACATAGTTTTCATTGAATGGTGGCCTGATCTGTTGGTCATTATCCCTTGGTCTGTTTTGGGGCTGTTCCCTCCTAAAGTTTTGGTTTCGGTTTCTGATTGGAGGGTTTGGCTGGTTGTCTCTAACAGGAGATTTTTCATTGATCTTTTCCCACATTTTAGCCATAGATTTGACTAAGTCATCTATTCTGGGATCTAGGGAAGGTGATGAAGTGGAGACCTCATCCCTATATGTGACCTTTCTTTCTGATCTAGTCCTAGCTCTTTTTTCAGCTAAGTTGGCATCTGCTTTTATAGCTATTTGTTGCATTTCCTCCAAGGTAGGGGGATCCTTATCTCTTAAGTGATATGTCATGTCCGGATCAAACCCCTCAGGAAATTTTGCCAAAGCTAAACCAAGTGGAGGTTTGAAAACAGGTGGGAGGGAGTTATATACACTGTTGAACCTAGTACAGTAAGCTTGGACACTTTCCCCATTTTCCCGTTTTAGGCTGTTATATTCTGACAGGATTTGAATGGGATTTCTTCGGATTTCCCACCGGTTTCTGAAAATTTGATGTAGTTCGGGGATATCATGGATACTGTTTGGAGCTAAGCTTTTGAACCATGCTTTGGGTTCACCACCAAGACTTTGGGCAAATATTCTCATTCTGACAGTCTCGTCTTGTACCTCTAGGTATTCATAAGCATCAGTCATTCTACTTATATGCTGTTGAGGTGTGGTGGTGTCTTCTCCAGTAAAGTGTGGGATCTTGTCTTGATATTTGTTCGGGAGAGGAGCTAAAGGTGGTGGCAGCACCAAAGGTGCGTACCAGGCTGCCATGACTGGAGCTAATGGATGATATACAAGATGAGGACTAGTAGGCTGAAATGAAGTGGTTTGAACAGTGGTGGTTTGACCAGGTGTAGCGGATGAACTTGGACTAGTGATCTGGTTTTGAGCAGATCTGGGATGATAGGAGCCAAATTGATAAAGAAGTTGGAAATCAGGAGGAGTGGCTGGTGAAGCTTCTCTAATAGGACTATGTGGTGGGTTTAGGGGTTCAAGATCGTCGAAGTTTATCTTACTATATGATTTGCTTCGGGGAAGAGCTTGTGATGACTCTAATTCCGAAGGTGAATCTAGAAGGATATTGCGAGTTTTAGGTACAGATCTTGTTCTACGGATGGATCTATCGGTAGCTAGATGATCAGTTTCATAAGCTTGCCACATAATCTTCTCTGGGTCATCTACTATGATAGGGGGATTTGGGTCTGGATGGGATCTGGTATTGATTCTTCGGGAAGCCAGATTTTAGATCCAGAGTTTTAGAGAGAATGGTATTGGTGAATGTTCTGGATGAGTGATTTTTCTAAAGTTATATTAAGGCGAAGGATGGTCAAACATAGAAGGGATGGATTAGTGGAGTCGCCAGGTGGAAATGGATTGTTTTTGTGAAGATAGCTATGGCCCACCACCAAGACTAATCTGAGAATGTTTTGGATTTTCTGAATTTATGTGCAGCCTATGGTTTGTTAAAGTATCCTAAATTTGTTTTAACACTTTGCTAGGGTGATGAGAACAAAAAGAGTTTACTCTAAAAAATGAGTCTATGGACTGCCTGCTTGTTTATGGTACCTAAAGGACCAAAGAGTCTATAAGAGTTTGCTGGACTATTATGTACTCAGTGTCTTACCATCTCCCACTATGTTAGTGAGTGATGGGAAAGGTTTATCGGATAGTAGCCTAGAGTTTTGAAAAGTAGTAAGGCTTACTAGAAGTTTAGTGGAGTCGCTAGGTGGATTGTCAGTTGTTTGAGATAAACTTGTATGGTCCACCACCAGTAATGTCAAAAACCAATCTAAAGGAGTGTTTTGGGGTTTTTTGAGTTTTATGTGCCTACAAGGTTTGGAAGATTTTTCTATAACTGACTCATCATTTTGCTAAGATGGTGAAAGAGCTATTTTCTACTCCTCAAACAGTCTCTAAGTTTACTAAGCTTGATTGAGACTTCGGGAGTTACTAAGTTGTACTTAGATTGTCACTAACTCGGAAGGTCCTACTGTGAGTGTCACTATGTTAGTGAGCAGCGGGATAAGTCAATCAGATAGTATTCTTAAAGGCTTCTAAAGATGAGGGAAACTAAGCTTTTAATCACTCAGAGTCCCACCGTGATCGCCATTATGTTAGTGTGGCGATGAGGTGGTTAAATCGGATGGAATTCTAAAATTTGGCAAGGTAGTAAGGCCTACTGGAGGCTAGTGGAGTCGCCAGGTGGATTTTTAGTTGTTTTGAGGTATATTTGTATGGTCCACCACCAATACTATCAAAAACCAATCTAAGGGAGTTTTTGTGGTTTTTTCTGAGTTTTATGTAGTCCTGAGGTTTGGAAGAGTGTCCTACAGCTGAGTCATCATTTTGCTAGGATGGTGAGACAACCAGATTCTACTCTTCTAAGTTTGACTGAGATCTAAGAGTTCCTAAGGGATACCTAGGATGTTTTGACTCAAGGTCCCACCGTGATCGCCATTATGTTAGGGTCCCGTGATTTGGCCGATTGGCTAGCCAAATGACGATGTAACATCAAACCAAGCTTTGGAGCCCAAGGACCTAGCCTTCCTGGACTCAGAGAGGGCTCTCTCTATAAGTGCAAAAGATGTCGGTGTGTTTACTTGCGATGTTCTGATATTAGGCTAGTTATGAAGTGTGTTTTTGGTTTTTTTAGTTTTTAAGTTTGTGAGGGATGAAACTGATCAAATACATAAACTGGATAACAATATGTAGATAAATTGGGCTATGGGGTCAAACAGGTCAAGGAAGCTAATGAGGCGATGATGTAAAGCTGTTGTAGGGCCGATTTGATTCACAATAGAAGGGATCTCCGGGCAAAATGGATTAAATGGACAGTAAGTTGGTGAAAGACAAGGGATTTCAAGTGAAAACTAGTTAATAGCAGACATAAACATGTAATAGCAAGCCATTAATCATGCTAGGAATAACTATAAGCTAATCAATACATAGAAATCAAACATTCCAGCCATACATAGAGGTATAAGACCCTCTAACTTCGGGAAATGGCTATCAGACTTTGGGAAAACACATGAGACAAACTAACAACTCATAAACTATGCCGGAACGCCTAAACATAGTCTCTAAGTCATTGGGCACTTGGACAAATAAGTTTTCATAGTTTTAGGCAAAGGGCTAGATCGGGACTAGGCCTCCTTAGTTCAACAAAATGATCAACAAATCAATCAAAGAGAAAGTTTTATGGACAGAACTATGGGCAGATGATAGGTAGGTAGGGAAAACCATACATCCTACTCAACATACATGGAACTGATGAATAAAACTTAGCAACAATACCTTAGATTACTAAAGAGCAGCTAAGAATTCTTTAGCATAACTAAGGGAGAAGAAAACATCAAGCTATGAAGATTCAGGGATTTTGAGGTGCCTCCATGGGCATGTCTCAAAATCAATCTTTACCGATCTATAGCAGCAAGAAAAATGAAATATGAGTGAAAACTAGAAGACAAAACACATTAAGAAGCACTATACCATTCTACCATGTCAAGGAATCCATCAACAAGCCTTCAACATTCCTCAAAAGCATCCAAGAGGCAATCCAAACATCATAACTCAAGTGTATTCTTCAAAGCTCATATGACCAATGCATTAATTCTTCTCTCAAGTTCAGCCTCTAATTTACAATGAGAACCATGGGATAAATAGGCTAGAAGGAGGAAAACCTCATGGAGCAACTAGCTATCCCATTGGCCAAGTCAAAATATCTAAACTTGTCCTTGAGGCTTTGCAAAGCCCAAGGCACAAAATATCCCATAAAATATCTAAAAAACAGCTAAAAACGGAAATTATATTGACTTTACATGATTTCCCAATGATAAAAATAGCTTAATGCACATTTGGGAAAAGCAGATTTTTGGAGTTCAAAAATTACAAAAATACTTCATATTTATGCCTGAAAAAGGTCCCCTGACTTGCTGGATGCAAATGGAAGCCTTCCCGATGTCGAAATGGGGCTCATGATGGCTTGTTGGAAATCTCTCTGTGTCTTCTTTCCAATGCAAGTGGAATCATCTCAATCTGATCTCTGAAAGTCTCTCAAAACTGTACCTGTGTGCAAAAACCCAGAAAATAGCAGGCTGCTGATAGGGCGGGCAGAATGTGCAAAATGAGGCGGTTTTTCGCCAATTTGGAGGGGCGAATGATCTTCAAATGCCCTGAAAATCGCTGGAGAGCTGCTCATGGAATTATGGCATCCATCGGTATCATCCTCCTCCCTTGAAAAATCCTCGAACTGAAACGGCGCAATTATGAGTTTTTGACTAAAAACCCAAAAAATGCCGAAAAACAAAAAGTTGTCGAAATAGGCCCAAAATTGGCATGCATGACCCTCAAGGGTCCATAGCAACATGCTCCGAATCTGATGCCAAAATATCAAGGGCTGATATGTCTTTCTTATCTTTCCGTGTCGGGCGCTCCTTAAAACTGCTGTTCTTGATCATCATCCTTATGCTGTTGCTCAAACTGCTGAGCTGCTGCTGTTCAGCACTATCCTCCTCTGGTTCCTGCTTCTGCTGATCTTCACCACTGTCATGTTGCTCCTGTTGTCTTGCTTTGGAGGCATTTGGACCTAACTATGCTTTGGAAGAAACCAACTGCCTTTTATGAACAATGCCCTGCTGGATTGAAAATGGCCACTATACTGTTTGGACAGATATGGACACTGTGGATTTGAATAAGATGCAACAATGTTTCTTTGAATAAGTCACCTCTGTACTTCTTAACAACAGTCCTTCAACTCTGTATGCACTTCAGCCATGCAAACTTTTAACAATGGTACCATGTGTAAAAGATGGGATAACTGCTTTGTAGATTCCCTGTGTACTGTTTTGAACAATCACCCCTCTTGTGATTTGGTTAGGCCAACCTACACTGGTAATTGTGTTTTCAAAACAAAACTCAAATATTAAAAAACCCTGCTCTTCAGGTCATTCACCTTTAAAAAATACCTCTGTCAACAGATTCCTGTAGAGACCATACAGTGGAAAGAAAGGAGAACTTTTGGTTAGGTGAAGTGTTAAGGAAAACACCTTTCTCTGGTGACTTTTGAGAAGTCAATCATCACCTTTAAACCTCTGCCTTTGATGTCGAAATCCAACATTAACAACCTATGTTTTTCACTATGCTGTTTACCTTTGAAAATCTCTGTCAACCAGTCTTCAACATGATACAATATGGTTTCTAGGAAAGGCAGGCTCAAGTTGGATGTATAACTAATGCACAGTGGTTTTTAGGAAATATACTCTCTGCTTGTGAGTTTAAAAGATCAACATAATACCTACACCTCTGTTTTAATATCAAATGCAATCACCAGGTATTCTGCCCTTTAGACAGTGGCCATTTTCACTTGTGAAGTTTTGAGAAATCTAACACCACTTTGGTACCTCTACCTTTAATGTCGAAATCTAACCATCAACAATCTCTGCTCCTCAGTGTATTGTGTACTCCTGGCTTCAAATGTTAAACTTGATCATCAACAACCGTGCCTTCTAGAATATGGCCTTATTTCACCCTCAAAATTACTCTGTTCAACAATCTTCAGAATGATACAATGTAGTGTAATGAACAAGCAGACTTAGTTTAGGTGTAAAATAAGTGCAACAGTGGTTTAGAGAACACACTCTCTGCTTCAGACAGGAAACTATTTTCAAACTTGTGAGTTTAAATAGTCCATCAACACCTATATACCCCTGCCTCTAATGTTTAACATTTATCCACCAACAACTCGGCCTTTTTAGAAAATGACTCTGCACCTTTGGAAAGTTTTGAGAAATCCAATACCACTTTGGTATCTCTGACTCCAAAGTTAGAAACCCATTCACTAACTATGCTCCTTAGTACACTGTTCACCTTGGGAAACTCTTTTTTAACAATCTTGCAGTGGGAGAATATAGTGAATGAAAAGAAATCTATTTAAATAGTGTGCTGTGAGAAGATGCCACTGACTACTCTGCTTTTAAAGTCTTTGATGTCAACCTTAACACAAAAACTCCCTGTTCAAGGAAACTTTCAAACATCCAACAATTCTGTCCTGTGCAAGAGTGTGTCCTCCTTTCACTGTTTGTACATCAAGCAAATCACTATACACAGGTCTAGACAACAAGAACACAGGGCGGAGGTAAAATGACAGAGCTTCTGGAAGACTAACAAGCTTTTTAGTCAGGGATTACCAGAGTCTTCTCTTTCAAAACAATAAAAATGTCAAACCCCCTCACTGAGTATACTTCACTGTTTTAGTAGTGTGGAAATGTATGGATGATAGTGTGAAAGGTTCTTTGTTAGAATTAGGTCTGTATTTCTGCAATGAAAGTCCTCCTTAATTTTAAACACAGTCCTTCACAACCTCTTGCAATCAATGGGGGAATTCGTAAAATACCTTAAACTTGATGGAGGCCCGCTTTCGAAAGCTAAAACACTGTGGGGAACCCTTGACACTTGCGCGGCATTCTTGATAACAAACCCGTCGCGCAGAAAAGCCCTTGTCGGGCCTGTCGGGTCGACCTGTTGGGTGGTCGGGCGGCCACCTACAGGCACGTCGCGCCCACCTACAGGCACGTCGCGCCGGTGTTGAAAACCTTTGTAAAATGATGCCCAGGCACGTCGCGCCTACATCCAGGCACGTCGCGCGCTCGTTGAATGCAAATTTGTGAATTTTCGTCTCGTCTTTTCGTCATTTTGATGTTGTGGATGCACGGGCTGCACGGTTTTAGTTTTGAATTTGACAATACTCTCCCTTAACTTCATTCCTTTATATCAATTCAAAACAAGCCTTTAACGGTCCTCAAACTTTGGGAAATGAAATTTTGGTTTGTTTTGACCCTGTTTTGTCTTAAAACAGTGGGTTCGTCATTTTAACATATAAACCCAAATATTTACTCTGACCCGAGCGGAAACTTTGACAAACAATTCAACCAACATCACTACTTCTGCTACGGTGTCTCAATAACACAGGTGATTTGTCATTTTGCTTTGAAAACTCCTTCATTTTTTACCTATAGTGGGTTTTCAAATCTCTGTTTGTAGGTGTAGTATACAGTACTCTTTTTTCCCTCAAAATAAAGGTTGCGCTTTCTTCCTTTTAAACCATCCAACAGTGATCACAGGCTGAAAGACCTTTGGAACACAGTTAATAATAACTTTAAAGGGGAAAACTTCTTGGTGACACATTTTTAGAAGGTCTTGTCTGCAGGTCTCTTTTCCATGCAGCTCTGTGCTAAATCTGTCCTTTTGGAATGATAACAAGCGTGTTTTTTTTTAAAACATATGAACAGTAGTGATTCATCACAACCAACTTCCTCTGCCTATTTATAAGATTGAATACCACTCGCCTCCTCCATTTGAAAAGACAAGCTTGGGCAATATGAGAACAGGACTCTTTTGATACATAGTCATTATTTTGCTCTGATCATTGTGTTACCTCTTTTTGCCCACAGAATCATTTCATAACTGAACTATGTTCACTGTTTTCCTCTCTTGGCGATTTTAGCAAGGAAGGGCTATTCATAATGCAACAAAACATTTGAAAGCTGTAATTTGGTATATGACATTGTCTTGTTGCTTGACCTTTCCTCAAGGAGACAGCTTCTTTTTTATATCAGTGGCACACATATATTCAATATTGCCTCTTTCCTACTGTAGGTATAGCCTGACAGATAGTTCTTTGAAAATAGGAGTATCAGTACCTTTACATTATCAGCACTGTCATTCATCTGTGTAGTGACCTTGTTTCAGTCTTTGGTATCCTTCCACTGCTTTCTTGTATCAATCAGTTTCAGCACCTGTAGTAGCTTTGGCCCTCTACTCATTCATGGAGGAGGCTCTTCATCAGATAAGGTGTCCGGAGGTTTTTAAAACAATTCTTTTTGAGACAGCTTTTTTCTGAAGGTGATGGTAAATAAACTACTTGGAAAACATCAGTCTTAGCACCTTCTCTTGCAAGCATCATTGTGTGTCAGTAGGAACTCTAGCCAGAGTAATACTGTCTCCCTGCACTGTCCTAAGGGTGATTTAGATATGGGGCTTGTTCATCTTATGATTGATTTACTTGATAAATAGCCTTTGTGACTATGAAGGTCAGTGCTTTCTGGAAAAGCCAAGAACTTTCTCTTGCCTGTGTAATGGCATTGGTTATCAGCTGTTCTATTTGATCTTGTGGAATAGGCAGAGTACTTATGCTTTGGAATGTTTATTGATGACAGGTCCTTCTGGAGTTCAACAATCCATATGGTTTGCAAGTTTTAAATGAGCTCTCTTATCAGGCCAAACTCCCCTTTCCTTTGAGCTTATCATATTTCCACTATATTCCTGTTATGGTCAGCAATTACATTCATGAAACCTGAAGATATTGTTTCATTGTTTCAGTAAAGGCAAACCTGGACTTTTGCAACCTTCTGAGTCAATACTGGCCTGCGCCCTCTGCTTATGGATGAAGGAGGCGCCCTAACCCTCTGCTTGTAAATGAAGGAGGTTCTGGGCCTTGACAATTTACCATTTTGCTGAGACAGTGGCGACCCTTTCTTACTGTGATTTTCATGCTGGAAAGAGCTGTAAAGTCCTGAGGAATAGCTTTCTGTTTTGCAGACATATCTAAAGGCTCAAGTTACACTTAGAAGCAGTTGTTCCTCTAACTGTAAACTCAAACATTTACTCCATGAGATGAAATATATTTCCTGTCTTTGTATAACCATAGAACACAGTGAAAAACCTACTAGTCAGCTTGAGATTGGGCTTTATGCAGTGCTGAGACCTAGGGAATATGAGTGGCGCGACTTAAGGCTGTTTGTCAATTTCATTTGAAAAGTAAAGGATCAGTCATGGTAGACCTGTAGCAGATGGAGGCTTTTTGGCCTTTTGATGATTGCCAAAGGTGAAATGTCCTAAAACGCCACTTCCTAACATAGGGGAGACTATTGAAACAGATGTGGATTTGCTTTTTAAAAGGCTACTTTGGCGAGTCAATAAAGTTTGAAGCTAGATAGGATTGCGATATGAGGTTTTTGATGTTGCCGAGGGGTGGGTGAATAGGTAGAAAGAGGCGAAAAGTTTTGGGAGGGTTTTAAGATGACATATTGACATAAGGAAATCAATTTCTAGAAAACTCAGGTTTGAGAGATATAGTCATCATAATATGTAAAAAATGCGATGGCTGTGAACGGAGGTAAGGGAGCTAAGGCTTGGCGAAGACTTTTGGTGTGTCTTCGTAGAGTTGAAGGGAGAGGTGAATGGAAGAAGAAGGAGTAGGTGTAGTGGTTACAGGGCCATGGGAGGTGGCCAAGGTAGAACCGATCCAAAGGTAATGTGCAACGGCCCGGTGATTAAGGCAAAAGGACATTGATGGGAGGTTGGCGAAAGCTGTAAGTAAATGCCCCATGCTCCAACATTTAAAGCAACATGGGTGGCCATGTTTGATTGCATAGGGAGGACGGGTGCTGCCACCTTGCGTCGAAGTGGCCCCTCTGTGGTTAGCATGGTCTATCACACTCTAAAAGTTATAGGCATTATTGTTACTTATATGCTTGTCATTCTATTTTTATTCCCGATTACATGTATGATACATACTAGTTGATCAATGTAGTCATATGCACATGTGTCGAATAGTCATGAATGATAGTAACTTGTTATATGCATTGTTGTTGTTTTTTATGTGATTTAACTTTTTTGTTGATAAGTATGTTATATGTTAACTTTTTTATTTTATATGATAGTTAACTTGATGATTATGTTACATGTTGTTGATGAGCATGTTATAATTTTGTTGTTGTTACATTTTATTTAAATTGATGATTAGGGTTATTGTATTAAGATCTTGATGTTATATGTATTGTGTTGATCTAGATTGGTCGCGTGTAGATAATTATGGTTACAATATTCATTTATGAGCCAACATATTTGTGATATTGTGTTGTGCTAATCTAAATCGACTATGCATATGTGATTATTATGCATGAATGAAAATTGTTTATGAGTTTATGATGTGAACATGATAGCTAGTTAATATTATGGATATCATGACCTTATTTATGTTTATTTGATGTGTTGTGAAGTTATATTATGCTAATATAGATTGATTATGTAGAAAAGATGACCTCCACATTGAGATACATTAAGTTATGATTTTTTCTTATGTCGTACATTTGGTGTTTGAGTATTTGGTATATATTATGTGGTATGTGTTGTTTGAATGTTTGATTAATTGCGTGATATGAGTATGTGTCTATACTATTTCATGAAGTAATGATCTTGTTTAACATGGTTGTATTAACACACTATGTCTTGAGATAGATGATGTGTACTTGAGTATAACTAGGTGATAGTTGTAGTATTATGATTTTGGCTATTATTTGATTATGACATGGATGTTAGTCTTGGTAGAGGTTGATTTTAGTTAATAGAGATGTTTTCTTGATAATTGGAACATGTGATTGACATGTGTGACTAGTTGTAGGGAACCATGTTTGGCATTGGTTTGACAAGGTAATAGTTGATTTGTTTATATAAATAACAATTGGGTGATGTGACATCACATAGTAAGACTCAATTTTAAGGAAAAGGTAAAAGAAAGGACTTGGGTGAAAATTCCTTCTTTGTGTTTGGAAACCACAATTTCAAACAAATGAGTGCCTTGCTTACGGGAAGTCTTCTTAACCTTGTTTGAAGTCGCGATATGTGTTATATTCATGAACATGTGTTGTTGATCGGTATAGTAACTAGCTTCCATTTTATGGGCTGGATTCACCTAGGGAGTTGGAGTTCCTTGAGAGATGGCATGAACATATTCGATTACAAGACAACATGCTTGGCACATCAAGGTAAGGTAACTAGTATATTTTTATATTTATTTATACAGGTTTTGTAAATTATGGGTTTCGAGAGTATGATTCGGGGGATTGCGTGACAAACATAATGCCATGGAAATCTCAAGAAGGCTCAAGTTGAACTCCCAAAGGTTTTTTTTGTCTCTTAGGCTTGAATCCTAAGCCCTAGGACCTAAATACATGATTGAGGAAGAATAAACACCACTTAGGACATTCATTTTTTTCACAAATTATTTTAGGTCTTTTTATTTGAATTCATGCTCTTAAGATTTCAATTACAAATTGTTGTTCTTTCCTAGGATTAATTTCTTTTCAAAGCAAAACTTCCATTTACTTGCAATTATTTTAGGATTTGATTTCATGACATTCCCTCCATTACATCATATCAACAAAATAAGGACACATTGTATGTTACATATAGTGTCGATACCTCTTAATTTTGTAAGAACCCTTGTTTGATAATTAAATTTGGTAGCCTCACTAGTTGCAACATTCTTGTTGCAATGCGAGGGGTCATCGATGGGGGCAGTTGAAAGAAGAGTATGATAGTGAATTTGAATGGTTGGGTCCATTGGTGTAAATGGAAAGTGGTAGTTCGGTCATGAGAAATGAAATCATGTAAACTAAAGTAAAGGGATTTGAGGCATTAGATGCATTGGCTAAGTTGAGAACTACGGTTTTCAATGTTGTGCATATTGCATAGATAAAAAGGGATTTCTCTTAACTTGACCTTACGATATTTGGTAAGCTGTGTTGTTACTATCATTATGTTTATGTTTATATATGCATATATGTATGTATGTATGTATGTATATGTTGACTAACGGGGTCATAAGGATTTTCTTTTGCTAGTTTTCATATATATATATATATATATATATATATGTATATATATATATGTATGTATGTGTATATGTATGTATATGTATATGTATGTATATGTATATGTATATGTATATATATATATATATATATATATATATATATATATATATATGTATATGTATATGTATATGTATATGTATATGTCTATGTGTGTGTGTGTGTGTATACATACATACATACATATACATATACATATACATATACATATACATATACATATACATATACATATACATATACATATACATATACATATACATATACATATACATATACATATACATATATATATATATATATATATATATATATATATATCCAGTTGTATGATAGGGTCGTTAGGGATCATGATTAATTTATGCTGATTTGTATATGTATATATGTATGTATGTATGTCGTTGTATATGTGGTTGTTAGTGATCATTATTGTGGAGGAGGAGTGATTTCTTATGCGAGCGAATGGCATGAAGAGGTTCTTGTTAGGTGTGTAGCCTAATTATCTTATTTATTTAGAGGTATCATTGCATTGGACCCCCGAGTTCCTAATGGGACGAAAAATGTCATCCTTAGTTTACTCGTCATTACCTCCCTAATAGGGGTTCGGGGTACTTTTGAGAATGGAAATAAGTGTAAAATTTCCTTGTAAAATATTGTAATTGTGTAGTCGATATGGGTTTCATTAGGCGAGAAAATCTAAAGGTGGAAGTTATGTTCAATTTAGGGGTTTTTCCATAGAAGGAAACCCATCGGTTTATATGAGGGTGTATTGCGGGCTGTGTATTACATGTGTGTTCCTAGCGAGAAAGAGAGGGGGGATTGTGTGAGAGAGAAGAGGAAATTACAATGGATTTGTTGTAGGTTATGTCTCTTCATTTTTTTCTGTGGATAATATAAAAGAAAGGATTGGTTTTTATTTTAGTGAACGTAGCCCAAATTGGGTGAACCACGTATTTTGTGTATCTCTTATTTTATATTTTTTTTGTGTTTTTATGTTCGCATATTTTTTATGTGTTTCATTGATACGTAATATATAATTTTCTAAAAAATTATTGGCTTGAGAATCAAGTGGGAAGAATAACCACGACAAATCTACGAGTTCGTATCATGTAGGTATGAATTTATATTATGTGATTATAGTTTGTATATGTCTATGTTATGGCGAGGTAATTTCCATGAGGGATACATCGGTGGAATGAAAGAAGTGTGATATGTGATAGGTGAAGCATTCATGAATAGTGGAGAGACACTAGCATTCATGGTAGAGTTAGTGTGTGGTCTACAGATGTTTAGTACTATTGTTTTATATATGTTTTACATGTTGCCTGTGATGTTGGTTGCATGCGTGTTGTGTATATATGTTGTTGTGTGTATATTGCATATGCGATCTTTGGTATAGATGGTGCTATGTACATGTTGGATATGAAGTGTTGTGTATATTTTATTGTGCGGATGTTGGATATGGGTGTTGTGCATATGGTGTTGTGCGCATATTGGATGTGTAGTGTTGTGTACATACGTGCTATGTACATGTTGTATATGTAGTTTTGTGTACATATATAGAGTGTTGTGTGGATGTTGTACATATGGTGTTGTGTGCATGATTGTACATGTGGTGTTGTGTGCATGTGGTGTTGTGCACATGTGGTGGTGTGTACATGTCCTGCATATGGTCTTATGTACATTTCATGCTATGTACACGTTGTGCGAGTGGTGTGGTGTACATATGGAAATGTGTAAACGCGTTGTGTAGGTGGTGGAGTATACATGTGGTACGTTGTACATGTTGTGTAGGTGGTGCTTTGTATAGCTTGTGTCTTGTGTACATGTTGTTCATGCGGTACTAGTGTTCATGTGGTATTGTATGCATGTCGTACATGTTGTTTTTTGTACATGCGGTAGTACTTACATGCATTATGTATTTGTGGCATCGTGACATGTGTATTCATTGTGTTGTACCATGTGTATGTATATGTATATGTATATGTATTATGTCGTATATCGGGTGTAGGTGTATGTATTTTGTTGTATTATACATCGAGTGTAGGTGTATGTGTTGTGTCGTCTGCCCCGGATGTAGGTGTATGTGTTGTATGTATCGGTGTAGGTGTATGTGTGGTGTGGTGTTGTATGTCATGTGTACATGTATGTGTTGTGATGTACAATGTGTGTATGTTTACGTGATTAAAGAGAAGCAAATGCATATAGGGTGGCACTAGGGTGTAGCAGGCGATGTTTGGTGTGTGTACATAATGGACAAAGTTAGCGAAAGAGAGGTCGATTAAAGGATAGATATCAATATTTTATGTTAGATTTATTATGCATGTATCTATGATTCTTACTTATGATGATTACATGTGATTTATGGTTATGGTTTACTATTGATGATTGCATGTGGTTCTTGATTTTGACCTATGATGGGTGTGTTTTTGACTAACTAGATGTGATATGTTTATACATGATGATTTAATCAAACAACTAATTTGACTTGTGATAAGGTGTGAAAAAAAAGAATACGAGTGTTCATATTAACGAGCCACTATTGAGGTTTTGATTTTATTTTATTTCAATTTATTTTGAATCTAATGGAAACTATGTGCTTGGTAGAGGAAAGCATGCAATTCCCGATTCAGATGGTTGAAACCGTGCCGAAGAAGTAGTAAGCGGGGAGAAAAAAATAAATTGAAACGCGGGTAGAAATATGTTGGTAAAGCACTCTAGGAGCGGGGGTCATTTGTGGTCACCTTTGGTACCCAATAGTGTCCATTGATTTCCATGAGCATGCTATGACCGGTATGATGGTTTGAAGAGGAGATATGCCTTGATTTTTGACCTTCCCATGCGATGAATCCTTTCCGGGAAGGGGTCACTCGAGGGACTATGTAGTAGTGAAGGGGATGGCCCTATAAAACTTCTAATGTGTGAGCGCACGGAAGAGGGTGAACGAAATTCCCCAGGGGGTTTGTGTAGTAGAGAAAGTTTGGGGATGGATTTGTTTTGGCAATTATCATTTCAATATGGAATCAAATTCACATTGGGAGTGTGCTTTGGAACAATGAGTGGTAACTATTCATTGAGACGAAAAGTGGAGCGAGGTTGTAGAGCTAAACATTGGATGCGGCTTTGACTTTGGCGGTGGATTACGGACTTCCTCGGAAGGAGGGTGAATCTCGGTATTACTTTGAGGGGGGAAGTGTGAGCCTCTGGATTCCTTTTTTGTTGATACGAGCATTGTATCCTTCTATTTGTTGGTTGAGAAAATGTTCATATGTACATATGTGTATATTATTGTAAATATTGTATAGAGATGGATTTATAAATATCTGTATAGTATGATTATTTGTTGGTTGATGAAAATGTGTATGTGTATATGTGTTTCTGTGTAAATATCACAATGAGTTGTTTTATAAAGCTCCGATAAATGGTATGATTGTCTTTTTTTCAGCGGTGGTCATTGTATATACTACAACTAGCTATGTTATAAAGCTCCATGGAAATATGTGTTATTTTTAGTGTTTTTGGTTTATAGGTGGAAATGAACACGAGGGACGGTGTTCCCCCCCAGGAAGGGTTGCAGCAACAACCCTAGTAAAAAATCCATGTAAAAAGAAAATATAAGAAGTCAAGACCAAGGTCATAGGCCATGTATCCCAAGAAGTAGAATGGTGGGAAAAAAAAATCATAGTGGGTGTTCATTTGGTTTATTATGGCTAAAGGAAATTGGCAAAAGGAAATGGTAAAGGCTTTGGAAAGGAAAAGTGGATTTTATTGGCATTTATTTATGAAAATGGAAAATAGGATAAAATAAAGGTGAAAGGTCACATGTTGCATGTGAGAATGAAATAGAGGAAAATAATGGAAAATGAAGAAATTAGAGGCTTCATTGATAAAAGGCTTCATAGAGATTAGTTGGTAACCTTTTTTTATATTTATCTTCAGAGTTCTCTCTATTCTCTCTCTCATACTCTTGGACACTTAGATTTTTTTCTTGGAGAACCCTTGGAGAAGTGTGGCCCCTCTTGGAATTTGGAGAAAGAAGGCAAAGGAAAAAGTAGGAAAGCACAATAGCACATCGGGATCGGCGTTACGGTGGGTTTTTCTTGCTTGTATCGAGTTGCATGTATGATTTCCTTCATATTTTTGGCATGCATGGCACATGCATTTGGTTTCATGGTTATGATGTTTATCATCGTCATGGAGGATTTCTGGATTGACGATTGTTTTTCCTATCCTTTCCATTTACGGGATAGCCAAGATGTTGTGAGTTTCTTCCTTTCTTTTTGTTTGGTTCTCATGTTCCTTTTGATATGAGTTTAGTTATTATTTCTTGGAGCCTTGGTTGGAAAAATGCTCTGCGGAAGCCTTGTAACAACTTGGGTTGAGTTACTAGTCTGAGTGCCTTGGCTAGAAAGACACTGCGAAAGCTGAGTGTAACAACTTGGGTTGAGTTACTATTCTTATAGCCTTGGTTGGAAAAATGTGGAGCCCTTGGTGGGTTGAGTTACTAGTCCTAGAGCCTTGGTTGGACAAACGCTCTAGAGCCGGTGGCGATTGTAGGTTGAGTTACTAGTCCTGGAGACTTGGTTGGGCAAATGTTCTGCGGAGCCCGACGATAGTTGTGGGTTGAGTTACTAGTCCTAGAAGTCGGGTTGGAACAAATGCTCTTGAGCCTTGGAAAAATTATGGAGATTGATATGGTGATGGTTAGTGATGTCAAGCCCAGTGAGGTGGAATCTTGGTTTAAGTTGAGGTGGTTTGGCCTATGGAAGCCCTGGTTTTCTTTTGTTTAATGTGCTTCATAAGATACCACATTCAAGCGTGGAATATGGCATGGGGATGAGCGCTGGCTAAAAGAAATATTTGGTTTAGCCTAGTTTATGGTGGGTGGTACGTGGAAGTCTCATACATGACACATTTTTCATATGTTAATAAGAGCCTCTTTCCTCTCGTATTGACGGATAAATATACATGATTATATGTGGTTTTTATGGTTGTTATATCCTTGCTATTTATGTTGGTTAGATATTGGTTAAGAGCACATTTTATGACCATGATAATGTATGGTTCTCATCATGTTTTGATGCATAAATCAATCAAAAATGAATATATGACCTAATATATGATAATGCAGCTAATGTGAAAAGGCATTAATGCTTCTTAGTGATTCTCAAATAAGTATGAGACCCCATCATATCTATTTTTATTAGATATAGATTACATATTTGTGATATGTTCGATGGGGGGTATTTTTCATGGATTTGGGCTTGGTTAGGTCAATTCCTTGATTAATTTTGTGTTAGAGGCTTTGTCCTCGGTATCATTCATTGTCTCAAAAATTATCATCAAGTTATAGGCGATGGTTGGGGGCTAGCCCTAAAAAAGTGCCTTAAATATTAGGTCTCTAGCACGGAGCATTTGAAAAAAGACTTCATTCTTTCCCTTGAAGGCATTTTGGGAGTGAATATGGGGTTTCAGTTGCATGCATGTCTTGTTATGGGAGCAACTAGGGTTTTTCGATGAAAAGGAAATTTGACTCTGGGCTTGGGCACTTGGAGTGGTAGATTAGCTCTGAGGGGTACGTAAAGTGTTGGTTCGTCGATTCCACTTCCTTAACGCCACTTAGGGAGTTGAATGATATCATGATAACTCTTCATCACATGTTTATCCCGGTTGGTTAGTTACTTGGGTAGATGTGGGAGGAGGATGTTACATTTCTCTTAATAATCAAAGCTTGTTGAGTCGGGAACCTTGCTTTCATGCATATATCGTAAATATTATATGACTATTATTTAAATGTTTGGGTTGTACATTTTGGTTATCGTGTACTAAAGAAATTGAACTATTTCGTTGGTTGTTCAACAATTCCTTGTATGTATATGCTAGTGTGTATTGATTAGATAAGTATTGTTATTCTTCTCTTAAACACTCACTTTTCTCCCCTTTCGTGTAATAACCTTGATACATTTTAAATTGAAAATTTCAAAAGACACACTCACTTGTTCCCTCAAAATTGCATGTTCATTTCTGTCTTGTGCTAACCATCGTAACCCAAGGAAAAACTTTAAGAATCATGGCAACCAATGCTTGATTCCCGAAGCACTCCTATAACGAAACGGTGTGAAAGTCTAATTTGGACTTTTCATTGGGGAAGCCCCCATGCATGTTGGCGAGTTTCCACCATGGTGAACACAACGTAGGAATTTCAAGCACTATAAGGACTCCACTCTTAGATTTGAATTCTTGCTTGTGTAACAACACATTCGAATGAATAAAAATATTTGAAATCCATTCTAATTTCTTGTGGGTAGGTCTAGAATTACTCTTTGTTTATGCTTTGTGATTTATTTTTTGAATTAGTTTAATACGATAGTCAAATTTGAATGGTTCGGGACGTACTTTTAACAATAATTTTGGTTCTCTAGTGTGTTATGAAAGCTACGAACCCAAATAGCTTCATTAGTGGTTCTTATGTTGCTTAAGAGTTAGTGGTTCCCTCAAGCAACAACTAATGCCTATCAATATTCACTAGTTGCTAAGTTATTTTTTGTTCATGATTCTTATGCCACTTAAGGATTCACGATTTCCTAAGCAATAATTAACACTTATTAGCATTCATTAGCTATTACTTAACAAATATATTACTATAAATTTATCTTTTATATATAATTATTATATGCAATATTAATGTTTATAGACTAATACAATTATAAAAACAAAATACTATTCATGCATTAATTCACACACACATGTCTCACTATTTAAAAAAAAAACTCTTGCCGTATGAAAAATTTTAACTTAAACTTCAAAATATTAATAAAATTTTTTATTTTTTTTCATTAATAAAAACATGTATCACAATTTAAATACCTAATTATTTGTAAATATAGTTGATTTATTTTTTAATTATTAAAAAAAAATCATTTAAAGTGAAATAAATAATTAAATATTGTACCTAATATGACAAATAATTGAAATTTTATACATTATTACATAATATAATAAATATAATTACTTTTATATTTAATCAAATTTATAAAAATAAAAATTGAAATTTTAAATGTAATTGTTATTAATTAAAATTTTAAATATTATTATTAATTTTAATGCTATAAAAATATTTATATGATAAATAATAATAAAACATAATATTTTTTTATTTGATCATTTTTTATTTTTTATTTAATATATATATATATATATATATATATATATATATATATAGTTACTTTTGCCATATTAATGGAGGATATAATATCCTCTCATAAAATTAAGTTTGGAAATTTATTATAAAATGAGTCCTATTATTCCTATAATCGACGGCCTTTTTTATTTTTAATGTCGAAAGACAAAATTAACACAGTACACATTTATCTTGATATCATTCCTATCATGGGAAGTGGATGGTCTTAAAATGTTAAAATTTTTTTAACAAAGTACACATTTGATGGAAGGTCCACCCATATAGTGTTATTTTGCTCCCGATTGAAAAAATTCCAAGTCAACAAAAATTTTTTGTGAACATAGATATTTTGTCATTGAATTTCCTCATTTTGCGGCTTATAACATTCCAAGAGAACAATATTGTGTCATCATCTTGTGACATCAAAAATTCTAATGAGAGTGAAATAATTGAGGAATCTCTCATTTGATAAAAATATTTCTTTCTTTTTAAGTTTATCTTTACACTAACAACTATTAACAACTATGAAAAAATAAAAATACCAAATAAAAAAACGAAAGAATAGTATCAAACTTGTTTATACTTTCTTATCCAAAAAAAATTTCTACGTCATCATCTTCCCAAACATTTTGTATAGTATCATTTTCCTAAATATTCTCGGCTTCCTCTCCCATGACTTAGAGGTTGCAACTATTGAAGTTTGTGAATAATGATTGAATATGAGACCACGAAATTGCCAATCAAACAAGTTTCAAAATGAGAATCTTGGCAGGGAAGGTGAGCTAGCAAGGGCTTCTACGCAATGGCATTGGAATAGGGTTTGTTCGCGAGGCCCGCCACGACGGCCGGCGGGGGCGAGCGGGGGCGGGGAAGGGCTGCGGCCCGTGCACGATGACAACTACGTCTAGGGGGGAGAGATTTCCTCCTATAGAGATGTCACATCGAGGGGACAATAGTGGTAAGTACCGAGCTGAGTCTTGGGAGCGGGCCCTAATGTTGTGCGTTTTGGGGGGCACGATGACGGGGCGAAACAAAGGGGACAATGTACGCCTAGAGCCTCCAAAAAACCTCGTTTTATAATTTTGCAAATAAATTAGACCATTATAGAGGATATATGAAAGATCATGCTCTTATTTGTAAGTTTATAGGAATGCGGACCATAGAGAAAGATTTGCGGGAAATGAATTCACATTAAGTGGCGACCATAAGGACATGCGACGTCGAGTTTGGTGCGAGGGTTTTTTACGGTTATCTTTACTAATTTGTTAGGCAAGGAGAGGGTTTTTGAAGGGGGGTCATATTTTTACTATAATGCGGGGAGGGCTGTTTCTAAGGCATTGGGAAGAATGCTATAATTTGGATCGGGGAAAATTCCATTATTTTGTGTGGGTCTATCATTCGCCTTGCAGGTGGATTTTTTGGGACCTAGAAATCTTGGAAGGCATTGGAAACTCGTTAGGTAAGATTTTTCAAGATTGTAGAAACCACGGCAAGAGGAAGGTACACGTTGTTTTCTCGTATATGTGTTTATATGAACATCACGGAGCTCTTCTGGTCGATTGAACTAGAATATGCGGGGAAGTTTGGCAACAGGCGATAGATTATGAACATATCCGTTTTAGTGCAAAAAGATTCCCATGAGTATGGTAATTTGTTTAAAATGTGCCCTCTTAATAGCCCGGAACAACCGGTAAAGAATCAAGCTATAGAAGGTGAAGGAGACAAGGGAAGAAGGTTTAGAACATTTACAAATGCAAATAAAGCAAGGTGAACGGCAAAAGGAAACAATCAAAACGAGCCAAAAACCTCGAAGGAAAAACCAAAACAATTATGAATTTTTACCAAGAACGAAGAAAGAGGGGGAAAATATGGAGACCCAATGAATGAGAGAACCTGGTAACAATTCTTGTAAGGCTGGCAAAGGCGAGAGAGAAAAGCTCCCTTAGAAGGCCCAAATCAAGAATATCAGCAGCATATCACGGGAGCGGGGGCGAGGAAATGGAGATAGATATAACTAAGGATGATCCTAGTAAAGAGGAACTTGTCATGAAACAACTCTCTCTTTTGCCAAGAATGGAAAAATTTGGATGATAGATTCATCACGATGATCAAAAAGTACTATACAAGGAAACGTTTGAGAAATATCTAACTACACGAGGGCGAGAAGAAGTGGAATTAGCTAGGAGACACCTATACGACAAAAACTAGTAAAGATGCACCTTTGAAGTCGAAAACGAGGTAAAAAAAGGTAGGAAGACAACTTTGCCAAGAATTTATCCAAACGAGTTGGCGAAATGTTGGTTAACTACGGACATATAATATCGCTCTCAACGGTATTACAGAAATTAAATAAAATTCCTTAATGATAGTTATCTCTTAGAATATAAGGGGCCTTAATAGCAAAGGAAAACAAAGATGTACGAATGGGTTGACGAAAAACCACAATTGGTTCTTCTTCGAGGATACAAAAGTGTACGGGAACGCACGGAAGACATAGTAAGAAAAAATTAAACCAAGGTATGAAGTCATGGCAATAGATGTGATAAGGAGGCGCGAGAGGTATTGCAATCTAATGTAATGCAGTAGAAGTGTTGGCGGAAGGTTGGATAGGTTTGCCTCGAGATTCTAACGAGCGGATTTAGATTAATAGGAACCAAATAATGCTTCTCGGTATCATATGTTTACGGCCCTACCATTCCGGGAGATAAACAAGCTTTCTTTACAAGTTTTGAGAAGTCTAAAAATATTAAATCGGGATCAATACTAGGTGTTCGGAGGATTTTAATATGGTGATTACGCGGATGAAATAAAAGGGGGGAACGGGGTAGGTTTAATCGGAGATGGAATAGTTTAGTGATCTCATAAAAGATCTATGATTGGTAGATATTCCGAATTGTCAATGGAAAATTCACGTGGAATAATAGAAGGGGGGGGGGGAATACATCAAGTTGCCTCACGTCTTCGGCCGGTTCTTGGTCTCGGAAGAATTTTTAGTTACGGATGTCTTCTATGAGGGATATATCCTACCTTCTATGGGGTGGAACCATTGGCCAATTCGTTTGGAGATAGATATGAAACGACGGTAAAAGAAGCAACCGTTCGATTTGAAAGCTTAGAAACAGAGATCCTTCATTCATGAATAAATTTCGTATTTGGTGGGAGGAGAGTAATTTAGAGGAGACCCACATGCATATGTTTCAATTGAAATTAAAGGATATCAAGCAAAAAATTCGAAAATGGAACAAAAGCTGAATTTAGTAATATTCATAAGGAGAAGGGAAAACTCCAAGGGACGCAATACGACAAATCCAAAACAAATGATTTTAATGGGGAGATCTTCGACTTGATAAAGAGGAAGGGCTACTATCAATAAGATTGAAGAAGCGTAGAATCCGGGGAAGAGATACTATGGAAGTAAATCCATAATACAATGGCTTCGAGAAGGAAAAGAACTCTAGTTTCTTCCATAAAGCAATGATACAACGATGCCAACATAATCGGATCTTCTCTCTCAAATACTCGAAGGGAATCATTTGACGAGAACATCGAGATATGGAAAAGGAGGAGTTTGGTAAATCATTTTAAGAAATTCTAACACAACCAAATCCGAACGGGTTGGAGGAAACTAATCGGATAAAGCAATATATACCGGCCAATAGTCAACGGAGACCAGAACCTTGCCCTCCTCGGAGAAATAGCGATGGAAGAGGTGGAAGATATAGTGAAAGAAGCGCGCCTAAGAATAAAGCACCTGGTCTGATGGATTTATGGTTGAATTCTACCAATCCTCTTGGCACTTCATGGGAAAGGACATTGTGGAGGCGGTGGATGAATCCGGAAGAACTCGTCGAAGTATTTGCGGCACGAATTCTACCTTTCTTAATCTGATTCTGAAACAAGATAAGTGTGACACTCCTTCGAGAGTTTTGTCCTATTTCTTTATGTAATGTTATTTATAAAATTTTGTCTACCGTAATGGTTAATAGACTCAAACCTATTCTACCTGCCCTAATCTCTCCGGAAAACGGGGGTTTGTTAAAGGTAGAAAAATCCTTGACGAGTTGTCAACTGCTTAGGAAGCAATTCATTCCCTTCGCTCTCTCCAAATCTAAAGGAATGCTTATCGAGGCTTGATCTAGCTAAAACTTTTGTAGTAGCCTTAGCGGAAGTATTTGCAGCAAATTTTACTAGTATTTGGATTCGATGAAAGATGGGTTCAATGGATTCTATCTTTCATTCCCACTCCTTATTTTTCTATCCTTGTAAATAGGACTCGCTCCATCTCTTTTAATGTTTCTCGTGGTCTTAGACGGGGAGATCCTATGTCCCCCTTCTGTTCATCTTAGATGCTAAAGGGTTGGGAAGGTTTATTAAGCAAAAGGTTAGAGACGGAGCACTAAAAAGCTCGAAGCTGCGAGGACCTAATCTTACTTTGTCTCATCAACAATTTGTTGATGACATAATGTTGCTCTGTCGAAGCCACCCTTTTGGAATGTAAAGATATCACGGAAATATTGAATCTCTTTATGGGCTTACTTGGCACTCTAATCAATAATGACAAATCAAATATTTTTCTTTAACACTACCCCCAATCCAAAGGTTCCTTGCTCGGACCTTAGGGTTTACCTTGAGGCTCTTCCAACGAAGTATCTTTGAATGCCCTTATGCGAAAACTCCCTTAAAACTAGTGGGTGGAAAACCCTTATAACTCATATTCATAAACGGGTGATGAATTGGTCCTTTAGGGCATTAAATACTCTAGTTGAGTAATCCTTTTGAGATACGCCCTTCGAAGCTATTCCTATATATCGGTTTTTGGCATGGTAGCCCCTAAGAAAACATGTGCGTATGATGAGTATGTTTAAGAAATTTCTGCGGAAAGGGGATCAAGAGAGAAAATGGGCATATCTTGGGTGGAAACTCACTCTTCCTAAAAGCAAAGGAGGTTTAGGTCTCCATGGTGGTTTACTCTTTATTAAGTAATGGGGGAAAAATTGTGGTGGTGATGGTTTGCAAGGAGGCTCGGCTCTGTGGGAATGCATATGGGAAAGGAAATATGATATGCCTCGGACATCGAGAGAATGTATTTGCGGCCCAATATACAAAGAGGATCAAGTATTTTGAACCTTTTAGTGACTGGAGATGCGGTTAGGGTTCACGGCTTGCAGGAGATTAGAGAGGGAATGTTGCCAAATTTTGGGAAGACTCCTGGCAGTAGAGAAGAGGGAAAAACTATTTACAAGGCTGGATCTAGCGAGGGGGGGGGAAATCTTTATGTTTGCTCGACACCCTCGAATCGAGGAAGTGAGAAATTATTGCGATGATCGGAATGATCGAGTTCTAGGAGATGGAATAAAAAATAACAATGGCAAGAAGCTACGAATACGCGGCAATGGAGAAACTTTGATAAAGAGCTTCCAACAAGGAAAATACCTATCCGAGATAGGAAATGACATACTACGGTGGGGTTACGGCCGAAAGGCATGTTCACACTAAAAGAAGTGTACCGACTACAAGCAAATAATGTCGGAGAATCGAATGTGGAAGAAAATGCGGTCCCTTAAACACGGCCGAAAATAGAACATTTCTTATGGCTTTTAGGCCATGGATGAATCCTTACTTGGAACTAGTTAAAGAGGCGAGGAATGCATGAGTCGAGTACCTAGTGTGTGATGTGTGCGCTGAACATGAGGAAACCCTTGAACACTGCTCAATACATGTCAAGTAGTAGATCAAATGTGGACAAATCTTAATAACCTATTCCAACAATCGGATTGAAATATTCAAATCTTGCGTCAAACAATTGAAAATTGGAGGGAAATGGAGGGTATCAAAGTCCGGTGGTGAACAAAGCATGGACCTTAGCGGTGGGATTTTTTACTATGGTCCCGATGGAAGAGAGGAACAAAAGAATCTTTCAAAATGTAAAGGCAGAAAAAAACCGGAAATATGGAATATCATTTTAAAAGGAATAAGAAAAACCATCTTATACGAAAAATGGGGGCGCATGAGGATTGGATAGCTCGAGGGCTTGGAAGCTCGAATTCTTCAACGGTTAAATCTAAGGAAGAAATGCTTGCACCATCTTCACGGAAACAAAAGGAAGAAGGATATGCAATAAGAGATGTTTTTACTTGAAAGCTGACCAAGATTCATCAAACTTAACTATGATGGGGCTTCAAAAGGGAAACCGGGACAAGCGAAGTGGAGGCATATTTAGAGATTGTTCTAAAAGGCAGGTCTTAAGGATTTTCGCCATTGATCTTGGATATGCTACTAATAATGAAGCCGAACTTACAACGGTGAAACTAGGCCTTGAAATTGTGCGTCGAAGCAGGTATAATAGAATAGAAATTGGGGGGAGATTCTTCTATGGTCAACGCTTTGGAATATTAAGAAAGCTTCAACGAAGGTGCTAATTGGGAACATATTAGCAAAAGTTGGAGAAATGCAAGGTTAGTACGAGGAAATTAAACATATAATGGGAGAAATCGACTATCGTTCCTTATCATGTTAGAAGAGCGAGATAATAGCGATAGATTTCTTGGAAAATTGGGCACATGATGCGGATACGACTCCTAGATCAACCATGGAGGTAGGGAAATGGAACTTTGAAATGAATGAACTCTATGGAATAGTGCAACGGGATGGTAACCATGTAGGTCGGGGACCAAAATAACCCCGATCGGGGTGGCTAGCGGTAAGGAGGTGGGTCGAGAGGACATGGTGGCGAAAGGGGAGCGTTGCATGGAGAGGCCGGTCGGCAATGCCGCCACCACATGCAAAGTGTGGTAGAAAATGGCCTAGCGGGGTAATGGACGGGACATTTTCCCAAGTGAGATAATAATTATGGCATTTAAAGCGTATGGAAAAAAATTTGGAAAAGCCAGCGAGGATGTCGATTTTTCATCGGGGTAAGGGTCGGAGGAATGTCTCCGGGCAAATAAAGAATGACGACATGGTAACCTTTCTCATAACTTGGTTTTGTTGTGAAGAAGTCGGCTCCTCCTACGCGCCCTGCGAAGTCATTGTCGTAGAAGAAATTTCGGTGGGTTGCATGGGTGTCTCGGTATGTATTAAAATTCCACCTTGCTTCCTTGAAAACGAAGTTGGTAACGAATTTTGAAGCATCGAAGTTAAAATTTTAGTGTTTCTAGATTTTTTTCTTTATAAAGGTTTTGCCAAGATTTGTGAAGTCGGTAACATTAGTAGTTTGAGTAAAGCTAGTGGTCGTAGTTGCCGAATACGTAAGGTCGAGTTGTTAACATTTGATATTCCTCATCCTCTTCGTATTAGGACCCTTGATGAAAATATACGTAGGTGCCTTTCAAAAATTGTTTGCATGCGGTTCAATAATGTGATTGTTTGGGAGGGTGGTGTACGGAAGGGTAGAGTAGCGCTCTCTGTTGTGGAGCTCTTGTGCATGTTCATAGGTTGCCGAACGAAATTCGTCGGTGGTTTCGGTTCTGGGATATACTAGTTCCTTGAGTTTACAAAATTTGGGTTCTCGGTAAGGTGGGTATTTATCTTATTTTGTTATGGGCTTGAGTTTTCTTCTTTTGATTTAATGCCTCTCATGGGTTGGGATTGTTGGAGTCATTAATAGAAAGGCTAAGAGAGCAAAGTTTGGATAGGTAGTGTACTAATGAAGGGGCAAGGTGTCTGTCTACTCTCCCTCTAATGCTTTACCCAACTACGTATTTTCGGTTACTTTGATATGTAATTGTCTATCATTTTGCTACTCCGGGAATGTTTGTTTTATGTCCGTTAAGATGGTAAAGAAAACTAGATGAAGAAAGAGAAACCTAAAGGAGACAAAAGTCAAAGAATCTATCTCGGCCCGCTTGACCAATTCGGAAATTCAACCAAAGAGCTCATGGAGCCCTAATTCGGACCTTTGCGAGAAGACATCCCTAGTTACTAGCAAATCACGTATTTATGGATGGGGAAAGCAAGAAGTTATCAATAAAATGGAGGAAGAGGATGAATTATGCTTGGAGTGGAAGTATTGCGAGAATATGATTGAAGATGCGGGGCATACTCGTGGGAAAATCTCATTGTTTCAACACTCAATTAGAACATGTTGGTAAAATGCTCGTGGCAAAAGTTATTATGGCTTGGGGGGAAACATGAGAACCAAAGTTAGCCTCTACCTTGGCGGATATCAATAGAAACATTCAAGAAATTCCTCGTCAATTGCATCAATATACTGGGCTTGGCGAGAATGGAGAAAGATATAAAAGCCATGCAACGGGTTGAAATACCGAGTTGATGTCAAAGATCCCACCCCGGTGGAGTCGGATGATTAATAGATCTAATAGTTTTACTTTTTTTGTGAGATAGCTTTATTTTGTTTTCGAGTTACTATTATTTATCTATTAATAGTGATAATGTTAGCAAACTTTGATATCGGTTATACGAAGACTGCATTTAGGAGATTAAGGAAGTTTATGTTTTGGATGGCGGCTCTGATACACTCATACATTATGATAGTTTTCCTTCGAGCGGTTGAGTCTAATTTTTGTATCTATTTTGCCGGAATTTTTATATTAATAAAAAATGAAAAGGAACTACTAAACTTACAACAGCAGAAAATGGCAATCTTAAGTTGCCAAATTTTAAAATAATTGAAATTTTAAACGTAGCTATTTTGTTAGTTGGAGAAAATTTGAAAATCTCACGACAATCTTGTCTTTCATAAAATTAGATATGATAATTGAAATTTTAAGCATAGCTACTATTAGTTGAAATTTTAATGAAATCTAATTCCATCTAAAGGAAAAAAAAATGAAAATCTCCCACAATCCCATCACAAATTAAGTTAAAAATCTAATTCCATCTAGAATCAAAAAAAATTGATCTCCACAATCCTGCCCTTTATAAAATTAGATAATCCAATACACGTTGATGGATTCCTTTGCAGAGACTGGTTGGGTTTTTTACTGTTGAAGCAGATGGACATATCATAACGAATTGGTTACTAAATAGCATTTGGTTATTAGATGGGCATATCTTAACCAATTGGTTACTAAATAAAATTTGGTTAAAGGGGCATATCCTAACAATTGGTTAGAATAGCATTTGTTAAAATATAGGGAGCACAAGGTGAATGACTTCTCTTTAGTGTGAACTAGGAGGTATTTATAGCTGAGGGCTTTGCAACTATTTGCCTGCAATGCTTTTTACCTAGAATTCATTGCCAGCATTGCTAGGCTCTCCATGTTGCCAAAGTTCTGAAAGCCTTCATCCCTTTTGTATAATGTCATCCATGGCAAGCTGCAGAGGATCACTCGTTATTACATTATGTCTTGCAGCACTGCAAGTGCTACTGAACCTGCCTTGTATCAGCACCATATCTGCAAGAAAGCCATGTGGGACGTAGCAGTAATTGGGCAAGCAATTACACGGAATTGAAGAACATTTCATCTCGGAAACTGAAGGGGATTCTTGCGAACTTTGGCAATGGCCATTAACAATCACAGTATCTAAGAACAACGGTCAAGGAGATTTCACTACGGTCCAGGCCGCTATCAATGCAGTGCCAACGAATAATATGATCCATGTTACCATTAATGTCAAACCTGGAATTTATAAGTAAGTAATCACTGAAACCAAAAGTAGAATAGATTATTTGGAAGTGAGTTCCTTTCATCAAAGAAATCTAGGTTGAAATGAAAATATTTTAAAATTTACTTTTTTACTTTTATTTAAAAATTTATTTTTTTAGTTAAAAATTAATTTTTTATTTTATTTGATATACCATCAGGGAGAAGGTGAATATTCCTGCAGACAAGCCATTCATAACTCTGGTGGGCACAGGGGCCAAAAACACCATTATCACTTGGAATGATAACGCCAAATCAAGCGGTGGAACAGTATACTCGGGAACGGTATCTGTGTATGCTTCGAATTTCGTAGCTAGATACATCACAATCGAGGTAGAATTTTTAATTGCCCGGCAAAGTGATAGAGTAAATTATTTTTTTCAATTTATGTGGATTGTAGATTTGATGGTCAGGGGGAGGGGATAAAAAAATTAACTTCAAATTTGAGAATATTCTTAAAATTAAAATAAATTGAGCTTAAAAAAATGGAGTTATGCAGAATTCATATGGTCTGGTGATATGACTTCGGATGGTCAAGCTGTGGCGTTGAGAATTTCGGGAGATCGTTGTGCGTTTTACGGTTGCAGAATTCTAGGATACCAGGACACCCTGTTAGACGAAAGTGGGAAGCATTACTTTCAAGACTGTTATATTGAAGGTGCTGTTGACTTCATATGCGGCAATGGAAAATCTCTTTATAAGGTAAATTAAAATATAAATAAAAAAAATAATGTTTTGATTTGATCTTTAAGATTTCTATGGTATTGAGTTTTATGTATGTTCAGAAGATTTACAGTTTGATGATTTTTTTCTGTTTATGTTTAGGAATTTAAAGCTAAATTCATCTTTAATACAAAATGGTTAATATATTTTGATATGAAGATTTTCATAACAAAACAGTCTTTGCAAGAAAATTTTCACGATCAAGAACTAGTTTTTAACTTTGATAATGAATTTTTTGGGAAACCATAATAATACACAATTTAATTTACCAGAAATTTTATCACTATCAAGTGTCAATATATTTTAGTCATCTAATATCAATATATTTTAATTGTTTTTATGTTATAAGCTGATAAATAACACTACTTTCTGGTTTCTTGATTCCAGAACTGTGAACTACATGCCATCCCTGAACAAATGGGTGCATTTACAGCTCAGAAGAGATCCTCTCCATCAGAGGACACAGGCTTCCACGTCTTTTTGCAATGCAAGTTAACAGGCAAGGGATTAATGTATCTGGGCAGGCCATGGGGACCTTACTCCACAGTCATTTTTTGCTTACACTTACCATGGATGACATTATGTCCCCAGAAGGATGGTTGGACTGGCCAGGCCAAGAAACAGTGAAAAGTAAATTATTTTTATTTATTTTATTTGTGTATTAATTATCATTTTTTTAATATAGATTTTAGAATATTTTGAAATCATATTACGCATATAATTAAAATACCATATTTGCATTTTATGGGTTTACTAGGTTTCATCTTGTACATTCAATATCACTTTATTTTTATCCAAATAAAATGAAAAAAAATAAAAAATCTTGCTACATAGTTCTAAATATTTGACGGCTGTCTATATACAGGACTGTGACTTATGTTGAATTCCATAATACTGGACCTGGAGGAAGAAAAAGGACGAGTTTCATGGTCTCAGAGGTATTAGCCGTGACCAGATCGCACCGTATTTGAACATTAATTACATTGATGGTACTAATTGGGTTCGGTAGAAATCCTGGTCTATTTGCTTTGAAGGGACCGATTAGATTATAGCTTATAGGATAAGAATTCATGGTGGAGGGCATTCCTGCAATATGGTCGCTATTAGCAAAATAGAAAAAGTGCGAGTGAGCCTTATTGGGTAAACAAATTATATATTGTCCCTCGTTCATCTTGAAAATTTAATAATAAATTGTCTTTGATATTGCAACATTGTTTTGAGTTTTTCTCTAAGTTTTTGAGCATAGGAATAAAATCTTAAATCAAATTAAATAACTCACTCTTTTCTTTAGGTTCGATAGATCAAAGATTGGTCTCGGTGGACACGTTATTTTTATCATCATCATCATTTTTAATTATTTAAATTAATGGAAAAAGAAATGAGATTTCAATTATTTAATTTTATAAGAAAATGAAATTTTTATTAATTATTATATATTGAGGCGTGAATGTTTTCATACTCAAATATATAGATACACGATTTCAAAGTTCTAATCTATATTATATATTGTTTTTATTATTTAATTTGATATGGTTTAATTTTAAATGTTTAGAAGATATTTGACTTTGGACCTCCCAAAAGTATTTCGTTATATCACAATTGTTTTGGTTATAACTTAATTAATTTATTAAATATTAATTATTTTATAGTTGTATATTAAATTTTTCAGCACACACATCTTTCCTTAGGTTTGTCTAATTCATAATAGATATTTTACAATTTTAATTTAATTATTAATAATTATTAAGTAGATGGTAGAGATTTAACTTCTATAGAGAAATATGTCTAAATATACATAGTAATATTCATAGATTAAAGGTTAAGATTTATCTCTAAGTTAGTTTTACACTTTTAAGTACTTTATCTCAAATTAATTAAATACAAAGAGTGTTATAACAACACATGTAATATTAAGTATGTGGTATTGATAAACCATGATATTGTAAAAGAGATATTTACGGGTTAACAATTTGCATAGTAAAAATTAGGTGGTCTATGATTATAGTATATATGTATGTGTGTGTTTAATTAATATATTAATTCTTCTTATAATTAATAATAATAATAATTTTAAATAACGTTATAATTTGGTTAACTTTTTTATTTTTTTCAAGCTATACAATGTGAGATATATAATGAGAAAGTATTTTGATGTTTATTATGTATTGGTAAGTGTGTTTACCCACCATTTAATTTATTTAAATATATTAGTCATATTTTTTTTAAATAAATAAAAATATTGTATTTTTAATAAATAAAAATAATCTTAAAAATTAAATAAATTTTATTTAATATTAAAATAATATAATATTAATTTTTATAATTATTTATAATTATATAATAAATATAAAATTTTGCTTCATGACAAAATATTTTTATATTTAATTTAAAATCACTTAATATTTTTAAAATAAGATGAAAACAACACTTTACTTCTCATGAATAAAACAATCTAAAAAATTGAGTAAAAGGGTGTGAACTTCTAAGTTATTATTTTCATATGTAAAATTATGAAAGGCCATTGGTTCCAATTAAATTAAGTTTATAGTGAAAAGTAATCTAAAATATTTTTAGGTGTGAACTTCAAAGTTTTTATTTTTATATTTAGAGTTATGGAAAGCCATTTTATTTTAAAAATTAAAATTATTTATGAAATTTATAAAGTATATTATATTAAATAATAAAGTTTATTTAAATAAAAATATTATAAATATAATTTATAATTAATTTCTGGGGAATTTAAAACACTATTTCTCAATTCTTATATTACAATTGATTTTTATCATTTTTCATTATTTTTAACATGGAAAATAGATTTTCTCTTATAGATCATTCTCAAATCCAAAATAAATTTTTAAATCTTTTCATCTCTTCCCTAAATTATTTTCAAGAACCATATCAATATTTTCAAGAACCATATCAATAGGTTTCCAAAGTAAATGAAATAACATTAATATTCCGGCATTCTCCACTAACCTCTTTTAAAATATTACAAATAATTTCTATCAATTCTTACCATATTTTTTTTCATACAACCTTGTCACATCATTCTTTAACCAAAGAATGAATTTGTAAGTCTTCCCATCTCTTCCTTACGTTAGTTCAACAACCGCATCAATAAGTTTCCAAATGCCAACGAAGCAACGATAATATTCAGACACTTCTTCACTAACTTCTTTTAAATAAAAAAAATAAGAATAATGAAGATTTCACTCCAAGGTTTAGGTAACCTCCCATGTCTTTAGATTTCCATAAATGTTTCACGCCAATTTGAATGTCGATTTCCATAAATATTTAATATCAGTCTAAATGTCATTTAAAGTAAAAAAAATTGCATTTTAGGGAGGGTTTTAACATTATCCAAGGCATTATGAAATCAAATGGACTTTTCATATAGCATTGCTCTTATTCATAGCAATCATATTGTTTTCTTTATATCTCTAAGTTAAGATGGAGGTTAAGAGATGCCTTCAAAATTCGTTAGGAATGAATTCATAAATGTGTATTATTTTCCCTACTTTTTATTTGTGCTTTTTAATTAAAACTTTGTGAATATTTATGTTGATACATTTTACACCTATAATAAAAGGCACTTTGTGAATTTTTTGATATATTTACCATGTAATAAAGGGTTCTTTATAGTTTTATTATCAAAACTTTCAATCACCGTAAAGTTCATTTTTATAAAATTGATTTTCTTATTGTTTTAAAAAATACTAAGAAAATTGAAGATTACTCATTCATGCATTTTGAGAGTTTCATTGAAAAGCTAGGATATAGTTTTTTTTTTTTTAATTCTTTAACCCTTACTTCTCACTACAAAACCTACTTTTAGATACTTTTTGTGTGGGTCGATATTTAGAGCTAAGATTGAGGGCTTTGTTATCTTATTTTTAGTCTGGGTAATTCAAAATATACAAATTAATAATGGAATTTATAATATAAAATTGCTAATTAAATAACCAACATACCAAGTTGCTAGCTTTAACTGCCCAATTCTAAATTTACATCATATTCACAGTGACTACCCATATGTACTACTATTCTTGGTAAGTGTGTTCACTTAATTTTTTTCTTTTGGCTAATACAAACTAAAGAAAAGTATTTTACTAGATTAAATGAAAGATCTAACGCACTCTAATGGAATATCAGTATTTGACACTATTAAAACTTTGAGATGAGCCCAAGATATGTATGCTAAGAAGATTATTAGATATGTTGATAAAAAAAGTTTCTTGAAAGATCCTTAAGCTTTCAGTTACCCAAGAATCTTTATACAAAACATATTTCTTGAAGGGGCTTCCTCTAGAGACTATGTTAATCACCCCTACCATAATAAAAATTTAAGATTTATTTATGATTCAAAGCATTTGGAAGGCTTGGAAGGCCATTAATCCCTTTCTAGGTTGGAAGGAGGTAACTCTTCCAATGCATCTTTCATTCAATTCTCACTATCTTTTTTTTTTTTTTTGATACTCATTTCTACAAATGGAAATCCCCTAGATAAATTCCCTTGGTTCTCAAGCCATGGATTTTGTCAAAATGGACTTTTATGATGAATGATTTGGCAGATACTTAAAGTTGAGCTGAGATTCCTTTGAAATGCCCGTCTAGCCACTATGTTAACTAAATACACAAATGTTTTAACTGAAGTTGAATTTTCTTTTAACATGTGGAGTAGTCAAAATCTCAAGACAGCATTTAAGGGAACGCAACCCCCCCCCCCCCCCCCCCCCCACCACACCACCACCAAGGTAGGACTAGGCCTTAAATATTCACAATAATATGATACAACATTCACAAAAACATGAATGAATTTGAATATCATTAATTTCAGCACACCCATAAGTAAAGAAACACATATTGGGATATATGAAAATAATCATGGAATGCATTTGTACATAACTTTAAAAGATAATTGCATTAAAACTCGTAGGGATAAAAATATTTTCACACTTGCAACAAGTTAAGCTTATAACTCAAAGTAAAATTATCGCACTAGACAAGAATTCTCAGTAGTTCTTTGAGGAATCTTTAAAAAAAATTATAAATGTTTAACTAAGAGTTTATATTATCCAAGAAAAATAAAGGGAATTTTTCCATTTAATGATAGCGATGGTGCTTCCATAAACCATATAAATAAGAAAAATACCTAGAAGAAAAAAAATGCAATTAGGAATCGACATTGATACTTAGAAAAATCCAAATTTTAGAAGGTTGGATGATTATTAAGTGAGAAGTAAAGGTAGGGGGGCCAAAATAGAAAAGTTATGATGCTATAAAATAAGACTCCCCTTGTTGAATGCCTCCTCAAATAATGGATGCACGGTGAAAACCTAATCATTGTAATTATCCATGAGCCATTTTGAAGTCATTATATACCTTCTAGAGCATCTTTGAGCCATTTTTCGACATAATATCGTAATGGTGCAATAGTCACTTATTTATTTACTCGGAATTCAAATCATTCATCTTCAATCTCCTTCAAATCATAATCGTCTTGATGTACTATTTTTTATTAGCCTTTGTGTCTACTTAAAAAATGAATTAAGAATTTCTCGATATCTTCTTTGGGGAAATCAACAAGTTTGTTGAAGTTTTTATCACCAAAATCGTATCTGATTGGCTGTTGATCAGACAACTTCAGTGTAACTATTTCAAACCAATCTTTTGACTGAGGCTTAGCCTCCTCAGCCTGAGAGGGCTCTCTCAAGGATTAATGATATGGAATAATGATATAGATAGATGGCTAACTCTATGTTTTTTGGTTTTGTATGTTTACAGGTTGAAAAGATGGAGGCTTGCTACCATTGGGCTATGGAGTCAGTGACAAGGATAAAGATAACAATAGCTCTTCTTATAGAAACTCAGGCTTGTATATACTTCAATGAAAGAGTGACACATTCAGGAAAATCCAAATAACTTGAGTTTCAAAGGAATTCAGAGCATATGATATATGAATTCTGAGTAATGATACATCAAGGTATTGAAAAGGAAAGTATTAAAAGAGATTCATCAAATTTCATCACTTAAAGGGAGTCAAAGCATGAATAACCATCAATTTTGAGTAATAAGCATTTAAACATTTGAATAAAACCTTTCAAAGATAGGACTCAAAAACTCAACTCGCCATAGTTCAATACTTAAAGGAAGTCAGAGCATGTTCCTCCATGAATTCTGAGTAATAAGCATTTAGACTATGGAAGTAAAACATATTAAAGATAAGAGATAAAACTCATTCAAGTCTACTAAGAATCTCAGGTCCAAAAAAGTTCAATTGCTTCTGCATATATCAATCCCTTCAAAGCATTTACAAAAGTAGTCCTTTTCATATAACATTTTCCAACCATGAATACATCGAAGTCTTTACTACTAATAGGCATCTTGCCTTTACATCTAGTCTGCCAAGTGGCTAGACCATTAAATTTTATTACTGACACCAAATCTAACTACTAACTAGATCTTTAAACTAAAGCTGACACCTTTTCAAATCGGGAGTTAGAGTCCTACTATGACTCAAACACTTAATTATTACATTTAAACTAAAGTTATGTAAATATGCCTCGAAAGGAACCATGTCTTTGAGCCATGCTAGCCATCAACAAAACATTAATATCATAACTTCCTTTATGAAGTTACACTGCCTATTATTAAGGAGATGTCAGTTTAATGACTTGGCAACATGTGGACTGGTGTCTTCAAACTATACCCTTAACTGAATATCTTCACTAGGCAAATCACTGATCTAATACTCTTTGTCAACTCCCTGATATTCTTTGTCATTTTGATGGGGAACAGCTTTAAGTATTTGTTTACCTTTCTCCATCTTCCCAGAATTTACCATCAAAACTGACCTTGTTGTCAAAACTCTGTTTTGAGCTACTTTCGTAGCTAGTTTAGTAACACAAACAAAAAGATGATATGTGATACTCTTTTGCTTTGTTTTATTCATTTGAGGATGTTAAGTGGTAAAAAAAAATTAAACACGGCCTTCAAAACTCTTCCTCCTTATCATTTTGAGTACCTTAAAACCAAAAATAATTCTTCAGAAATTCCGCAGCAAAAACTGGGCTTCAAGCCTGGCACACGCTGCGAAATTGCCTAATTGCCCACAAAATTCACATAATTTGGATTTTCGACCTAGAAAAGGTCCATTGTTGTGTGAGATGATAGTATGAAGCTTGATAAGGAAAATTTGGTTAAAAATACCTCTTACCCTCCTCAAGAAGAAAACTTTTCACCTTCAGCCATTTCATCAACCAATAAAAATGACTTTGTTTTTCCTGAAAAATAAGGTTGCACTCATGAGCTTATATCTCTCGATACCTGATATTTGTTACAAAAATGGACGAGGTTTTTATAGATAACAATGTTTCTAATAACAACCTCTCTCGGTTTCTTTAAAATCATCTTCAGTTTTCCGGAATCGGCACTATAAAATCATGTATAAAACAGGAAAAATTCTGAATTCTAAAAATAGGTCCCAACGGAAACTTCGAATCTCCAAATTGGTAGCACCTGGGAGAAATTTGAAAGAGGTTGTTTTTCCTTGTTATGTTATTAGAAAAAACCTCCTTCATATTTTTGAAGATCATCTTCATTTTCCTGAAACTTCCTCTTAAAACAAACAGCTCAAACAGTCCCAGAAACACAAAAATCCCTTTGTAGCTTCTGGTAGAAAAACATGTAACCTGTCTGGATGAAAGCTTGTGTGAAGCTAAGGTCATCCATAATCAGTTAAAACTCCATAGGATCCTATCCAAACACATAGCCTCCTTTTTATGCTTTCCTCTTCATGGAAATTTTCTTTTATAACCTAAACTGCCCTCTTAAAAATGTGACAACTGTAAAAAACAATTTGGACAACAAGTTGTTATGGTAGAGGAGGCTAGCATGAAAAGGGATTTCTACGGGAGATGTAAATGACAACAAGGTGCTTTGGTAGCAGATTGCAAAAGAGGAAAACATAGTAAGAGGAATGAGGGATAATTTGAAAAGCGGAATGAGATGGCATTAGAAAAATGGTGGTTGATGTCAGAACATGTGTAACTTTTGAATGATGACCTTACTCTGGCAACATGTCCTTGAAACTCATAAATATTAACCATTCATCATTATGGAGAAAATCATTATATAGTGACACAGTTTTTGTAGCACATTTAATTTGACAAGTGTCAGTTTTTCTACGGAACTACTAGGTGTTTCCACAACGAATTCTGTTAATTTTGTACTAAATTTGCTATGGACTCAGATAAATTTTGATAGATGGCCAAATTTAGGATTTATGGTCACTTCAAAGTATCTACTCAAAACCTATTCTTTTGATGTGGCTTGGGCTTATTTTTAACATCCTAAGACAAAACTTAAAACCTAAGTTCATCATAAAATTTATCATTTCATGATGCTTTGCAACCTAATTAACTTAAAGACCAACTTGACAGATTTCAAGTTAAAATTTTGAAAATTTTTGGGTGATACAGTGGCTCCACTTGGGATAGTGTGTCCCTGTGGTGCACTAAGAACCAGTAGCTCTAGTGCTACTATCCATCCTTTAGTATAAAACTCTAAATTTTTGCCAAGCTCCTCTCAAGCTCTAATGGCCTTCACCTCGAGCTCAAGCTTGATGGTCACTGCAGAAGAACCAACTTCGTACCTACTGAAAAAATGCCCATTCACCTTTGAGCTTATTCACACACTCCTACCTACCTTATCAACTGCAACTCTCCACTTTAACTCAATCAACATGAAACTTCCAATGAAGCCAACCATTTATCCTATCTAACATTTGGACCTCTTGGCTGCATTTTAACCCAAAGTAGACATGATACTGTGATGACCAAGGTAACATGAGATGTAACTGATCTTCAAGATGAAAATATAACTGGAAATATGAACAGTAAATATTTTCCATATAGTCAGCTATAGGGTCAAAGAAGACATGATTAGTTTTATAATTCTCATAACATTCTGTAGCTTTGTACAAATCATCCATGTTTTGATCAACGACACAAGACTTCAGTTGTGTACTCTTAAACTATTGTTCAAATTGATTTTCAAAAACAATGTACTCTTCCTCAAACTCAAAAGAGATAGGAAGCAACACCTTTTCTTTGTGTTTTTCCATAGAAAGCTTTTGAAAATAATTATCGTGATCATGAAGACTATAGATTGAATTTGACCTTGTAAACCTTCAATGTCTTTCTCAATGTTCGCAACAACTTCATCCAAAAATTTAATCTTATCTTTTGTCTTGCACTCAAATGATTTTAGATAAGAGACAAGGACAAAGAAAAATTTGCATCTATTTCTTCATTAATATGATCCTCATTCCATTGTTTGAAACCTTGAATTGAAGGAGAGTTTTCCACTAACTATGTTCTATCTATCCATTCCTCCAAAAACATAAGCCAAAAGTCTGCAAATGAATTAATAGATCTAACAAGAAAACTTTCAATCCATTGTTTACATTTCCCTTGAAATGAATCATAGAACAACATAATGCAAACATCTTTATGTTTGAATCTAATAAGCTTAGTAAAATCATAGAAATCTGATATATGCTTCAAATTCAAACTCAGATTTTCTCCATTGAATTTTGGACCATTCCTTAAAAAATATGTATCCTTGGGAAAATGATTTCGGAAACCATGAATTCCTGAAAAATTTATACATGCATAACTTGAAACAAGAATGGTAGCATCTAAGTTCTTCATAAGTCCAATGGAATCACCATGAATCTATGAATTTTGAATTCTTCAACAATGGAGTCGCCAAGGTAGTTCTGCAGCCTTGAACAGATTCTAAGCTCCTGCTACCTTCAAGAGTTCAGCTTCATAATTTTCGGGAGATGTATATCTTCAGACTCCTGGTAGACACACCAAAATGTTGTCACCAAAATCGTATCTAATTGGATGTTGATCAGACAACTTCAGTGTAACTATTTCAAACCAATATTTTGACTGAGGCTTAGCCTCCTCAGCCTGAGAGGGCTCTCTCAAGGATTAATGATATGGAATAATGATATATATAGATGGCTAACTCAATGTTTTTTGGTTTTGTATGTTTACAGGTTGAAAATATGGAGGCGTGCTACCATTGGGCTATGGAGTCAGTGACAGGGATAAAGATAACAATAGCTCTTCTTATAGAAACTGAGGCTTGTATATACTTCAATGAAAGAGTGACATGTTCAGGAAAATTACAATAACTTGAGTTTCAAAGGAAGTCAGAGCATATGATATATGAATTCTGAGTAATGATACATCAAGGTATTGAAAAGGAAAGTATTAAAAGAGATTCATCAAATTTCAGCACTTAAAGGAAGTCAGAGCATGAATAACCATCAATTCTGAGTAATAATCATTTAAACATTTGAAGAAAACCTTTCAAAGATAGGACTCAAAACTCAATTCGTCATAGTTCAATACTTAAAGGAAGTCAGGGCATGTTCCTCCATGAATTCTGAGTAATAAGCATTAAGACTATGGAAGTAAAACATATTAAAGATAAGAGATAAAACTCATTGAAGTCTACTAAGAATCTTAGGTCCAAAAAAGTTCAATTGCTTCTGTATATATCAGTCCCTTCAAAGCATTTACAAAAGTAGTCCTTTTCATATAACATTTTCCAACCATGAATACATCAAAGTCTTTACTACTTATAGGCATCTTTCCTTTACATCTAGTCTACCAAGTGGCTAGACCATTAAATTTTATTACTGACACCAAATCTAACTACTAACTAGATCTTTAAACTAAAGCTGACGCCTTTTCGAATCAGGAGTTAGATTCCTACTATGACTCAAACACTTAATTATTACATTTAAACTAAAGTGATGTAAATCTTCCTCGAAAGGAACCATGTCTTTGAGCCATGCTAGCCATCAACAAAACATTAATATCATAACTACCTTCGTGAAGTTACACTGCCTATTATTAAGGAGATATCAGTTTGATGACTTAGCAACATGTGGACTGGTGTCTTCAAACTATACCCTTAACTGAATATCTTCACTTGGAAAATCACTGATTTGATACTCTTTGTCAACTCCTTGATATTCTTTGTCATTCTGATGGGGAGAAACTTTAATTATTTGTTTACCTTTCTCCATCTTCCCATAATTTACCATCAAAACTGACCTTACTGTCAAAACTCTGTTTTGAGCTACTTTCGTAGCTAGTTTAGTAACACAAACAAAAATATGATTTGTGATACTCTTTTGCTTTGTTTTATTCATTTGAGGATGTTAAGTAGTCAAAAAAAATTAAACACAGCCTTCAAAACTCTTCCTCCTTATCATTGTGGGTACCTTAAAACCAAAAAGAATTCTTCAAAAATTCCACAACAAAAACTGAGCATCAAGCCTGGCACACGCTACAAAATTGCCTAATTGCCCACAAACTTCATATAATTTGGATTTTTGTCCTAGAAAAGGTCCATTGCTGTGTGAGATGATAGTATGAATCTTGATAAGGAAAATTTGGTTAAAAATAACTCATACCCTCCTCAAGAAACAAAATTTTCACCTTCAGCCATTTCATCAACCAATAAAATTGACTCTATTTTTCCTGAAAAATAAGGCTGCACTCATGAGCTCCTATCTCTCGATCCCTGATAGTTGTTAAAAAAATGGAGGAGGTTTTTGTAGATAAGAATGTTTGTAAGAAAAACCTCTCAGTTTCTTGAAAACCAACTTCAGTTGTCCGGAATTTGCATTATAAAATCATGTATAAAACAGGAAAAATTCTGAATTCTGAAAATAGGTCCCAAAGGAAACTTCGAATCTCCAAATTAATTTGAAAGAGGTTTTTGTTCCTTGTTATGTTCTTAGAAAAAACCTCCTTCATATTTTTGAAACTCATCTTCATTTTCCTGAAACTTTCTCTTGAAACAAACAGCTCAAATAGTCCAAGAAACACAAAAATCCCTTTGTAGCTCCTGGCAGAAAAATATGTAACTTGTCTGGATGAAAGCTTGTGTGAAGCTAAGGTTGTCCATAATTAGTTAAAACTCCATAGGCTCCTATCCAAACACATAGCCTCCTTTTTATTCTTTCCTCTTCATGCCAATTTTCTTTTATAGCCCAAACTGCCCTCTTTAAAAATGTGACAGCTGTAAAAAACAATTTGGACAACAAGCTGTTATGGTAGAGGAGGCTCGCATGAAAAGGGACTTCTACGAGAGATGTAAATGACAGAAAGGTGCTTTGGTAGAAGATTTCCAAAGCGGAAAACAGAGTAAGAGGAATGAGGGACAATTTGAAAAGCAGAATGAGATGGCATTAGAAAAATGGTGGTTGATGTCAGAACATGTGTAACTTTTGAATGATGACCTTACTCTGGCAACATGTCCTTGAAACTCTCAAATATTAATCATTCATAACTATGGAGAAAACCATTATAGACTGACACAATTTTCGTAGGACATTTAATTTGACAAGTGTCAGTTTTGCTACGGAACTACAGGTGTTTCTGTAGCGAATTCTGTTAATTTTGTACTAAATTTGCTGCGGACTCAGATAATTTTTTGACAGATGGCCAGATTTAGGATTTATGGTCACTTCAAGGTATCTACTCAAAACCTATTCTTTTGATGTGGCTTGGGCTTATTTCTAACATCCTAAGACAAAACTTAAAGCCTAATTTCATCGTAAATTTTATCATTTCATGATGCTTTGCAACCTAATTAACCTAAAGACCAACTTGACAGATTTCAAGTTAAAATTTTGAAAATTTTTGGGTGATAACAGAAGCCATTGCCCTATGTGATATTTAATACATTGAAACATTCTTGCATTTTCTATCAAGTTAATATCATTGCATACAGAATTAAATTGGGACCTTCCAACTCCTTAGCCACCTCGATTAAATTCAAGAACAAAATAGTCATCATTATCTTAAATTTGTTACATATGGAAATTAATTGTCGAAGCATATTAATTCTTTCCTTCCAACAAGTCTTTAATTACTGCATTCTACTTTTGGATGGAATTTTCTTTTCTTTTCTTTGGGATTCACTCATATCTAATACTTCCATAATAAATGTAGCTAAATCCTTATAGTATAACATCTCATCGTTATTTGTGTCTCTTTCGCAAATATTCAATGACAGAATTAATTTGATGAACAAGTTGGCTAAATTCATAGCCACTGCCCACCTTTCCAAGATTATGTAAATCCTTTTATTTATATTATCAAATACTTACAATTCAATTCTGATTAACAATCTTGAAGCTACTATAATCCTTGAACTATTTTTTGATGCGTCTTCTAAAAATTTACTTGGATTGATGGTGGATATTGGTTTAGCAAACAATGGCTTAAGTAACAAATCCATTTTAATTTATTTTATTCTCTTTCATAATACTATGGGTTTTTTTTTCTTGCTTAGAAATTGAATAATCTAATGCATCTTTGGTTCCCTAATATAATTCAAAACTTGGATGGTTTTATTCTTTTGACATAGATCTTTGAGTTTACCCTATCAACCACCTAACTATTTTTCAAACTCACTTGTTCAAATTATGTGTCTTGGAACTCTTTTCATACGCTACATTACGTAAGGTGAATAATTCAATCTCAAAATCGAAATGCTCTTCACGATTAATTTCTTTAGTAATAAATTGGATTTCAAGCACTTTCTTTTCAACCCATTTTGGTACCTCCATCATTTCATTTAGTAATCAATCTCTAATACTTGAATATTCACAACCTTAGGTATATCATGGGTATTCCATTGTGTGTTACTCATTTTTCTCTTTGAACTCACTCAAGCAACATGACACTTTTCCATATTGAGCTTGGGTTGATTACCATCACCACCTTCTCTAGCATTGGAATTCTCATGGAAACTTGAGGGATATTAGGCAAGATTTGATTATCTCCTCCACCTTCCACCTATATTGTTCTAAATAGTGCCCAGATCCAATAAAATTAAAATGAGTCAAAAAATTAGTTTTAGGGTCAAAACATCTGCTTCTATCTCATTTATTTTGAAAGTCTCCAAATAAGTAGTGTATTCATTAATGTTAGAAATACTCTTGATACTAAATTTTCCAAGTATAATAGGAAAATGTATGAATTTTTTCCTTCTTTTTTCATTAAATAAATTTTCCCAATGCCTGTATTGTTGACAAATTTCCACCAAGAAAAAATTATCATAAACATAAAGAATTATGTGCTTTCCTTCTAATTTGAACAACCAAATAAATCAAAATGTATCCTATAATTGAAAATCTCCCTTCTCTTCTAAAAGGGCCTTTAGAGGAGCATCTATTGGCTGAAGGACCAACCAACATTTTCGTGCATTCTACAAGGAAGAAATTATGTACTGGATAGAAATAGAACTTATTTTTGTGCTTTCAAAATGATGGGTACCATAACCTTATTGGGTCAAAATAAAAATTTGTGCTATGGCATAGGAAGGCCTTTGAAGACATTCTAAAATATGATAGCATAAAAAAGGTACCAAGACACATAACAAATCTTTGTTTGAGTGAAATCCTTGAATTGGCATGAAATTTCAGCATAAATTGTATGAGTCCAGTAAAAAATGGCACTCTCATGGACATAATAATGTAGAATATAAGGAAAATATTTGTGAAAAAAAATGGACTCTTGATGGAGAATCCTTGCAAGTCACCAAGAAAATTCCTTGTATGCATCTGTCTAACATGCATACCACAATTTTACTAGCAATAATTAGTCCTTTAGTAAGCTTTTTTTTAAATTATTGAGTAAACATTTTCTCCATTGTGGTTAGTGAGGAAGGCATCAACTTATACAATTTTGAAGCATATTTTTGAATAGATTGGGAGTTAGTGGAATGTGAATTTTTATAGCTTCTTTGAGTCAGTTATGTCTCTTTATATTGTTTAATTTATTAGCACACTAGGAAACCAACTTTGAAAAATAAAAGACTTCATACATGCATCCCACATGTTCAACGTTTGAGATGTAGGCCCTATTATTTCTCTCTTCTTCTAGGTTGAGCCTTAAATACCACCAATAAGCAATGGATCACTAAAAATCATTATTCCTCTCTTGTTATGTGTGACATCTTCCTTTGATTCTTATTAACAATATTCAATGGGAAAATGAATTAAATCCAGTCAATTGATAACTTTGGTGGTATTAAGTATCTTATTAACCTATTTTTTCTAATTCGAAAGGATAGTTGGATCTTATCAAAAGACATGACTCATTCATTACAAGAGGGAACTTTGATCATACAATTAATTTAATACATGTCAAAAATGCTAAACGGAATTTAATGAATGTGTGATGTGGATATGATAAATTGTTGGGAAAGGGATCCCACACCCACAAATATAAGGAGAGTTTAGCTACAAAATGGCTAAGTATTGAAGTTTTTTTAGATACTTCAATTTATGCAAGCGAGAACCATGGAGGTGTTGATGGTATTAAGTATCTTATTAACTTATTTTGTGTGAACACATGTAAGGAAAGATGGTTCATAAATAAAAACTATTTTCTTTAATTCAAACAGATAGTTGGATCTTAGCAAAAGAAAAGCCTCATTCATTACAAAAGGGAACTTTGATCGTGTACAAGAGGGAACTTTGATCATGCAACGTATGTGTAGGTTATAATAATTTAATACATCTAAAAAATACTAACGGGAATTTAATGAATGTGGGATGAGGATATGAGAAATTGTTGGGAAAGGGCTCCCACACCCACATATAGAAGGAGTGGTTAGTTACAAAATGGATAAGTATTGAATCTTTTTCGATTACTTCAAGTTATGCATGCAAGAACCATGGAGGTGTTGATCTCTTTCATAATGGAGAAAAATTCAACCTCCTAAGGCCTATTTATAAATTCCCTCTACATTTTCATAGAAATGGTACTCCTCTATTGATCACACTCTAGTGTGCATATAACTTGAATATGAAAAATTAAGCATTCAACGATTTTTAGAGTCAAATCCAAATCCATCTTCAAAACAATGTGAGGTGTTGTAATTTATTTTATGCTATACACTAATAAATAATAATACAACTTTTTGGTTTCTTTATTGCAAAGTTGTGAAATACATGTCATTCATATACAAAATGGTTCAACTTAGAAGAGATCCTCTCTTCCTGAAGACTTAGACTTCGCCTTCTTGAAATGCAATTTAACATGCAAGGGATTAATGTATATAAACATGCCACAAGGACCTTACTCCATAATAGTTTATGTTAGCACTTATATGGATGACATTATATTTTCGACCTTACTCCATAGTAGTTTATGTTAACACTTACAAGGATGACATTATATTCTCGGAAGGATGGATTGACTATCCAAGTCAACAATGAAAATAAAAGTAAAGCGCCCCTTATTTATTTTATCTATTTTATCCCCTTATCATAAGTGAAGTAATTATCATTCTTATCTCCATTACAAATTTTGAAAGATTCCTAAAGCATATTACACTAACAATTAAAAGACCATATCTCCATCTAATCTTACTGCTTCACTTTTCATATGCTCTTTATGCATAGGATTGTGACTTATGTTGAGTTCCAATATTTGGGGTCTGGAGGAGTGGAAAAACAACGAGTTTCATGGCCTAATGAAGTCACTATTCGTGACCAGCTCACACTGTATTTGAGCATTAATTACATTGACAGTAGGGTAATAAGTAATTAAATTTGAAATCTTGGCTTATTTGGCAGAGAGCTACTGATTTTATTATAGCTTCAATAATATCTGAGATAGAATAATAATTTATTATGGAAGACATTCCTGAAATATGGTGGCTATTAAGTAATAGAAAGATCAAATAAAAAGAATGTGAGGAACGAGCTCCTTAGTAATCAAGAATTTTTAATTTCTCCTTTGTTCATTATCGTGAATTTAGTAATAAATTGATTTTGATATTGTAACATTGTTTTGAGTTTTTTATACAATATATTTTAGGGGTAGTTTAATTTATCGATGAAATGGGGTTCAATTCAAATCCCCGATCAAGGTGATATATTGGACATGATCAAGATGTAAAAGTAAATTGAAGAAACGGAAATGGTGCACAAATTACTCACAAAAAAATTCAAATATTACATTCAAAGCCAAATTACAAGCCACGTAAATAGTGCTCATGAGATCCAATAGATTCCAAATAAGGAGAATATTGTTGAGAAAATATTTCAACAAAACTCCAACAACCAAGAACCCAATCCTATCTATATACTAATGTAATAATTATTCCAATTCCCCCCTTTAATTCTTACATTACATCATGAAAAATATTAATACAAAAATGAAAAATTACAATTCACATGTCACATATGTCTTACTGACCTTCCTTGAAAGTTATCTCCACTTTGAAGTCTCTCGGACAATGTTCTTTTCACCACCACAATCTTTGACCTTCCCATTCAACTCATTTAAGAGATAACCACATCTGATCTTTAATCAACTTTGTATAATTGATGCTTCTTCATATCCCAAAGGACATTTCGGTATCGGATTGTATCCAATGGTCAATTATGAAACTAACCTTTCTAAACATATGGATCTCATAACATAATATGTAGATTATGCTCTTGAAGTCCGAAGCACAACAATATCCATCAGTATATAATAGATTCACACAATTAACTTAGTGATACATTCTCTCAGCACTGAAGAATGAAGAGAACCACTAATTTTATTATATTTCTTTGTTCAATAATTGATTCTGCACATTTTAAAAAAAAACTTATGTGCGAGAAAAAAAAATTAAAAAAGGAAACATATCCCATGAGAACAAGACCAATAACTACTCTCCACTAAACCAAAATGAATCTTGTGTTGTCAAATAAAATACCACTAAGTTACTCAAGCCACACTACACATGGAGGCAAATAAAAAATGCTAACAAAGATGTTATGGAAGTCTCAATCCTCGGTCGCAAGGCATGTCGAACAACTTCCCCCGAGGAATATTTATTGGCCTTATTACATCTCGCTATTACACAAATAAAGGGTATGTGATCTGAAACTGGGTTGGATAGCTTATTATGCTTTTCAAGACCCTCCCACTCAGTTAAACAAATAAAATATCTAGCTTATACTTGACTTTTGCGGAATTTTATACTTGAAACATGTGTATTTTTGTAATTTTTTAAGTTCCTTAAGACCATTTGCTTTTGCTGATATTAAACATGTCCAAGAATCATATAATGTAGCAAAAAAGCATCAAAACATAACAACAAATTTAATCTAAGAGTTCACCCAAATATCGTGGGCTATGTCTCCTTGAGCTCTTGTCATCTTGACTTGGCTCTTTGGGATTATGGAAATTTTCTTTTACAAGTTACAAACTCAAATCCAATGGTTAAATAAACTGAACCAATGGGTTTATAATACCATTTATATCCCTGTCGTGCCTGTCATCACTCTCAAAATAGAACTAGGTCCCCTTAGACTAGTCTCCTTGAGTCAGTGCTCTTGAGCTACCCTGAGCTTCTCTATGGCACTAACTCCCTAAGAAATCCTTTTTTATCCCTAAAACCTCACCTACTGTCTCCAGCACATAGCAAATCTCCAAAATGGACTGTTCATTTTCTCAAAATGTGCTCTGGCTCCCCAATCTAAGCTTCCATCCACTGATCGCCCTAGGCTACCCAAAACTTACCTATGGCTTATCGAGCTCTATAAGTCTTCAAATTACTCTTAAAATCCCTTAAATGGATTCATAATGTAAAATATAGTCATAATATACTATTCACTTGCATAAATTGGCCTCCAGCAGCTCTGGTTTCGCCTCCAACACATGGTGGCACCCCTAGGCTCTAGGGTTAAAGAAAACTTCTCTATGAGTTCTCGACATCTAGAAGTCCTCAAAAAACTCTTCAAACTCCATAAATGGATTCAAAAGTATCAAAAAATTCATAAATGACTATAATTTTGCTGAGAATGGATACTGGCTGCTCTGGATAGGCCTCATTCTCCTGTTGGCACTTATTGGCCCTCGTGGCCCCTGGAAATTCTCTGAAGCATCTCCGCCTTCAAAAGTCCTCTAAAGGCTCTCAAAACCACACCATTATTTCTATAATGTCTAAAACATCCAAAATTGACTATTGGATTCTGAATAAGGCCTCTAGCTGCCCTGGCTAGGCCTCAAACTGCTGCTGGCCCATGGTGCCCTTGGTGACCCATAGAACTTCTCTGATAAAAAATCTCACTCAGAATTCCTTTGATGGTTTTACAACCCTCACCAATGAGTCTGTAATATCCGAGATAGTCGAAATTGACTATTGGCACTCTCAGAATGGACGAATTTAGCTCAAGATAGAGCCTAAACTCAATTTGTGCAATGCCCCCCTAAAATCCTCCACCAAATGTGGAGAGACTGCACATAACTCCAGTTAAGTTTGGAAAATCCAAAATTTTGGTGCGCCTGCTAGAAATACCACCAAGTTAACCATAGTGATAAATGTTGGGTTAAATACTAGACACGTGCCATAAAACTCTGTTGTCACGTAACGGTGGAGCGGATAAACTATCGGTGGATGGGCTAACCATGGCATATGACACGTTACAAAAATGGCTGGTGGTTGGGGTTTGTATTAACCATTGGAAAGACTTCCAAATAAAATGTTGTTGTAAACTTTGGAATTAAACCATGTGAACACAACCATAGCCGACAGTTTTGGGTTCATGATTGGCACTTGGTTCTGGGGTTGCATACATATGGGGAGAGGTTGGCCCTCGGAGCTGGCCCCTCCGAAACCCCAATGCATATTTCAACCAAATTCAAATATATGCCGAGTTCATATATAGTTAAGAACTAAATGCAGTGGAGATAGTAAGGCATAGGTGTGTTTGGCAGCAGGTCTCAGGGTTGAGCCCTGGGGACCCCAAGAAAATTTTGCTACGCCATTCCTGGGCACGTGGTGGCCTCCAAACCTGCCACGTGGCATCCTCCCATTGTTCAAAACCACAAATCGTATAGCCCACAATGAACCACAACACGCCACTTGGCATTCACTGGTTGGTTCGAAAGGAATATTCTAGGGAATATTCCAAGCATATTCCTTAGAATATTCTCTTTTTTGAATATTCAAAAACCAGTCAAACTTAGTCAAAAGCTAGAAATTGCATTTTACTGGACTTTTCAAATTGCAATAACTTCTTCATACAGTCCCAGTTTTCAAACCGTTCCACGACGGAATCGGAAGACGAGATACATGCAGTTAGCAGGTTCGGCCACTTACACAGACACTTGGGTACACAGGCTATCACACTTAAGTCCTTGATCCAAATCTGATCACACCTCCCCATTGGGAATCTTTTGGACCCCAAAAGACTGATATACTGATCTCTACAGTAGATGAGAGTACATCACCCTCTCTTTTCAGCCTCCATACACTTTTCCTTGCATGACTAGTGCCTTTGAACCACAACTCGAAGGTAGTCGACACTTCCCTTCCTAGATGCACTTGTCCTCCTGTCAAGAACTATCTTCCTTGCACTCACTCAGAAATTTATGGTGAGAAATTTACAGAAGGTAGTTGAACATCACTTCCTTGATCGTCTGTCCAAGGTGGCTCAAACAAACGTGAGATTACAACATAAAACATGCATACATAACTGAAATTTGCATATGTACAAATGAGCGTATGTCTTACTGTGTCAAGAAGTCAAACCACTTCTTACCAAGCTACTTCCATGACGAAATTTTGCTGCTGCAAATCTTCTTCATGTGAAATATCCATTCTCACATCAATGATGGAATCCTTGGTTCCAATTTCGCCGATTGATCAGGAGATCATGTCTTTAATGGAAAAATGCTCAAAAATTTATTTGCTTTCAAAGAAATTGGTTCAAACCAAACGACGAAAGAGCTCACCCAGCCGATCCTGGCCGTGAGAACGACACTCAAATCTGTTACCATATGGAGGAGATATTGCATTCTGAAATCGCCCAATAACCTTTAATTTTGAAAGGAATTTTTTTTTAATACTATGTGTTGGAATAATTTTATTTTTTTATTAAGGTTTAATAAATTAATTAAACTATATAGTTTTTAATATTTTATATGGTTTAAATTAATCATATATTATATTAATTAATTATATGTTTTAATTAATTTTAAATTTTAATTAAACCTTATTAAAAATCTAAATGTTAAACCATATCATATATTAAAACCAAATTCGAAATATGAAAAAGGTTTAAAAACCCACATGTCAAAGGTTTCATGGCAAATGTTTTAAACCCAACGTGCAAAGTTAAAACCCAAATGGCAAACATGTTTATGTGGCATAATGTACGGTTTAAGGTAAAGTCACGTGGGTTTAAAGCACGTGCTGTAGAGTGGAGCGGAGGTTACAGAGGGGCTTCGGCTAGCCCCCTCCCCATTCAATGTGACCAACCACCAGAACTGTGCCATAAATAAAAAACCAGTGGATGTCGTTCAAACAGATAGGTTAGCCCAAATTTCGCATGTGAACGCGGGATTATGAAACGGTCAAATTTAATGTTTCTGTCAAATTTGGAGCGCGTCCGATAGATTTGGGGGAAGTTGCTATTTTAACTGGAGTTAACTCCAGTTCTCCACATTTAGTGGAGCTTTTCATGGGAAAAACTTGTACAGGTCATAACTTGAGCTAGGGGAGTCTAATTGGAGTGAAGTTTTTGTCTGTTTTGGGGGTATTGAAGCATTCTTAAGCTGTTGGAATAGGTTGCAGAGCCATCATGGCACTCTGTCAGAGGTTTTATCAGCGGATTTGCTTGTGGAGCCACTAGGCCTTGGTGAATGATCAGTTGTATTGGGCTATGTTCATTTGTTTGAGGTGAATGAATAGTCAATTTTTACTGTTTACAGCACTCTGATTCTTAATTTGCAGCTATTTTAGCCTTTTGAGGCTTTCTTCATGGTGTAATACTTATTTTTAGCATTAATAAAAGAGGGAAAAGCCTATTTGGAGGCTTTTGGACCCAGTAAACGTAGCCCAAGAGAGGGGTAAACTGCTTAAACAAATGCTTACTATTATGTTGTGCTTTCTTGCTGCTTAATTTCAGAGATTTCTATATTAAATAGTAATTTTTAATAAGTCCCCTTTTCACAATGAGACTTATACAGTTATCAAAACATATTTGTTTTATTCAAACCACATTTGTTCCATTGCGAAACACTTAACATGCTTGTACACACTCATAATATTAGTTAATGGATAATTTTCAATCGGAAAACAAATAAATTCATTGCCGGATCGTTTCATTGTTTACTTCATATTTCTTTAGGCGAACGATAAAGAGAATGACTTAAGTTTCATCCTTTCTTTGAAAGGTGAAATAACCCGATAAAAAGCCCTACGTATATCTCTATATAAGAAATATTTTGTTCCCCATTTGAATCAGATTGGTATCGAGTTGTTTACATTTAGAATTATTGGAAATTGATACCTTGCACCCTTATTTCAAGTAAAATCCATTTTGAATCACCGATCTTTTCTATCCTCTTGCCTCATTTGCTTGGGATGATTAGTTGGATACAATTTCCAACATTGGGAAACAAAATTTCCCTTCTTCTGGCAATGTGTGCAAGTCTTTTGCACCTTCTTTGCAAGTTTCCTTCGCTTCAACTATTTCCCGTATGCCTTCATCTCTTCCAGCATTTTGAAACAACATGGTTACACAGACCACAATATGCACAACAATTCTTTCTTCCATTCAGCATGAAGATTTGACATGCTTATCAGAAACATAATCAACTTGATTATGGGAAGAATTATACCTCAATTGCTGCTTTTCATGTCCATTTTTTTTACCTTCATGAGGAGACGAACTTGTAGAGGTTACAGCTTTCTCTTGAAGACTAACATCAGTGTTCATGTCTTGAAAATTGTTTGAACTCTCATGCTCACCATAAGCTGCATGTATACACACATCTTACTGCAACATAAGCTTCAAACAATGGAAATCAACTTGAAAACAAACTTGACATGTTTGCGGTTTAGAACTTGGACCAAAAGTTATTTTTGAAGTTGCCTTATATGCCTTCATGGATTTGGAGTCTTCTCCATATGATTGAACATAACCAATACCAAATTTCTTAGGCCTCTCCTCAACCAAAATAGAATCAATCATGCCTTGTGCATGTTTTCCTAAACCCTTACCTTCATAGCCAATTTTAAACATCGACTTGGACCCTATATCTCTAGTGTACTTTTCAAATGAACCAACACATCTATCTGGAGAGGAAATTGAAGAAAAATTTGAGTGATTTACCTCGGCTTTAAGCATGTTCTTGGTTAAGGACTCTTGGGCTTGATGGATCTGCATCTCCATCTCATGCATTCTTTGAAGAATTTCTTCTTTCTCTTCCTTCATAGCAACCAATTTCTCATGAGGTATAGTGCTTTCTCTTCTATCTTCATACATAATTTGTACTATATCCTTCAAGATGTAAAAGTCTCGCTTCATGTCTTCATCGAAGAATATTGTGAAGGAGGAGGATTTTGAAACCTCACTTGATGAAGTTGTAATCATTATGTCAATGAACAAAATAAATTCAATCAATAATTCACAAATATTTCAAAACAATTTGACAAAGCTTATGAACAAAATGGCTGTCGAGTCAAGCTCTTCTTCAAGAAGCCTTTTTTCAAACAATACCTCTTATGCTTCAAGGGTTGCCTTGAGGTCCTTTGGGTAAGGAAGATGCCTTCAGCCCTTCTTCCTTCTTGTCCTCTTCTAGACTTAGATATTAGTAGCTCTCCCTTCACCTCTAGCAAAATCAACATTGTAAGCAACAATCAGTTTGCTAACAGTCAAATTCTTTGCACAGTTTAAACACCTTTCAAGTCAAACAAGAAACTATGCTCTGTCAAGCAAGAAAACTTGGCTCTGATACCAACCTGATATGAAAATGTGTTGGATAACATGTTATACTTTTCAAGAACCTCCCACTCAATTAAACAAATAAAATATCTAGCTTATACTTGTCAACTGTTGCGGAATTTTATACTTGAAACAGGTGTATGTTTTTTTAACTGTTTAAGTGTTTTAAGCCCATTTTCTTTTTCTGATATTAAAAATGTGAAACAATCATATAATTCAGCAAAAAATCATCAACACATAACAGGAAATTTAATCTAGGAGTTCACCTGAATATCATGGGCTACGTCTCCTTGAGCTCTTGTCATATTGACTTGGCTCTTTGGGATTATGGAAAATTTATTTTACAAGTTACAAAATCAAATCCAATGGTTAACTGAACTGAATCAATGGGTTTAGAATACCATTTATATCCCTGCCATGGTTTTCGTCACTCTGAAAACAGAACTAGGTACCCTTAGACTGGTCTACTTGAGTCGATGCTCTTTAGCTACCCTAAGCTTCTCTGTGGCACTAACTCCCTCAAAAATCCTTTTCTGTCCATAAAAAATCACCTACTATCTCAAACACATATCAAACCTCCAAAATGGACCGATTATTTTCTCAAAATGAGCTCTGGCTCCCCAATCTAGGCCTCCATCCATTGATGGCCCTAGGTTTCCCAAAATTTCCCTGTGGCTTCTCAAGCTCTATAAGTCTTCAAATGAATTTTAAAATCCCTTCAATGGATTAATAATGTAAAATATAGTCATAATAGACTATTCACTTGCATAAATTTGCCTTTGGCTGCTCCGGTTTCGCCTCCAACACCTGGTGGCACCCCTTGGCTCTAGGGTCAAAGAAAAATTCTCTATGATTTCTAGACCTTTATAAATCCTTAAAAGCTTCTAAAAACTCCATCAATGTATTTATAAGTATCAAAACAATCATAAATGACTATTGGTTTGCTGAGAATGGATACTGGCTGCTCTGGATAGGCCTCATTCTCCTATTGGGACTTGCTGGCCCTAATGGCCCCTGGAACTTTTCTGAAGTATCTCTGCCTTCAAAAGTATTATCCATGCTCTGCAAACCACACCATTAGTTCCATAATGTATGAAACATCCAAAATGTACTATTGGATTCTGAATAACGCCTCTAGCTACCCTAGCTAGGCATCAAACTGTTGTTGGCCCATGGTGGCCTTGGTGGCCCCAAGAACTTCTCTGATGAAAAATATCACTAAGAAGTCCTTTGATGGCTCTGAAACCATCACCAATGAGCCTAGAATATCTGAGATAGTCGAAATTTACTACTGGTACTCTCAGAATGGACGAATCTAGCTTAAGATAGAGCCTAAACTCAATTTGTTCAGTGTCCCCTAAAATCCTCCACCAAATGTAGAGAGACTACACATAACTCCAGTTAAGTTTGGAAAATCTGAAATTTTGGAGCACCCACCAGAAATATCGTTAACCATAGTGATAAATGTTGGGTTAAATACCGGACGCATGCCACAAAACTCTGCGGTCACGTAACAGTGGAGGGGATAAACCACCGACAGATGGGCTAACCGTGGCATGTGACACGTTACAAAAACGGTTGGCAGTTGGGGTTTGTATTAACCATTGTAAAGACCGCCAAATAAAATATTGTCATAAACTTTAGAATTAAACCATGTGAACACAACCATAGCCAACGATTGCAAGTTCATGATTGGCGCCTAGATCTAGGGTTGCGGACATATGGGGAGGGGTTGGCTCCTTTGAAGCCCCAGCGTGAATTTCAACCAAATTAAAATATACGTCGAGTTCTTATATAGTTAAGAACTAAATTCAGTGGATACGGTAAGGTATGGGCGTGTTTGGCAGCAGGTCTCAGGGTCGAGCCCCGAGGACCCCAACAAAATTTTTCTACGCCATTCCTGGGCCACGTGGTGGCCTCCCATTGGCCAAAACACAAATTGTACAACCCACAACAAACCCCAACGTGCCACTTGGCATTCACTAATTGGTCCACAAGGAATATTCGAGGAATATTCTCTTTTTTTAATGTTCAAAAACCAATCAAACTTGTTCAAAAGCCAGAAATTGAAGTTTAGTGGACTTTTCAAAGTGCGATAACTTCTTCATACAGTGTCGATTTTTCGAACCATTTGCGGCGCCAGAATCAGGAAGAAAACATCTATCAGTTCGCTCAGGTTTGGCACACTTCTGAACACTTTTATTTTTAAGCTATCACTTAGGTCCTTGATCCAAATCTGATCAGTATGGTCTCCAAAGTTCTTGCCGATATTTTTCACCGATTCCGGATCATTGGGAGAAGTTGTGGGAAACGTGAAATTATTCAGGTGTTATATATTTCTTTGAGAAGAGGACATTCGTTCACACTGATTTATGTCTGCACCCGATGTAACTGGTCCCACATACAAATCCATTAGTATCATGTCTCCAAGGTTACTACCAACGACCCAAGTTGTCTAACAATGCCCTTATGAAACCAAAAATTCCTCCCAACACTGCGTTATCTACCATTTATCGAGAACTATTTTGGTGGTCAGTTTCTTGAAAGGTTGGTGCACTAGGTAAATGATTTTAAAACCTCTCAAACGTGGTGAAACCAAGCAAAAAACGATCCAGGAAGTGGAAAAGACTCAAATCCAACATGGCACAAACTAGAACAACAACTCCGCCTCAGGTCTCAGATTTGGAATGGATCTGCAAATGAGATTCTTGTGCGATTAGTCAACAAAAATACAACAAAATGGATCTCCTGGAACCACAAAATCCACGACAATCATTCCATATTCAATCTCTTCATAAGAATGATCTTGTTGGAAAGGCAGAGGATATAAAACACAAAATAACACAAATAATTCACACACAAAACAAACACGATTTGCGACTCTTCTATTGATCACACAAAATTGATTATTTGAATATCTAAATACAATGAACCTAATGAAGGGTATTTATCCTTTTCGACTAACGACTCACTTGACATGCACACGCTTACCAAATACATATATCACATAACTCGAATTACTCAACGCTCACTTAACTGACTCTCTAAATATAGTTAAATCTCCATGCAGGATTTAAATAGCTATTTTAACACTCCCCCTTAATTACGATAGATAAACTAAAACATGACTCATGACAACTCAAACATGCTTGTTGGTCTATGTCTTAGCTAGGGTTACAACACCCAAATTTCTTTTGTGAAACTCAAACACGTATTTTTCTAATACTTAGTAAATATATCAGCCAATTGATCACTAGATTTACAAGGCTTCAAGTGAACTTCTCCATTTCTCACAAGTTCTCTAATAAAGTGATATCTAGTATCAATATGCTTTATCTTTTGATGAAACACACTATTCTTGGATAGTGCAATCGCTGAGGTGTTGTCACAATATATTGTTGTTTATCCTTGTTGTTTCTTCTTGATTCCATCCAACACTCTTATTAACCATATTGTTTGACATGTTGTTGATGTTGCTGCTACATATTCTTCTTCTGCTGATGATAGTGTCATATAGGCTTCTTCTTATATTCCCATGAAATCACACATGAACAAATATGGAACACATAACTGGAAGTGCTCTTCCTATCATTCAAACTACCTGCAAAATCACTATCTGTAAATCCAATCAAATCTTTCTTTTATGTACTTGCATACATTATGCCACAATCTCTAGCTCCTTGTATGTATCTCATAATTCTTTTTCCTACACTCCAATGTGTGCCTTTTGGAGTCTCCATAAATCTGGGAATCAAACTCGCTCCTTGCAAAATATCTGGTCTTGTAGCTTTGAGATACATGAGGCTAATAACCAATATTTTGAATAGAGTTGGATTGACATCTAATCCTTCATCATCCTTGCTTAAATTTGTACTTGTTGCAACTGGTGTAGGGAAAGGTTTAGAAGTATCCATCCTTAATATTTTCAGCAAATATATAGCATATTTATTTTGACAAATAAAAATTCCTTCTTCAGATTTCTCAACTTCAATTCCAAGAAATATTCCATGAGTCCAAGATCTGTCATCTCAAATTATTTCATCATGGTTGCTTTAAATTCATCTAACTCAAGATCACCTGTAAAAATCATGTCATCAACATATAAGCCAACAATAAAAATCCATCCATGCTCATTTAAATTTGTGTGCAAGGTAGGTTCAATGCTGATTCTACAAAAAAAATTCTTAATCATGTAGTTGCCGATTCTGCTATACTATACTCTAGGTGCTTGCTTAATTCCATAGAAAACTTTCTTCAACCTGTAAATTTTATCTTCGTTACCTTCAACTTCATAACCTAGTGGTTGTTGCACATAAATTTCTTCTTCTAGAATACCATTCAAGAAGGTTGATTTCACATCCATGTGATATAGTTTCCCCTTGATCTGAGCTGTTGTTGCTAGAAATACTCTTACAGTATCCAATCTGGCTACCAGAGAAAAAATTTCTCCAAAGTCTATTCATGGTTGCTGTGAAAATCCTTTTGCTACAAGTCTTGCTTTAAATCTATCAATTTCACCTTTCTCATTCATCTTTGTCTTGTACGCCCACTTCACACCAATGAGGTTTTTATCCTTTGGAAAATTAACCAAATACCATGAATCATTCTTTTCAGTAGCTTCAATTTCTTCATCCATGGCTTGCACCCAATTTTCATCTATGATTTCTTATTCAAACGAAGAAGGTTGGAACGAAAACAATGAAAATTTTGAACTAACATCCAAATATTCATAAATATATTTTAGAATTATCATCTTTCTCTTACCATTTCTTGATTCATCACTTGGTTGGTTGTTGGGAGAATATCTATCTGTTGATATGCTTGAAGATCCATGCTACTTCGAAAATCTTGGAGTCCTTACTGGTGTGACTTTGTTTGGTGTCTGCTATTTTGATTCTTGTTTCTCCTTTTCTGCTACATCATCCTCTTCCATCAATGGTGCTTGTGCATTGATTGTTTTGTCTACAGTCCCATTCCATGACTCTTGCTATTTGAACACAGTTCATCTCTGTTGATTATGGTCTTCTTGGTGATAGGATTATACAATTTGTAAGCTTTTGATTGCTCATTATAACTAGTAAACATGCATTTTTCACTATTATCATCCAATTTTCCTTCTATCTACTTAGGCACATGTGCATAGGCTACACATCCAAAAACTATGAGTTGAGATATGCTACAAGACATACCTGACCATGCTTCTTCTGGTACTATGTTCATCACAAAATTTCTAGGAGATTTGTTTATCACATAAATAACACATGCAGCTGCTTCTGCCCAATACTTATTAGACAAGTTTCTTCCTTTCAACATGCTCCTGGTCATATTGATAATGGTTATGTTCTTTCTCTCTGCTACACCATTATATTGTGGTGTGTACCTGGTTATAAATTGTCTTCTAATTCCATGTTGTTTAAGGTAATCATGGAATGCCTTTGAATCATATTCTCCACCAAGATCTGACCTCAATACCTTAATATTTCGATCACTTTGGTTCTCTGATAAGGATTTGAATTCTTTGAACCTTGCAAAAGTTTCAGCCTTCTGCTTTAGAAAGTAAACCCAAGTCTTTCTTCTATAGTCATCAATAAAAGTGAGGAAGTAACAACTTCCACCAATCGAATGTGTCCTCCTAGGTCGACACAACTTTGTATGCACTAGCTCAAGAGTTTGTCTTTCTCTGTATGCAACTCCCTTTGGAAAAATTTCACAGTGTTTCTTTCCCAAGATGCAATACTCACAAGTACTAGTAGGTTCTTTGATGGGAGGTAATCCTCTGACCATCTGTTTCTGCTGCAGCAATCCAAAACCAGAAAAGTACAAGTATCCAAACTAAAAGTTCCATAACCAGTAATCATTAGAACTTGCAACATTAAATGTACCGACCTAATCGATGTTATCCATAATTAGAGGAAACAGTATGTTCCTCTTCATCTGAACCTTTTCTATCAGTTTTTTTCTTGTGGGATTGTCATAAATAACACACTCTTGTCCCTAAAATATAACTTTGTATCCTTCCTGCATCAATTGATCAACACTTATCAAATTCTGTTTAAGACCGGGAACATAATATACCTCTGAGATTGTCTTTGTCTCCCCTACTTGGTCAGAATGTTGACCACTCCTTTCCCATATACATCCATAGTTATGTCAGTCCCCAAATTTACCTCTATCTTCACATATTGATCCAAATTTGCAACCGAATTCTTTTTTCCTGTCATGTGGTTACTGCAACCACTTTCTAATAGCCACACATTATTAGATGGTTCATGCATGGTATGGAAAGATAGAAACATGGAGTTATTATTCTCTGTACCAACATTAGCTCTCTGGTTTCCTTGATCATTTATCTTCTTCCTGCAATCACGGGCATAGTGACCAGATTTATTGCAATAATAACATATCACCTTTGATTTTTCAAATCTTTGATTATTGTTGAAGCCTCTACTATTGCTTCCACTTTCATGTTCATGCTCTTCTCAGCCATGTCTCTGAACACCATGTCTTCTACCTCGTCCTCTACCTCTCGATCTACCTCTGACTTGACCTCTTTAAATAGAAACTTTACTTTTGAAAGTAGTTTAAAAAGTGGAATCCTTATTTCTGTCTATCCTTGCCTCATGCGATAGAAGTGATCCCATAAACTCATCAACTGTTTATTTTTCCAAACCCTTGGCTTCTTCTATGGTTGCTACCACAACATCAAATTTTGTAGATAGATATCTAAGGACCTTCTCAATCACTGTTTGATCTTTAATTTCTTCACCATAAATTTTTAACTGTTTTACGATAGACATGGTCTCATTCATGAAAGAATCTATTTCCTATGTCTCCTTCATCTACAGACTTTAAAAATATCTCCTAGTATTCTGCAATTTAACAATGTTGACTTTGGCCATACCTTGATAGCTTTTCGCCAAAGTTTCTCATGCATCCTTTGCTGAAGACATGATCATAATATTCAGTAACACTGCTCAGTCCACTCCCCGCTAGATAAGAAGCAATGCTTGTGCATTCTTCCTTTTGTCTTTCTTCCATTGTTCCCTCTCTGGATTAGTGAGAGCTCGTTCTTTTGCTTCACTCTGAGGTTCTGTAAACCCAAAATTTACATGATCCCAAACATCATGCACTTTTAACATGGTCTCCATCTTAATGTCCCACACATCATAATCTTTCCCTGTGAAAGAAGGAAGCTGTTGCTGGAAACTCGATGTTGCCATATTTCTTCAAAAAACAAATTTTATTATAAAACACTAAATTTCTTATTTTGTAAGCTTTGCAAAGCTCCAAAAAAAATAAGCCTTATAATCAAACCCTAAGTTTTATTTCTATAAAAAAAATATTTTATATATAAAATAAACTTTTAGGTTAATCACTCTTCAAAAACTCCATATAATATATTAGTTCTTAAAAAGACTTTTAAGTCACACGTATCGTGCAAAAGCTTTTAAGGCCTCGCATTATTCAAAACCTCCAGATTTTAAAATTCAAACCTTTTCACGTGACCTCTTAATTTTTAAAAGTGTCAAACCTAAACCATTTCAAAAAACTTTTCAAGTATCCTTTGTTTAACTTTTTAAAAAGGAGTCACACATATATGGCTTATAACTCACACAATCCATGATACCAATTTGTTGACTATTTTTCATGGTTATCGGTTGTTTTAACTTAAAATACGATTGCACACCCCACGCATTGAAAACCCGCGCAAGTATACACGATTTTTGTTGAATCGTAAGTCCAACGATATCTGCATAGTTTTTGTATTAATAAAGTGTGTAAGTTGCACAATTATTGAACTAAGAATGTGTGACCATGCACACTCCTTAACATTCCAACAATTTTGCAAAAAAAAAATTGTCAGCCTTCTGCTCTTAGCCCTCTTTTGACTGGCTCTGCACGCCCTGCAGATCTTGTGATCCTTCCTCAGCTCTTATACCAATTTATTGGAAAGGAAAAGGATATAAAACACAAAATAACACAAATAATTCAAACACGAAACACACATGAGTTGTGGCTCTTTTATTGATCACACAAACATAATTCTTTGAATATCTAAATACAATGAACCCAGTGAAGGGTATTTATCCTTTTCAATTAACGACTCGCTTGGAATGCACACACTTACCAAATTCATCTACCACATAACACGACTTACTTAACACTCACTTAAATGACTCTCTAAATATAGTTAAATCTCCACGCGGGAGTTAATTAGCTATTTTAACACTCCCACTTAATTATGAACGCTAAACTAAAACATGACTCATGACAACTCAAACATGCCTACTGGTCTATGTCTCAGCAAGGCTTACAACACCCAAGTTTCTCTTGTGAAACTCAAACACATATTTTTCTAATGAATTAGTAAATATATCAGCCAATTCATAACTAGATTTACAAGGCTTCAAGTGAACTTCTCCATTTCTCACAAGTTCTTTAATAAAGTTAATTCTAGTATCAATATGATTTCTCTTTTGATGAAACACACTATTCTTGTATAGTGCAATCGATGTGGTGTTGTCCCAATATATTGTTGTTGATCCTTGTTGTTTTTACTTGAGTCCATCTAATACTCTTCTTAACCATATTTCTTGACATGTTGTTGATGTTGCTGGTACACATTATGCTTCTACTGATGATAGTGTCACAATAGCCTTCTTCTTAGATTCCCATGAAATCAAACTTGAACCAAGATGGAACACATAACCAGATGTGCTCTTCCTATCATTCAAACTACATGCAAAATAAATATCTGTAAATCAAATCAAATCTTTATTTTCTATACTTGTATACATTATGTCACAATCTCTACTTCCTGCTATGTATCTTAGAATTATTTTTCTGACACTCCATTGTGTGTCTTTTGGAGTCTCCATAAATCTAGAAATCAAAATCACTCCTTGCATAATATATGGTCTTGTAGCTGTGAGATACATGAGGTTGTCAACCAATCTTTTGAATTAAGTTGGATTTACATATCATCCTTCGTCATCCTTGATTAACTTTGTACCTGTTCCAATGGGTCTAGGGACAAGTTTTTAATTTTTCATCCTGAATATTTTTAACAAATCTCTTGCATATTTATTTTGAAAAGTAATAATTCCCTTCTCAGATTGCTCAACTTCTATGCCAAGAAAATATTTCATGAGGCCAAGATCTATCATCTCAAATTATTTCATCATGGCTGCTTTAAATTCATCTAACTCAATATCACCTATAAAAATCATGTCATGAAAATATAAGTAAACAATCAAAATTCATCCATACTCATTTACATTTGTGTACAAGGTAGGCTCAATGTTGCTTCTGAAAAATCCATTCTTTGTCATGTAGCTGTTAATTTTGATATACCATGCTCGAGGTGCTTACTTAAGTCGATAGAGCGCTTTCTTCAACCTGTAAACTTCATCTTCTTTACCTTCAAATTCATAACCTGGAAGTTGATGCACATAAATTTCTTCTTCTACATTTCCATTCAAGAAGGTTGATTTGACATCCATATGATATACTTTCCACTTGTTCTAAGTTGCCGTGGCTAGAACTTCTCTTACAGTATCCAATCTGGCTACCAGAGAAAACGTTTCTCCAAACTCTTTTCCCGATTGTTGTGAGAATCATTTTTCTACGAGTCTTGCTTTAAATATCTCAACTTCACCTTTCTCATTCAACTTTGTCTTGTACACCCACTTCACACCAATGAGGTTTTTATCCTTTGTTAAATTTACCAAATCCCATGTATCATTCTTTTCAATAGCTTCAATTTCTTCATCATTGGCTTGTACCAAATGTTCATCTATGATTGCTTCTCCAAACGAAGAAGTTTGGAAGACAACAATGCAAAATTTGAACTAACATCCAAATCATCATAAATATATTTCAGACTTCTCATATTTCTCTTATCATTGCTTGATTCATCACCTGGTTGGTTGTTGGGAGAATCTCTATCTATTTATCTACTTGAAGATCCATGCTGCTCCAAAAATCTTAGAGTCCTTGCTGGTGTGACTCTGATTGGTGTCTTCTTCTTTGATTCTTGTTGTTCATTTTCTGCTACATCATCCTCTTCCATCAATGGTGTTTGTGCATCGACTATTTTTTCTACAGTTCCATTCCATGACTTTTGTTCTTTGAGCACAACATCTCTGATAATTATCGTCTTCTTGGTGATAGGGTTATACAATTTGTAAGCTCCTGACTTCTCACTATAACTAGCAAATATGCATTTTTCACTTTTATCATCCAATTTTACTCTTATCTTCTTAGGCACATGTGCATTGGCTACACATCCAAAAACTCTAAGATGAGATACGTTGCATGACATATATGACAATGCTTCTTCTAGTACTATGTTCATCACACTCTTTGTAGGAGATCTGTTTATCACATAAACAACACATGCAACTGCTTCTGCCCAATACTCATTAAAAAGGTTTCTTCCTTTCAGCATGCTCCTTGTCATATTCATAATGCTTCTGTTCTTTATCTCTGCTACACTTTTATGTTGCGGTGTTTACCTGGTTGTAAACTGTCTTATGATTACATGTTGTTTGTAGTAATCATGGAATGTCTTCGAATCGTATTCTCCACCACATATGACCTTAATACCTTGATCTGTCGATCACTTTGGTTCTTTGCTAAGGCTTTGAAATATTGAACTTTGCAAAAAATTTAGACTCTTGATTCCAGAAGTAAACCCAAGTTTTTATGCTATATTCATAAATAAAAGTGAGGAAGTAACAACTTCTACCAATTGACTGTGTCCTCATAGGTCCACACAAGTTTTCATGCACTAGCTCAAGAGGTTTTCTTGCTTTGTATGCAACTCCATTTGGAAAACTTTCATTGGTGTTACTTTCCCCAAATGCAACACTCACAAGTAATAGCAGGTCCTTTGATGGGAAGTAATCCTCTAACCATCTATTTCTGTTGCAACAATATTAAACCAGAAAAGTGCAAGTGTCCAAACTGAAAGTTCCATAACAACTAATCATTAGAACATGCAACATTAAACGAACTAACCTGATCATTTTAATTCATAATTAGAGGAAAGAGTATGTTCCTCGTCATATGCACCTTTGCTATCAGCTGCTTTCTTGGGGGCTTGTCATAAGTAACACACTCCTGTCCTTGAAAGATAACTCTACATCCTTTTTGCGTCAATTGGCCAACACTTATCAAATTGTGTTTAAGACCTGGAACATAATATACCTCTGAGATTGTCTTTCGCTCCCCCTGCTTGGTCTGAATTTTGACCACTTCTTTGCCATCTACATCTACAGTTTTGTCAGTCACCAAATTTACCTCTGTCTTCACAAATTCATCCAAATTTGCAACAAAATTCTTGTTTCCTCTCATGTGGTTACTGCAACCACTATCTAATAGCCACACATTATCATATGGTTTGTGCATGGTATGAAAAGCTAGAAACATGGAGCTAGTATTCTATGTACTAAAATTAGATCTATGGTTTCCTTGATCAACTATCTTCTTCATGCAATCACAGGCATAGTGACTAAATTTATTGCAATAATAAAATTTCATCTTTGATTTGTCAAATCTGTTGGGTATGTGTTATATTCTTTCCATGACTAGCCCCACACGCTGTACATTGCACCGGGCGCAACAGGGGGGTCACAGGGGGGGCGACAGCCCCCCTTGTCGGGGTCCGAGGTAGCGCCCCGGCGAAATTTTTTTTGGTATGCAGTCCCACTCATATGCGGACCCACCCATATTTTGTGCATGAGTTTGCACATGGTTTTGGGGTACGATGGTTTTCGACCCCTTGTATTTTGTAGATCTGGTCAAGGGAACTACGGTTATGTTCTAATCCAGGGTTAATGGATTGGGGTTTATGTATGCTTCGGCATGTATATATATGTGTTGTAACACTAAAAGGAATATAATGAAAAATCAAGCTGGTCATCCCAATTTGGGATCCAGGGGAAAATCTCTGTGTTTATCTGTTTTATGTTTTATGCTCTTGCTATTGTTTATTTTCTGTTATAAGATTCGTGTGTAGATAATTTCTGTTCAGGGTTAAAACCTACAAAATCTTTGATTATTGTTGAAGCCTTGTTGTTGCTTCTACTTTCATGTTCATGCTCTTATTGGCCATCTCTCTAACCACCCTATCTTCCACCTCATCCTCTGCCTCTAAAGCTACCTCTACCTTGACCTCTTGAAATAGAAACTTGACTTTTGAAAACAGTTTCTAAAGTGGAATCCTTATTTCTGTCTATCCTTGCCTCATCTTGTGATAAAAGTGATCCCATCAACTCATCAACTATCAGTTTTTCCAAATCCTTGGCTTCTTCTATGGCTGCTATCACAACATCAAACTTGGTAGATAAAGATCTAAGGACTTTCTCAATCATTTTTCGATCTTTAGTTTCTTCACCATAAATTTTTAACTGATTTACGACAGACATGACTTGATTATAAAATAATTTATTTCCTTTGTCCCATTCATATGCAAACTTTCAAAGTCTCTCATAGTATTATGCAATTTAACAATATTTACTTTGTCCACACCTTGATATCTTGTCGCCAAAGTTTCCCATGCTTCCTTTGTTGAAGACTTGATCATAATATTCTGGAACACTACTTGGTCCACTCCTTGCTGGATAAGAAGAAACTCTTGTGAATTCTTCCTTTTGTCTTTCTTCTAGTGTTCCATCTATGGATTAGTGAGATCTTGTTCTTCTGCTTCACTCTGAGGGTCTGGAAACCTAAACTTTACATGATCCCAAACATCTTGCACTTTTAACATGGTCTCCATATTAATAGCCCACACATCATAATATTTCCTTATGAAAGAAGGAAGGTGTAGTTGGAAACTCGGTGTTTCCATCTTTCTTCGAAAAAAAAAATATCTTATAAAACCCTAAATTTCTTCTTTTGTAAGCTTTGGAAAGCTCCAAAAAAAAATAGCCCTTATACCCAAATCCTAAGTGTTATTTTTATATATAAAAAAAATAGAAAAAAATATTTTATATATAAAATAAACTTTTATATTAATCACTCTTCAAAAATCCATATAGTATATTAACTCTTAAAAAAACTTTTAAGTCGCACATATCATGCAAATCCTTTTAAGGTCTCGTATTATTCAAAACCTCCACCTTTTAAAAATCAAACCTTTTCACGTGACCTCTTAGTTTTGAAAAATGTCAAACCTAAACCTTTTCAAAAAAAATTTCAACTATCCTTTGTTTGACTTTAAAAAAGGAGTCACACATATATGGCTTATAACTCACGCAATATGTGATACCAATTTGTTGACTAGTGTTCACGGTCGTCAGTTTTTTTAACTTAAAACCCGATTGCGCACCCCGGGCATAGAAAACCCATGCAAGTAAACTTGATTCTTGCCAAATCTTAAGTCCAATGATATCTAGAGATTTTTTGTATTAATAAAGTGCGAAAGTTGCACATTTTTTTCACTAAGAACGTGCAGACTCGCGCACTCCTTAACAGTCTGGTGATTTTGCAAAAAAACAAAATTTTCGACCTTCTGCTCTTGGCCCTCTTCTCACTGGCTCTGCAGGCCCTATGGATCTTGTGATCCTTTCTCAACTCCGATACGAATTTTTTGGAAACACACACACAAAAATCCAAGAAAAAATGATCCTTCTGAGAAAATTATGAAACATGGATCAGTCACCGTTCTCTATTAATTCACTTCTAAGCCCCTGAAAATCGATAGAGTCTTCACGTAGCTCAGTTTCTGTGTGTCCATGGTTGATGTCTAGCATGAGGGCTAAAGGATTCAATGCCACTATTATGACAGGCTCTCCTGAATATTCAAAAATAGGGCTCTATGGTCCACACCTATAATTCGAGATGGAGCGTGCAATGACCTCTCAATCGTAACAAATGCAAAAAAATAGTATCTAGCACTGTGCTCAGCAACTTCTATGCACACAGCAATTGGTGTGATTTCTTAACATCCTTCAAACAGTGATGAAATCTCCTCTCTATGGATAAATTGGCGCACTTATCTCAAGGGAAATAAAATACTCAACAGACTCAACCACAACACTCCTACAAGCACGATGTCATAGAGACAAACACATGGAAATATGACAAACTCACTCTAGGTTTCTCTATGGACAAAGTATAAAATTCCAGATCTCTTCCATCATCTTGTCCCTCCTAGAAGGGAGTTAAGCCAGAGTTGGCTTGGATACCAAAAAGGAAATTGAAGAAACAGACATGGTGCACAACTTATTCACAAAAAAATTTGAATATTTCATTCAAAAAAAAAATACAAGCCACATAAATAGTGGTCATGAGATCCAACATATTCCAAACAAGGAGAATAGTGTTGATAAAATCTCTCAACAAAAATCCAACAACCTGTTGAAGCCCTAGAATTATGTTGCAACAACAAGGGGGATAACCACCCGGTACGGACCTTAATGAAGCTCCTTTTCTGTTTGGTGTAGTGGCTCTGGTTGGGGATAATGGGACCAGTTTCCTAGCAAAGAGATTGATATGGTAATGGTGGGTTTTGATACAAGGTGAAATGATGAATGTCTTTAAACTAATGAAAATAATATATCTAAGTAACAAAACACATGCATCTACTTAATCTAATTACTTAACTTAATCTATAACTCGGGAAGAATTGCCATTGATGCGATCTAGAAAGATATCTTATGGTAAAAGGTAATAAAGATCATTCAATTACTGAAATAGATGAAAATTAAGTAAAATGACTATTTTGACTAAATAGTTAATCAAAAAAATTATGTGAAATATATTGCATCTATCAATTGCCTTATGTATTTGGTAATGAATTACAATTGAAACACCGTATAAAATTGCATGAACGATAAATTGTAATTCATATTGCATACATATCACAATATAAGAACAAATTACTGTGAATTCATAATCAAGACTTAATCATAAAGATAGTAGTACCAGATATGATAAGTTCTTCTCATGAAATCCACAATATTGATATGCTTATCTTCAATCCAAATATAATTTAAGAGTATGGAAGAGAAATTTCAGTAAATCATATTCTATTTTCCAAAAAGTAGATCATGGTCCATATATTTTATCAAAAGCATTCACAAAAGTAAAAAAGTGCAATCTTTCGCAAATTTTTCTTTGATAAAACTATGGACCCTTCTCTAAATGCATGAGAGGGGTTTAAATACTAAAATAAATAAGTCAAAAATATATTATTACATAAAAAGTTGAGGAGGTTTCAAACAACTTTCCTCATAATAAGTAAATTAAACTACAATCTAGAAATTAAAGATAACAATATTGCTTAAGTGGCCGATTGATTTTCTTTCGTCACTTGATCTTTGAGTTGGCAGATAGTCATCATTGGCTTTAACTGAGTTGGCTGAAGGATCCCAGATTTGAATTTTCCTTTGAATACAACATTTGAGAGTGCTGGAAACGCTTTTCTAGTGGAATCAATTAAATATTGCAGTGTCATGCACTAGTGATGTGGTCTGATCAAGAAATTCCAGTAATTTTCTTGATCCAATTTAGTTATATGCTTGATAGATTCTACCTGTGTTGCAATGTTTTCTTTCCGTTGTGTCTCCAATAGTTTAACCCCTAGAATTGGTTCAGTTGTATATGCTTTAGTAATCTTATCATTATGAGGTTGTCCATTAACAGACTCAATGATCTCATTTGCTAAGTTGGTTTCCTTTGAAGCCTCTTTCTCTACTTGTTTCAATTGCATATCCCAGTCTTTAAATAAAATATCTTTATGAAATTTGTCAATCTTCGGGAGATCATTCTTCTCCCCTTTGTCAGATTCTTGCCATTAAATGAATTCATAAATTTTATTATGAATCTTTTCACATTCCAATCTTCTGTTTGTCACTTGTTGAGTCAAGATTTTACTTGTTTCACAATGTGAACTGGTAGCAGAGATTTGTTGGAAGAAATTCTCTTGCTGTTGTTTCAACTTTGAATCCCATTCAAGTGCTTCTTTTATGAACTTTTGTGTTTGAGGTTGACTTTTAAGGTTATCCATTACTACTTCTATCTATGCATCCTTTTCAGAAATGTGCACTTGATGTTGCAACTTCAACCTTTCAAATTCCTTCTGGAATTGTGCCAATTTCATTTCAACTTGCTTATTGGCATTATGCTTTTCTTGTTCTAGTTGTCTTTCTAGCTCTTTAACTCTATCTTCTCTTTTTCTAAGAAAAATTTGTACTTCTGTTGCTTTATCAATGGTGGCATTTGCATATGCATCTGCAAACTATGACAGTTTGGTAAGATGTTCTGTTGGATTGACAAAAGTTTCTTTCCAGACAATATCTACTGATTCATTATGTAGGGTTGTCATTGTTTCATCAAATCTTCTTCTTTTCCTCCTCTTTACTACAGATTTTTGATTTGGACTATAGAAAACGTCTAGTGGAGGTATTTCTTCAATATTCAAAATAATTTCATCTGTTGGGTAGGCAGAGATGATTTCTTGTTCTTGAACCTCTAGAGTTTGTTGAAGTGCCACTATTGTTTCTGGTAGTTCTTGAGTTTTCTTAGGAGTGTGAAAAATTGTTGATCCTTCTGGATTAAGATTAAGTGGTGTCTAAAGTTCTTTAGTAAACTTTTCCATTCTTTTCCCAAATGCTCTACTTGAGATTTTGTTTTCTTTTCAGGTGTAGTTTGAACTTGTTGAATTTCTTTTGAATATTCTTTTAATAATTCAGCTTCACTAGTTCCTTCCTCAGTATGTGTATCAATTCCTTTGATTACATCTACAATTATCTTATCAGGGCTCTCATTTTTACCTTTAGATTCATTTTCAGAATGATCTGAATCTTGGGACTTATGTTATAAATGCTCTGAATCCTTAATTGATTTTTCCTATGATTCATCTTCAGACATATCTTTTGCCTCATCATCTAAACTGATACTAGGATTTTTCTCTCTGACTTATTCTATTTGTAAAAAGTCCAATGGGACTGTTTCCAATCTCTTATTTTTGTATTCATGAAAATCTTTGATGTCTGCTACACTGAGCTTATTGGATGCCATATTTAATACATCTGTAAATTTCTCTGTTCCTTCAAACAAATCATCAAAATCATCCTTTTCATGCATGAAAGGTCTAACTTTAAGAGTAGTGGTAAAATTTTGGACCACATTATTAGGATCATACTGTCTCCCTAGCATAAAAGCCAAATTCAAAGAGGTAATGTTTGGAATTTCCTTTACTGTATGACCTATATCAAAAAGAGAAAAGGTGCCACATTGTAATGGAAATGTAGGCCAAATAGATTTCTTTGAATCTCTGAGCTACTTGGTTATACCATTTACAAGTGTTTTCTATGCAATTTCTCTAGCCAAAATTTTGTATGGGACATAGTAGGGAAAAACATGAGTAGGGGAAAGACTCCCGAAAACTCTGACATAAGTAAAATTCTCTTCTCCAAACCATCTCGCCACATGCATAATATCTGCACTGGCCCCTTTAGAAATTTTAGGGGCTTTCTCATTAAAAATGGTTTGATGGATGGGCAACATGACTCCATGACAAAACTTATAAAAATGGGAATGAAATTCAGACTCCCACAGGAATTTATGATAAACATGAATTGGAATAGGGTCTTGACTGGTCCATTTCCAACCCATACCAAGAAAATTTGAGTAGAAACATATAGCGTCCATAATATATGCGCTCATGTAAAAAGGAGGGATTTTTCTGGTCGAAAAGACCCTATTTATAATAGTTTTGGAAAAAATATTGGATAAAATATTTTCCCAATTCATAATAGTAGAATTAACAACAGTGTCAATTAAGGGAACCCATTCAATGGAAAATATGGTGGTACCAGGTTTAGAAAACAATCTACACATGATTTCTACTACAAAACAGTGGGGTGATGGTAATTGTGCTATTGGATACATACCGAGTTTGTCCCACTTTAATTTTCCTTGATCTGCCTTCCATTCTTTCACTACCTTCATCGAGCCTTGATTTTCCTCTGAAATATTTTCCAGGAAAGGTTTATCATAAGCTCTCTATGGCATTGGGAAATGGTACATTACACACAAATCCTCGGGGGTGAATGAACCCATGTCTTCTTGTCTAGAATTCTTGAAAGTCCTATCTACTACATTGATATTGTCTATGACCCATCTTACCATGTTAGTATATGGTAAGATATTTGGTCTTGCAACTATTCTATGTAAGAATCAACATGCAGCTTCGAAATAGGAAGGATTTGATGAGTCGGTTGCATCTGTCGTTACTACTTTCTTTAATTCCCATGGATTCTATCCTCCAAACAAATTATACATTGCTTCCCATGAAGAAGTTCCCATGTCCTTATTGCACGTAGTGTCTGAGAAGAGTAGAGTCATGTTTGTAACTTCAGAGGTGGATGATTGGGCAACTGATTTGCTTTTATTTGTCATTTCCACTCATATCGCTTTCTCGGGTAGTTTTCTGAATTCAAGCAAACAAGGAAATTCAAAGTTGAGATGAAGAGTGAAGAGGAACAGAGAAATGAAGTTTAACTACCTTAAATCATAAAATCAATAATATTATTTGAAACATGCTTTAGAAAAAATCAATATTTTTGAGCCCTAAATCCATTGAATGTCGTTAATATCTCTTTAAATGATCGTAAAATATTTTACGTATTTTACAATATTTGTCCAATCAGAAGATTTAAATCGTTAGATGTTTTTAATGGACCAATTAATTAAGCATCGTTTTAAGTGCTTTGGTAATAAATTTTACATCGTAAAATTGCATATTTTACAAACATCCATATTATGTGTCTTGACCATGAGTGTATGTGAAATGCGATCTATGCAAATCGCATATCGCACTTTATCAAGGTGGGTGTAACTTTCATTCGGTTTGATGTTGCGGGATGTGATTAGCACTAAAACTCAAAGCATTGTGCTTTATAGGATTTACGGATATGTTTCAACATTTGTTTATTATTATATCGAGTCTGACCTCATCGCATTTTCTTTTCGAATGATATCTCTATTTGCTTATTTTTTAGGGAGGCGTAATGTGATTTATAGTTATAATGGTTATTTCACTTTTTTAATAGGAATTTGCATATAACTCGAAAATTTCTTCACACTTATCGCAATTCGCAAGTCATATATGTGTTCCAAATTTGTTAACTTATGAGTTTTGCAATTTGGGCTAAGCATAATGCAATCAAAGTGAAAAAAGGTTATGCCTTTTATTCCTAAAGTTTTAAAACTTAAGGTAAAGCAAAGTAATGTTGCCTAAAATCTATTTGTTTTTAAAGGGTCCCCATTTACTATTCACATCCTTAATCGATGTTCAAATAAATGGGGGGGTTGTTTCATAGCACAACAATTGGCGATTCACTGGGAGAACCAGTTATCTTCGATAATTTTAAAATTTCTGTCTTTTTCAAAATAAAAATAGTTGAAGAGATGTAAATAACATGAAATTTAAATTAATTAATATTTTTGTGAGCCATAAAAAGAAAATCACTTCATTATTATCCACTTGATATCCTCTTAAAGATGAAAATTATTTTGTCTAAATCAGTCTTTACTGGGTTAAAAGATAAAGTAGTAGATTCTCTTTGCAAATTAGTTTAAAATATTCTCATTTGTCACAAGTAGAGTCTCTGCTGCAATCAGGCATTAATAACCTTTGAAATGGTTACCTTTTAACCAGTCAATGATTCAGTATCCCATCCAAATAAGAATTCAATTTTTAAAGATAAACTTAAGTCATATATTTATTCTTCTTTCCTCTTTTTATTTATTTTTTTGCTACTAATTAAAAGTCATTGTCTTGGTTTGGTGGCCAAATAATAACAATTCCATTCACTAGTTGTAACTTAACTGAACAAGCTAGCTCATGATGGGACCCTTTGTCTTTTGATTAAAAATAATCTTAAGCCATTACCCTATTTTGGTGTGAGTTTCGGTAATGTCAGTTAGTTATTCCCCTATGAATATGGTAAGCAGGCTTGTGATGAGACCTCTTATCTTTTAAGATTTTTTTTTTTTATTTGAAAATTTCTTTCATAATATCAAGCCTTAAAAAGAGAAAAGTTTTTTGGATGGGGAGAATCATTGACTCCTTAAGAGTTTCTGGATGACAATTGCAGAGTTAAAATATTTCTATCTACAAAAGTCTTTTACTTAGTTAAAGATACTTTTCTTGATTGATAATAGATCAAAAGTCTTTTATAAAGTTGGAGGCTTCTCAAATAACAAATAACTTTGTGAAAGAACAAGAATTTTCCAGAGATCCAAAACTTTTTTATTTTTCAAATGTTATAAATATTTATTTAACATTCACTATTTATAAAAGTAGAAATAATAAAATATTCAAAGAAACTTTACTTGTGAAGTCAACAGTTATACTATTTCAACTTTATTTTCCTATGAAAAGTAAAGCAATAATGTATAATGGATACAAGAGGTTATCTTCTATGAAAATTATTTCTTTAAAATCTACCCATTTATAGGAAAGGATTCTCTCCTACCTGATAAATATTGTAATAAAAATGTTGATGGGGCGATTAACTGAGCAATCTGAAATTGTCCAAGCCACATTCTTTGGAATTTGGTATGCTTGCCCTTTTCCTCAAGTGCTTTGTCCCACTTAAATACTAGTCTCCTAGTTGAAATGATTTTGGGCTAACATAATGTGCATCAAGGGAAGTCTTAACTAACTGCTGATAATGAGCATGTGTGATTTTGGCTTTATTTCTTTCTTCTTCCAAATTTATGTGCTTGCCTTAATTGCAAGGAAGAAGAAGGAGTTTCTTCAATAAACTAGACTAGGGCTAGAGAAGGAATAGCTACGTTTGTGGGAAGAACGAGTTCTTTCCCATAAACTATACTAAATGGAGAAGTTCCTATTGAGGCCTTCTGTGTAATCCAGTCTGTCCAAAGAGAAAATGTCAAATATTTATCCCAATTATTCTAAATTTGATCAACAGTTCACTTTATGATTCTAACGAGATTTTTGTTGGTTGATTCTGCTAGACCATTTACCTGAGGATCATAGTTGGCAGAATATTTAAGTTTGAAACCTCTTTTAAGAGAAAATTCTATCATTTCATTTCCTGAGAAATAAGATGCATTATCAAACATTACGGAAATTGGTAAACCAAATATGGTAATAATAAATTGGTCAATGAATTCAATGATGTTCTTAGAATTAGTTACCTTTTGTGGAATTGCTTCCACCCATTTTGTAAAATAATCTGTTGCTGTAAGAATATATCTATGTTGATTTGAAGAGTGAGGAACGATCTCACCTATTATTTCCATTCCCCATTGTTCAAATGGTTATTCAATGTTGACAGGTTGTAATGGTAGTGCAGGTTTCCTTTGTTTTCCAGCAGTAGTTTGACGGGTTTTACATTTTCTTACATATTGATGTGCATCTTTAAACAAAGTTGACCAGTAAGAGCCAGCATGCAGAATTTTGTGTGTTGTTGTATCTCCTCCAAAGTGTCCACCAGCTAAATCATCATGGAGTTCCTGCAAAACCTTTTATGACTCAAATTTTTCTAGGCATATTAATAAGATAGAGTTATATTTTTTTCTAAATAAGACATCATTGATGATCTGATATTGTTTTTCTTTTAATCTCAAGGATATTTTATTTTTGTAATTGAGTTGTAGAGGGGCATATCCATTTTTTAAGTAAAATATGAGATCAACATATTGAGAGTATGTATCATTGAGGCTTACCTCAGCAATTTGTATATCGTTACCTAGATCTTATTCTATTGGTGAATCAGATGCTCCAGCCAACATTCTGCAAAAACCTTTACCTTTAACAATTTTAGCTAGTCTAATTTCTACATCATATTCTTGTAAAGAGTTACCCAGTTGGCTCTCTTTTCTCCCACTTCCCTTTGCATCAATAATTTTCCGACTGCTGAAAATGGAACTACGATTTTGGTTTCATTTTTTAGGAGAAATGGCCTAAAATGCTTTACTTCTTTAAAGACAGAAAATGCTTGTTTTTCAACAGAAGAATAATTCAATTCAGCACCTTGTAAATTTGAACTCAAGAAAGCAATAGATGCTTCAATTTGTTCTTCATTAAGTTGTGTTAAAATAGTTGCGTTTGATGTTTCTGAGGCAAATGTATATAATACAAAATGTTTCAAAAATCCCTGAGTGACCAAAGAAGGAGCATTGATGATAGCTTGCTAGATCAATTTGAATGATTCCCTTTCAATGCGACCCCATTTAAAGATCGATTTTTTCTTGATCATGGATTGTAAAGGCAAAACTATTTGTGATAATCAGGAACAAACCTTTTTACAAAATTTATTTGGCTTAAGAAAGACTACATTGATTTTTTGTTGTGTGGAAAAGGGATTTTCTCAATTCTCTAATCCTTTCTGAAACAATATAAATACCCTTTTTTGATACAAAAAATCCTAAAAGCTTACCTTCACTCAAAGAAAAATAAGACTTCTTTGGATTTAATGAAATTCCATATTTCATACATCTTTCAAAGATTTGTTTAAGGTCATTCAAATGACTGCTTATTTTCTTGGAATAAACATTGATATCATCCAAGTAAATTACAACATATTTATTTATGAGTCCTTTAAATGTTATATCCATAGCTATTTGAATGTGGCACCCGCATTAATCAAACCAAAAGGAATTTTCTGATAAGCATATGTTCCCCATTTCGTTCTAAATGTAGTCTTGAATCTATCATCTGGATGTAATGGGATTTAGTTATATCCTGAAAACCCATCAAGAACAGACATAAGCTCAGAACCGTCTATCGATTGCAGTACTTGTTCCATGGTTGGTGGTGGGAAATAATCCTTAAGACAAGCTTTGTTTATATTTCTAAAATCTATGCATGTGCAAATATCACCATTCTTCTTTCTAACAAGAACTAGATTGGAAACCCATTTTGAATGTCTAATAGGAAAAATAATCTTGGCCTTGAGAAGTTTTTTCAATTCATATTTTATCTGGCTTTCAAGGTTTGGGTAGATTTTCCTCAGTTTCTACCGCATTGGTTTCTCATTTGAGATCATAGGTATGGTATGGTGTATGAAAAAAGTATCATAAGTCTTGAGATCAGTATAATCCCAGGCGAAGATTCCTTTGTATTTCTCCAGCAACTGAATGAATGATGAACTTTCATGAGAAGGTAAACCAAGACCTAGGTTGATTTTCTACTGTTTATCATCAGTACCAAGATTTACTAATTCAAAATTGAACTTGAAATTTTAGCATTAGTTAACTTCTTGAATCTATCTTTGATATCATAAATATTTTCCAGCTTAACCACAGATTTGGGTATTGGATTTTCTTCACTATTTTTCTTTAACTGAAGGTCATGATCATTTTCATCTAAGATTTGATTTTCATATGACCCTTCTGATGTCAATAAATCAACAATTTCATAATCATCATTAAAGACTCACCAATTGGTGGCGTTATCAGGAATGAATGGTCTAACAATCAATTCAATGGAGAATCTATCAGGACTAAAATCTTCAGATGGTATAATTTTGATGCAACGTTAGCTAATAGATCAACACTATCATTTTGCAATCTGGGAATAGGAGAAATAATGAATGCTAAAAAATGATCTGTGAGATCTTGAACTAATGTTTGATAGTGTTTAATATGTCCAGAAAGGCGGTGGATAGTGTTTCTTACCTATTTAATAATGATTTATGTCTCCAAATACCTAAAAATATTTCACATCAAGACTATTTGCTTTATACAATCCTTGTATCAATGCTTCGTATTCTGCAGTATTATTTGTACACTCGAATTGTAATCTGCAAGATAACATGATATTCTCTCCTTCTGGGCTAACTAGAATACAACCAGCACCTGCACCATCGTTAGATTTGGAACCATCAAAGTACAAAGTCCAAAACAGAGTTTTGACTACTGGTTTATTTACAAAATTTGTACATTGGGAAAGATTTGTTTGTGAGAAATTTTCAATTTGGGAAATGACAAAATTGTCCAAGAAGGAGATTTTTGAGCATTGAAACTCCCTAAAAGGGATTCACTTGAGTAATTTCTGATAATATTTTTGGTAAATGTTATTGGCTCATTGTCACTTTCGAATTCATTTATTGTATGTTTCATGTGTTTTTCTCAATCAATACTATTGGTGTCCCGTGATTTGGCAGATTGGTAGACCACATGCATAGGGTAACATCAGACCATTCTTTGGAGTCCTAGGACCTAGGCTTCCTAGACTCAGAGAGGGCTCTCTCTATTGTATGCAAAGCATGTGAACTTGTTTGCTTTAGATGGTTGATTTTAGGCTAGTTGTTAAGTGTAGGGTTTGTTTTTTTGTTTTGGTTGGGTAAGATGATCAAGTAGAATAGGTGGAGTGAGAGATCTTCAAATCATTGGGCTATGAAGTCTATGAAATTTATGGATATCTCAACAATGAAACAGGATGCATAACAGGGAAAATATAGCATGGTCATATGGATCTTAAAGGCATGTGTGAAATGAAATGAACATTAAGTTTGTGAGCATAGTAGGTGTGTAAGGGTAGTGAAGAATCCTTAAAAAAATAATTTTAAACAAGATGGTCCCAAATAATTATAAACATAAGGAAATAATCATAAGACATGGAAAACCAATGAATTTTGATTACAGTTAAGAAAACAAGCATTCAGGATGAACAATTAAGTGAACCATAGAAAGCAAGAAACTTATCCAATTTCTAGTGATTTCACCTTCAAGGTTAGAAAACATATAAGATAACATGTAACTTTAATCAAAGAAGAGGGAACTCCTAAGAATCATTGATCAAGATACAAAGAACTTTAAGGAAACTTCTCAAGCATGGAAAAAGGGCATGATCAAGACATGGCCTCTTTGTCTAAACCTAACAAGTAGTACTTCAAAGAAAGATTCCTAAAACAGAGTTTAAATAGCATCAAATAAGTAGGGATAACCATAAAAAATATTTTAAAACTATTGAATTGAACCATTCACCAAATAAACAAGCATAGGTGGGTCTAAGAAGCAACTAAGAATTCCTTAAACTAACCCAACATAAAACATAAAGACAATAGAAAGCAGGAACGACTGAGGTACCTCAAACAACGTTTCTTAGCCTATACTTTTCTGTTCTACTGCAATATAGAAATATGAACATAATGATAAACATGAAAACAAGAACTAAATAGATACACATCACCATTAACCATGCTCAAGGTCCTGCAAGCAATCCTCTTTCATCATCAATTAAATCAGGCCATTCACAAACTCCACAACACCAATTTCTTCTTCAAACTCAAAAAAACCATGTATTGCTCTCAAAACTCATCAAATTCCAACCTTTTATAATGAAGCCCTCATGCTCTATTTATTCAGCAAAGGAGGGAAAAAACCCTAACTAGGGTTTGAAAATGTCAAAACAAGTCATAAATGTCATTTATGCCTAAGAAATCATGCAAGGCCCAAGGCACAAAATATCACATGAAATAAATGCCAAAATAAATTCTTGCACCTAATTTCAGAGTGATTTGCCTCAAAAAACATTAAAATATGATTTTGCATTAAATGAGTGTTTTATGTTGACTTTTGGGCAAAAACACAGTGAATTCTATAAGCACAACGCCATCCTGTGCAGAAAATAGGTCTTGTTGCGGCCAAGTTTTTGGGACCTTCCCGATGTCGGATGGTGCTCTGTGATGGCTCGTTGGAAAGTTTGATGAGTATTCTTTCCAAATCCACCTTTTGTTTTCTGATTGAGCACATGTAACCTGTCCAAAAGGTTAAATTCCAAAAACTGTTTTGAGTGCAGTGCCAAGCCTGAAAAGGAGGCAGAAAGGTGAAAAATGAGGGGCGGAAACGTGAAGCTGGGTTACACTTTTGTGAGAATCGGGGCCCTGGGTCTTTTTTCTGCGTCAATAGTTCAGTCGAACCATTTTCACAAGTTTGGCCGAACTCTTACAAAGTTCGGCCGAACTCTATTAGAAAGTTCGGCCGAACTCTAGATTCTGTTAACAATGACGGCACACTGACGGCGCTGGCAAACAGAATTTTTGCCGGAGTTTGGAAAACCGGCAATTAAAGTTCGGCCGAACTACTAAAAAACTTCAGCCGAACTATGATTTCGGCTGAAGTTTTACTTCTAAAATAGTTCGACCGAACTATTTTCTATAAATAAATCGCCCGCGAGTTTTTATGGTTTACTGTTTCATTTTTCGCGCATTGCTATTGCGGTGTATCGTGTTCGCGCCAAGCTGCTGCCAACGCCCTGGTGCTACTGTCGCCGCCCCGCTGCTGCTGTCGAAGCGTTGTTGCTCCTGCCGTCCGCGCGGGTAAGGCTCGAACCATTTATCTCTGTGTTTTTTTGTCCTATTAGCTTCCCAAGTCTTAGATTTGTAGTTTAAATGTGTTCTGATTTTATTGTTTTCAATCATTGTTGCCTGATTAAAAATTTGAAAAAATAATTAGAATTATAGATATTAATTAGTATTGAGATCACAAATTTGGTGGAATTTTTAATGTTGCTAAATTTGTTTTTACAATAAAAATACAAATTCAACAATAAAAAAAGATTGCAATAATGATTAATATATATTTTTTCTTAAATAATCTCACTAAACTTCTCCAAACTTTTATTCTCTAGCTTTGAAACTGCATCTCTCTTTATGAAATTACCATTTCCCAATATCCTGTTGTTACCTCAGAAGCAGTGATATCTCTTGCTTTGCTGCCAATTTTGTTTTTCTCTATGGTCCGCTACAGGACTCCCCATTTCAGTCTGGCCTGGATGGCCTGATGGCCTGCGTCTTCGTTTTGGACCATTCTGGTCGATCGTGCACTGGTTAGTATCTTTTGTTTTTCTGTAGTCTTGGGCCTTGTGGTAATTCTGATGACTTTTGGATATCTTTTCGACTCTTCGCGGTTTCCTGTAGAGGGATCATGCTTATTCCTCCCCTCTGTCATGGTTTTCCCTATTCTTCTGTGCATAGGGTAGTTTCCATCCAGAGGTCTATGTATTGTATGATGGACTGTTTTACACATTAATATTAAAACAGCGCTTTTTTCTTTGCTGAAAAAAAAGATATCTCTTGCTTTGAAACTGCATCTCCCTTTATGAAATTACCCATTTCCCAAAATCTTGTTGTTACCTCAGAAGCAGTGATAGCTTAGTATGAGAAATGAATTTTCATAGAAGTGATTGAATGATACTGAACCACTTACAACCACTAATTCTCATCATAATTAAATTAAGTGTTGACACCTCAATAATCTCACACAGTATTCCAGAAAGTCTCATCCTCATAATTAAAATTTTCAACAGATTTTTACACATCATCATCAACCATAACAGATCAAGATTTCTTCCATCCAGTCATCAATAAAAACAGCAGAAGATTTGTGTTGTACATTGTATGCCATCCAAATATATTCTCTGGAAAAAAATGGCATCCAAATATGATGTGCTAAAAATAGAAAGTCCATTTATTGACTTTCCAACACCTCATATGGTGCAAATTCTGGTAAACGCTGAGTTTTGGATAGTGTCTTTCTATGGATTTTGAGAATGCTGAAGTGCATTAAAGGATGAAAAGTATATATTATGCTAAATAAAACAATAAAAAACATAATAAAGTAGAAATATGATGTGTTAATTGGTCTTCAATGTAATGTCCTTTATCTTTCTTAGAGACATCACAATTTTATTATTGAATGTATTGTGTGGGAGGTGCTTGTCCTTCCTTTGAGATTTTTCTTTGGACCTAGAGTTCTTCAATACAATTCTTTCCTTTAATGCCTTTAGTATTTTGATTAGGGTTTTCTATTCTTAATAATTTTTAAGGATGCTCTTCTCCTTTGTTGTTGCTTCTCTTTATTAATAACTAGATGGGTACCTTCATTTCCTTAACCAACTCCCCCTGAGGCTAATATGGCTTTAACTTGACATTGAAGCCTCATGCTTTTCCTTTCTCTTCCATACTTTAGTTGGTTATCTTTG